>CM033474.1:273197411-273298945 GCA_019447015.1 Hymenochirus boettgeri
TCCCCCAATGGCACAATTCACCCACAAAGTGCACATGCTCTCCACAAAATGTACATGCATCCACAAAATGTACATCACCCACAAAGTGTACATACACCCACAAAGTGTACATAACATCACAGTGACATCATCCCAAAGTACATACATCCACAAGTGTACATACATCCACAAGATGTACATACATCCACAAGTGTACATACACAAACCCACAAAGGGTACATACACCCACAAAGTGTACATACATCCACAAAGTGTACATATACCCGCACACAGTGACATACACCCAAAGTGTACATACACCCACACAAGTGTCATACACCACAAAGTGTGCATACTCCACAAAGTGTGCATCATCCACAAAGTGTGCATACATCCACAAAGTGTATACTACAATCCATAAAGTGTACATTCATCACAAGTGTACATACATTCACAAAGTGTACATACATCCACAAACTGTGAATACATCCACAACTGTGAATACACCACAAAGTGTACATACAACCACAAAGTACATACACCCACAATGTCATACATCCACAAGTGTACATACAACCACAAAGTGTACATACCCCCACAAAGTGTACATACATCCATAAAGTGTACATCACAAAGTGTACATACATCAACACCAAGTGTACATACATCCACAAACTGTGAATACACTCCACAAAGTGTGCATACTCCATAAAGTGTACATTCACAAAGTGTACATACATTCAACAAAGTGACATACATCCACAATGGAATACACACAAAGTTACATCACCCACAAAGTGTACTACACCCACAAAGTGTACATACTCCACAAATGTACATACACCCACAAAGTGTACTACACCCACAAAGTGTACATACACCCACAAAGTGTGCATACATCCACAAAGTGTGCATACATCCACAAAGTGTGCATACCTCCAAAGTGTGCCACAATCCACAAAGTTGGCATACATCCACAAAGTGTACATACATCCTAAAGTGTACATTCACAAAGTGTACTACTTCACAAATGTACATACATCCACAAACTGATACATCCACAAAGTGTGACATACACATCCACAAGTGTACATCAATCCAAAGTGTAAATAATCACAAAGCCTAACTATTTATAAATCAGTAACACGATTAGGCTAAAGTGTGATGGCATAGTAATAATAAACACCTCATAGTGACCAATGAAATGATAATGTTACATGACCAATGAAATGATAAATGTTACAGTGACCATCAATGATTATTACGTGACCAATCAAATGATAATGTTACAGTGATCAATCAAATGATGTTATAGGGACCAATCAAATGATGTTATAGTGACCAATCAAATAAATATATAGAGTCCCAATTAGGGCATGTCCCACTATTGTGTGCGTTGCTGTCCGTGAATTTTGTCCATGTTTCCCAGTCAGTTTGCGTCCGTGTGAAGTTTTTGGAAAATCTACTTTTTTTTTTTTGCGCGTTCCCATAGACTATTATTAAAAAGTTTGCAACATACAGATAAAAATGGACACATTACATTTGAAAAACAGAACACGCTGCATAGTGGGACCTAACCCATAAAGCATTATAGAAAACACAACCCATTATACGATTAATAACAATTATTGAAACCTTTGTACAGTACATTTGCCAATCAGAGTACATATGTCAATCAGAGTACATATGCCATCAGAGTACATTTGCACACTGCAATGAGCCCTGCTAACCAATCACCATGTACTACAGAACTAATAGGTAACAAATATTCAGTTTATATTCAAAGAGGATTTACAAATCCACAAAATGCCCTTAGCCCCTTAGAACACAAGGAACAAGGACGAACAAGCTGCATTAATATAATATTGTACAGTGATACACTAGGCTTTAGATCACTGATAAGAAAGACGCTACACTTTATTCCAATATAAGGAATGTTTATTCAAACATGGCCGTTTAGGATTTATCCTTTAAATGAATACTGACATTAGAAAGTAAAGGGGTTAGAAAACCGAATTGGGGTTGTTTGCTTAAACTATACCAAAACACTCTGTAACATTAACCCAGCTATCAAACTATAGACACAGGTAACTAACAATATTTGTATGTGATAACGTCTTATATCCATATTAACTGTCATTGGCTGTCATAGTGTCACATGACTAATGATACCTCACACAAAAGGAATAATATGCTCCCTATTTTCAAATACAAAGTAACAGTAGCCAAATACGATATATACAGTGGTTTTTAACACCCTTTCTTATAAATTACAATGAGGTTGCATTATTCACCATAATACACAACAGCAGTAAGCAAAATCAAGATATGAGACCTACCCATAATATAAAGTCCTGTTTTACTAACAGAGCTCAGATTAGCTCAATCATATATCAATGTTCATTGTCAAGTTTAAAAACCTTTTTATCTACAAACACATTCAATAAAAGTTCTTATCGTTAAAAATGGTGCTAATTTGCCCCAACCAATCAGACATTAGTTTCAAAGATAAATAAAGATCTGATTGGTTGGGGCAAAATTAGCACCATTTTAAACAATAATAACTTCTATTGAATCTCCCTGGTTATTTTCTGTAACTGTAGGTGCTAATTTATTTACACATGTAGTATATACGTGTACACCTAATTTATTTATACACGTAGTATATACTTGTACCAATTTATTTAACACGTAGTATATACTTGCACACAATTTATACACGTAGTAATATACTTGTACACTAATTATTTATACACGTAGTATATACTTGCACACTAATTTATACAACGTAGTATATACTTGTACACTAATTCTTTATGCACGTAGTAGTATATACTTGTACACCGATTTCTTTATATCAGTAGTATTTTCTACATAATACAATGGTCCAATAACGTAGCAGCTGAACTCAAACACTTATGGTGCTGTCACGTGTCAATCCTTATTTAGTAGATTCTGTTTATGAAAACTACAGCACATGAAACTAAAGCCTCATACACACGTCTGATAGGATGCACGAGGATGATGGCCGAGCATGTGCACAACGTGGCGAATGGCCATTTTGGCCGATAACTGTACGTGTTTGTGTTCACCCTAAGATTAGATTAATATAAAGATTAGGGATAGAATGGTATTACATTATCATTTCTGCAACACATAGAGATCCTGAGACATGTAAGGCCTAATGCAATAAAAATACCCTGTGCTATTTATCTCCAGCAACCTATCATGTTCTCTAACGCAATAACCCAGTAAAATCCAACATCTGATTGGCTTGGAAAACTTTTGCCCCGCTTACTACAATCAGGGCCATAGATCTCTTCGCTCCTTTGACACTGTCAAAATGGTGCATATCATAGCAATAGCTCGCAATGCAAACTGCAGCTTGGAAATTTTGTCTCATTTGGTATTTTGTCTAATTGTAATACTTGATAGGTGGACAAAGCCCCTCTGGGACACATGCCAGAAAAAATAAAAGTATGTGCAGAAATCCACATCATTTTACATTACTATTATGCTTCATGGTTGTCTGTGAATATTACACAATTAACAGTAAGCAGCTCTCCATTACATGTACAAAGAATAATGATCCAACCAATGCTTGGTCCAGATGTCTCAGTGTGTGGAGACAAATTAAATAGGAAAGGCTCAGTTTGCCATCAATTAGGAAGAACAAATAACTTCAATATTCTAAAAGTCTAAAGGAGTTTATAGATCTATGTCAAAACTGGAGTAGATTTTACAGTATTCGCAATATTGCACAGAAATAGAACAAATATTACGCCTGATGGTTCTGATAAGGAATATTAAATACTATTGTATTGTGCAGAAATTAAAAGGCATGTCCAACCCCCAAACTTTCTCCTGCACCTTAATGACCCCCAAAACCTCTACTTTGCGAGGTTTTATAGCTTTGAAATGTGCTCCTAAATGTACTTATAAGCCCTTGTTCCCTCTGCTTTCTTCTGCCTTGCTTCCTTGGTCTTTTCAGACACAGAAGGGGACAGGCAGCGGCACCTGTGATTGGCTGAAACACAATGTCTCAGCCAATCACATGCGCTGCTACCTGTCCAGCCCCTTCTGTGCTTGGAAAGGCAAGGAAGCAAGGCAGAAGACAGCCAAGGGAAAAGGGCTTAGTAAGTACATTTGGGAGCACATTTCAAAGCTTTAAACCTCTGAGGTTGGGGTTTTGGGGGTCTTTAGGCTGCAGGAGAAAGTTGATTTGGGGGAGTGGATATACCCTTTTACAAAAAATTCAAAAAGCTCCATTTCATTTGATCATGAGATCCCTCTCCATCCTATTGTGCACAATTGAATTTGTGTATTTCCATAGTCAAACCTTATATATTAACATTCATTAAAAAGAAATGTTTCTAAGTAACAATGTACAACAGATGTCAGAATGGATTTTTTTTCAAATACCTTTATGAATATTCCAATTTATCAAATCCCTTTATAGAATATTCCAATTTATCAAATCCCTTTATAGAATATTCAATTTAATCAAATCCCTTTATGAATTCCAATTTATCAAATCCCTTTATAGATATTCCAATTTATCAAATCCTATAGAATATTCCAATTTATTCAAATCCCTTATAGAATATTCCAATTTATCAAATACCTTTATAGAAATTCCCAATTTATCAAATCCCTTTATAGAAAATTCCAATTATCAAATCCTTATAGAATATTCCAATTTATCAAATCCCTTTATAGAATATTCCAATTTATCAAATCCCTTTATAGAATATTCCAATTTATCAAATCCCTTTATAGAATATTCCAATTTATCAAATCCCTTTATAGAATATTCCAATTTAATCAATACCTTTATAAAATATTCCCATTTATCAATACCTTTATAGAATATTCCCATTATCAAATACCTTTATAGAATATTCCCATTTATCAAATACCTTTATAGAATATCAACATTAAAACGCATTTTGTTAGAATAAATGACCAGAACAAATAACCTATATTAGAGGTAAAGGGAAAACAAATTCTATTCTAATCCAAAAATCTTTATTTCCTGGAAGTGTTATAGTGTGGGCTATATCTGGCAGAAATATGCAGTTTGCTTTTTTTCATATGAAAATAAAAATGTTGTGTACAAGATTGAAACACTTGTCATTGTCTAAGGTGTGTATTTGACTGGCTAAATAATGGTGTGTTCAATACAGAGATATAGCTTTGCAATAAATGAAAATTGTGTTCTTCAAAAAAATGCAACAGATCTTAATATTTGCTTTTCCACCCACCTATTGCACAACAATGCAGTAAAAAAAAAAAAAGGACAAAGTCTAAGAGGATTACTTTAAGTAGTTTAGATCATTATGTCATATTGTCCCTACTTGAATATATACAGGATGATAGGACCATGACTCAAAATGTATAACTTGTTTATTTGCAAAATGTTTAGCATATAACTCATCCTGAATTCTTCCTGCTTTTAGCAGCTAGTTACCATGTAGTCTTTGTAGGTACTACTTCCTGTTTTTCCAGCATTAAGTTTTATGTGAGCATGCTCGACCTTGGGGACAGGGAATGAGCAGAGTGGTTTCATGATGTCATTCAAGCTACTGAAAGTAGTACATTTTAACATTATTTGCAATATTAATTTTCAAAAGCTGAAGCCAGAAATGTGATGGCTCACATTTTAAGGAAAGGCTGCAGGCTTTTCTGACACTCGGAGACCACAGTTGCTCTTAAAGGTCATTTTCAACCCACAATCTAAAATTATATATAAGTAAATCACACCCCCAAACTGCAATAGTTTTATAGGTCTTAGGTTTGGGGGTGGGCATACCCTTTATGAGGTGTTAAATCTAAATCAGAGGGGCCCACCTAGCACTAGCTGCACCCCATGCTCTGTCCGGGCAGTTGCCCCATTACGGCCCAATCATGCCACACCCACTCAGGGGTCTACAAAATAACCTGTCCAGGATGCGGGTTGGGCATCACTATTAGGACTTTTCTAAATGATCACACAGGAAGTCACCACTGATTTAAGACAATCGTATCAATCAACATCATTTATTAGAAAACATCTGATTCTCTTTCTGCGTTGTTTCCACTGATATACTCCAAATTAACAAAAACTAATAACACATTGAGAATGCCACCAAACTGAATAATCAATAATGCTGATGCTGTTCCCCCAACATTAACATTTTAAGTAAGAAAATACAAAATATATAGGGGTGACATTTAGGGTCTAGGGCAAAATGAACAGAAAGCCACAACGCTCCACATATGGCGATTTAATCTGGCGCTTGCGGTCTGGTTTGACTTCCGTGCAGATATTTGCTGACTGGATGTGTGATATTGAATGGCATACGTCAAATGCTCTGGGGACTTTTGCGAAACCCGTGTAGCAATTGCCTTTGTAAATTGTAAGACAGGAATCTTAGAGCTGCAGAATGCGGATATTGTTAAATTCCCCTACAGCTCCTGTCAAACAAAACAACGAGATCAACTTAATCATCTGCTTTAATTGTCTGCTTGCATTCGATTGGTAACTATGGATTAATAAAACCAACTACTATTGGTCAATAGAACAGAGTTGTAAGGCTATTTAAAAATGAGACATGATATACAGTATCTGGATTTAAGGTTACAGTTTAAGAAAAGTCCACTTGCTCTTTCCTTGATGGTAAAAATTACCACAGTTCAAACTGTTACAAAAAAAATAGAACTAGGAATGTAAAAAAATCATTGAACATTTTAATTACAGGACAGAGTGCAGGCCACAAGTTGTACAATCATACTGTTAGTCCAAAGGTCAAACATAACCTACAAAGCAGCAATAAATACGAACAGGAACATACCCACGTGTTGTAACAAAGTTCTATTCAGAACTAGGCTTGTTCATTGGGTATACACATTTGTGCAAAGTTACTGGGCCCCGCCCGTTCCATTCAGACAGTACGCCTCTTGGAATAGCAAGTTCTTTGATGAAGTGGACAACCTATGTCTGCTGGAGAAGGCTGAGAGAGCAAGCTGGCCGCTGCTGGATTCCAAAAGTTGATCAAATGCAGAGCTGCCTTCCTATGAGAAGCAAATATGTGAGTTAGCAAAGGTTTGGTTCATTGAAGGACAACTTCAGGCAGAAACGTAAACGGGTTTAAATATTTGTCCACTTGCTTAAAGGGCATCTTCACTGCTAAAATGACTTTTATTCAATTCAGTTTTATTGAAGAATGGGAGGTAAAGGAGCTGTGTCTACTCCCATTCTTCAATAAAACGTTCAGGAGGCAGGAACAAGTTACAGAACTTACCTGATCTCTCGCTCCTCCACTGTGTTCTCTGACAGGTCCCAACAGACTCGGTACGCTATGTTCATAGCAACTGTGCATAGCATCTTAGTCTTATCTTTATTAAAGATATTGCAGAAAGTCAGGAAAAAGACTGGCAGAATCAGTTTTCCTTGGGCTGATGCTCCTCAAAGAAACAATATTGGGAGGTAGGGATTACTGTCCTATATCCCTGCCCAAGTATTTAAAAAAAAAAAAAAAAACTTTATACACATGCTAGTTTTCCTTTAAGTGATTCCTACACTGTGATCCTGCAGCCTAAAAATCTTGCATAAGACCAGGCGTCCAGTCACCTCCTCAATCATACAGAACGCAGGCTTACACACAATTAGATGAGTGGCAGATACATAAGTAAGTGACTACAGGGCTTGTTGTGAATGAAAACATTGCTGATCTTGGTGTAGAAATTCATTTTGTAAGGTTTCTCTCTAGAAACCAGTTTGAAAATTTGTCATTATATTAGCCATTTCTGGGAGATAAGAAAGCTTGAAGATCTATTTATAGTTGGAACTTTGGTCTCAATACAGTGCAGTCTGGTAAGTAAGTTTCAATTTAAACCCGGTTGTTAGGGTTAGGAGGGGGGTCCCTACACTACAGAAACGTGGGTTAAATTTTAGTTTTGGGGGTGGACATGCCATTTAAATCTAGCCACAGCCTGAAAAGTTGTTTTCTCTTTCCCAAGTTGCCCATAGGGGAGCAACGGACAGGGAATGTTGCAGGTCTGTAACTAGCTTAGGAAAGATAGATTTTTGGGGGTGGGGCTTCTTACACAACACATTATGTGACTGTCACAGATTCCACATTCAGGAAATTTACAAGCTAAAATGAAGATTGACAGAAGCTAGGGACATCCTCCTATACTTGTTTAAAGGTATGAAAGATTCTATCTTTTCTCCCAAATTTTCAGGCATAAAAGGAAAATAAGAGAAAGTTCCTGTGTTTGTAAAAGGACAACTACCGTATATACTCGAATATAAGCTGACCTGAGTATATGCTGAGTTGCCTCAATAAGCCGAGGGTAGAATTAATAACACTGCCTTTTGAATCTATATTGTTCTGAGGCTTAAATTGCCCTTTAAAGGGCAGAAGAATTCCCATACAGTAGTCCCATGTAGTAATAGCCAATCCAGTGAGGCTATTACTGTATGGGACTACTGTATGGGAAGGCTGCTGTTTATTATAAAGGCAACTAAAGCCTTAAAAAACAATACAAATCAGAAGCCATCTTTCAACAACAATAGATACCACCCACCTGATTCTGTATTTTTTGAGGCATTAGTTGCCTTTTAAATGGACAGTAATCCTAATTCTTGGCACTCCAGATGATTGAAACTACAACTCCCAGCATGCTTTAGTGCTGGGGGTTGTAGCTTCCAAACATCTGCAGTGGCAAGCACCCCCAGGCCAGGCAAAAAACAAAGTACCATTCCTACCTCCCTGCCCAGGTACTTTCATTATACCGTTTTTTAAAAATTATAACGCCACCTTAGTTCTCTTTTAAAGCTGTCTCGTTATAAGGCACCTATCCGGATTCTTTACGTTAATTGAGAAAAATGTTCTTCTCTCATATAATAATGTTCCATTGTACTCACAATCTTACAAGCTTTTTTTGTGTTTATTAGCTTAAAGGGTTGATTCTATTGATCACTAACCAAACAGCAATTTGCACACAAAAAAAAAAGCTTGTCAGGTTGTGAGTGCGTACTATAGAACATTTATAGAAAGACACTGCTCTATATTACTGTTAATAATCCTGGATAGGTGCTTATAAAGTGCCAGCTTTAATTTTTTGTTTTTGCAAGCATCTTAGTCATTGGCTGTGACATCAGGGTTATCCAGGGATTCCTCCTATGTGTCTGTGGCAAATCTCTCAGAGCGTACGCAGCGTCAGGGGAATTGCTGCAATACGGAATCTGGAGGATTTTCTGCATACAGAGGCACTTTCAGGTGTGTAACTACATGGTCTTGGGGTGATCTAGCTAAATATCAATTATCATTTGGGGGGTGGACATGCCCAACATATTTCCGGGTCCTGCTATCATTCTACATCTGTAGGGTACACCATTGTTTGTATGGTGATGAAGAACCACAATAATAAGCACTGGATATCCCAAAAAAGGAAGGGAAATTATCTTAATACTTAAGTCAATTGATAATTATACAAAGAATGTGCCTATTGCATCCAATGTACAGGATATATCTAAAATATTAAGTTAGTTAATTGTAGAGGACGATACATGTGCTTTCCTACTATGGTATCTTTCCTTTAGCTCTCAGCAAGATCCCAAAACTCCAAAATTTTTGGGATTTAATCTAGCTGTAGATTCATCGTTTGAAATCACAGCATTACAGGGAAAGACCTGTCACTCCAGAAGCAGAAATTATAATATGTCCATCCCTGACCTCTTACTAGGATCTTTAACTGCACACCACACACTTTCTGCAACATTCAAGAGAATCAGCGGGAAAAAAAAGAAAGGGGGGTGAGGGGGAGATGTGTAAGCAGAGCAGTGTCCTGGCGAGGCTGTGCAGAACTTAAGTGTCCAGACACTACAAGGAGGCAGTGAGTAAGGGAGGTGGGGGCAATTAGGAGCACTCACTAAACATTAATAATTAAATGACAAAGCAAGCAGAGATAAATATGTGAGTACCCCATTTTACTTCTCTCAAATTGTAGTTTCAGATAATGTTAAGTTGTTTGAGTGAGTATAGTTACCCTGGAATGACTGAACAAAACGGAGGACTTGTAAGGAAAGTTTCCGGCTGGAATGAAGGAGCTTTGAAGACTGAAAAAAAAAAAAAAAGATAGATACTAAGGTGTTTGTGAACTTAGTACATTTTTGTCGTTGTAGCCAATATAAAGTAGTTATAAAATATTATATGGAGGTAATCACACACAGACAAATCTAAAACTACAATAGCAGACGTATGGTAATCTGTTATATGGTAAAATTATCTCAAAGGTTTCTGCCTCCTCTAAGATTTCCAAGCTTTACTGCTCAGAGCATGGTTAGCTAGGGGATACCATTCAGTCATTGGGTGTGATGACATCTTTTACATTCATGACAGCTGCTAACTGGAAGAACCAGGAAGCAGAAAGAGAGGTAACAGAAATCAGGCACATTTTAGGTTAGGCTTACATTTTTCAGATTTCTAACTATTGCAGTTTTGGGTTTAACCTATATATAATTTTGCATCTGAGGGGTGAACTTGCCCTTTAAACTAAGCATCAGATTGTGTTTCTCACGAAAACATAGCAACACAATTTAGACCATTTATTGTATTTACCTTTCTTGCAGCAGAGTCCATGGGCAGCATTTTCTTGCACACAAGTTGATTAAGTTCTGAGCAAAACAAGGGATTCCATAGCAGATTTCCAATGGCACCCAGTCTTTTCTATGGTGATACTGAAAAAGAGTTTAGGAAGAGAAAAGCTGTAGATTCAATATGAATTATTCTCATAAAAATACAAATACACTTAGTCAGGTGTTTCCCCCCATCTTAGGGTTGTGTACAAGTTAAACAGACAGTCATACCAAGTTCATTATTACTAACTACGCCAATGACTACATCCCAAATTTTTTTTTTTCCCATTCAAAACCTTAATTAGTGGGAGGTAGGAGATGCTAGACTCCTCCCATTCTTACATACATTGGTGAAACCATAGTTAAAGATGGCCAATCAGAGACGAGTGCTGTCGGTCCCGTCCCTACATGGCACCAAGTACCAGAACGACTTGACCGAGGGAACAAGGTCGGTAAGTACATTTAGGCTGATTTAGGTAAGTACATTTAGGCTGCAGAGTAAGCTGGCCCCTCCCTCCCTGCAGTCAATCAAGCCATGACTGCTGACACATCACTCATAACAGATGATTGACTGTGATTCCCCTGCTGCCTCCTCTGCATATGCTCAAGCTATAAAAGCTCTAGGAGCCAAGGGGTGGAGGTAGATACCCTTTCCATAACAGAATATGGTAAAAAATAGCAGTTGGGGTTGCGGCACATAACTGATAAGTCACCAGTTTTTTGTTTTAAGGGTGGCATGCCCTTAAATAATCAATGTAACCTATTGCACTGTTATTAGAGTGGTGAAAAACTTACTGTCATGTGCTTTAATTCCAGAATCTACAGCGACCTCTTCAGTTACAAGTTCAAGGATTCGGTGCTGCTGTGGACCTCTGAACGACTGGCAAAACTTGGGTCTGTATTATAATGGGGAGCATTACCGACATATGCACTGTGGATACATGGTAGTATCTTCATACAGTAAAATGTTTAGAAAGTCACCAACAGCGCCCGTCTTATTTTAATAAATGTGGTCCAGTTATGTGGATGTTAAAGCCAGAGAACCATTTCAGACAGATGGTCATTCAAATGTCAAAACCCATGTGACTGCTACAACTTTGTACATCATCAGCATCGGCTACCTGGTTGCAATCGCATCGGAGGTGTTACTTAGAGCAGGCCTCAGGATTACGGTCGTTGGAAATTTTTACCAGTAACTTACATTTTGTTATTTTGTACCTATATTTTGTATAAATATATATATATGATAAAATTTAACTAGTCAATGTAGTGTAACTTTACACTATCTTGATTTGAATACAATGTACAGTGTTAAGTGCATGAAATATGGGTACTTTTAGTTCAACATTAAGAACACTGGTGTGCTTCGTGAAAGGTTACGTTCCAAGTGCGACGTTTAGGAAACCTGATTTAGAGATATCAGCTCTCGGTTGATTGCAATACACATCATTAGCTGGAGATAAAAAGGTCAGCCACTATTTCTAATATAACATCGTAACCCACACAGCTGCTGAAAGCATTGAATAAAAGCACGCTGGATGGCATTGCAACGGGGGTAGCTCTGTGGCTTGGCCAATTGGAAATTGTGTTCTACTATCTGGGACTAAAGCTGGCCATACACATGCAATCCCACAGCGTGTGTGCCGACAGATCACATTGGTATCTGTCAGCACACATGCTGTGTGAACAACAGCACACACGGACTCGACTGCCCCCCATATCGGTATGTAAAGGGAGCCGATGCCGACAATGGAAATTTTCTGTCATTCCGATCGATCAAGTGCCAACTACGGTCGTCCGATTGGTAGTAAAAAACCCTACACACGAACGATAATAGGTAAATTCCGTACGTTCCCCGATGGGATTTACCTATTATCTTTGATATGTATGGCCACCTTAAAGGGTAACTGTGGTCCAAAAATGACTTTGTAAATTGACAGAATTGTTTCCTGAGGATTTTTGCAATTTACTTTCATTATTTATTTTACATAGTTTTGAAGATATTTACATTTATGTGTGATATGGTGTGCATCAGCATCACCAGGTCCCCAGGGGACTTGTACACGGGCACATACACCCACAAAGTGCACATACACCCACAAAGTGCACATACATCCACAAAGTGCACATGCACCCACAAAGTGCACATGCATCCACAAAATGTACATGCATCCACAAAATGTACATGCACCCACAAAGTGTACATACACCCACAAAGTGTACATACATCCACAAAGTGAACATACATCCACAAAGTGTACATACATCCACAAAGTGTGCATACATCCACAAAGTGTGCATACATCCACAAAGTGTACATACATCCATAAAGTGTACATTCACAAAGTGTACATACATTCACAAAGTGTACATACATCCACAAACTGTGAATACATCCACAAACTGTGAATACATCCACAAAGTGTACATACAACCACAAAGTGTACATACACCCAGGAGAACGTGAGTGACCGCCCATAATCCCATATATAGAAGTATATAACGTATAGGAGAAAGACGTTAGTGACCGCCATACTCCCTATATAAAGTATATATAACGTATTAGGGAGAAACGTTAGTGACCGTCCTACTCCCTATATAAAGTATATATAAGTATAGGGAGAACGTTAGTGACCGCCCATACCCTAAATATTAAGTATATATAAAGTATAGGGAGAACGTTTTAGTGACCGCCATACTCCCTATATAAAGTATATATAAAAGTATAGGGAGAACGTTAGTGACCGCCATACGCTATATAAAGTATATATAAAGTATCGGGAGAACGTTAGTGACCGCCATATCCCTATATACAAGTATATATAAAGTATAGGGAGAACGTTAGTTGGACCGTCATACTCCCTATATTAAAAGTAATATAAAGTATAGGGAGAACGTCAGTGACGCTATTATCCCTATATAAAGTATATATTAAAGTATAGGAGGAACGTGAGTGGGACCGTCATACTCCCTAATAAAGTATATATAAAAGTATAGGGAGAACGTTAGTGACCGCCATACTCCCTATATAAAGGAATATAAAAAGTTATAGGGGAGAACGTTAGTGACCGTATACTCCCAATTATACAGTATATATTAAAGTATAGGGAGACCGTTAGTGACCGCCCATACCCCTATATAAAGTATATAAGAAGTTATAGAGGAACGTAGTGACCGCCATACTCCCTATATAAAGTATTATATAAAAGTATTAGGGAGACGTTAGTGACCGCAGACTCCACTATTAAAAAGTATATATAAAGGTATAGGGAGAACGTTAGGGACCGCCATACTCCCTATATAAAGTATATATAAGTATAGGTGGGAACGTTAGTGAACCGCCATAATCCCTATATAAAGGAATATAAAGTATAGGGAAGAAACGTTAGTGACCGTCATACTCCTTATAAAGTATATATAAAGTTAGGGAGACGTAGGACCGCCATACTCCTATATAAAGTATATATAAAGTATAGGGGAGAACGTTAGTGACCGACATACTACAAATATAAAGTAATATTATAAAGTAAGATAGGCGAGAACGTTAGTGACGCCATAATCCCTAATTAAAGTATATTCTAAAGTATGGGAGGAACGTAGTGATTGCCATACTCCCTATATAAAGTATATATAAAGTATAGGGCGAACGTAGTGATTGCCATACTCCCTATATAAAGTATATATTTAAAGTTATAGGGAGAACGGTTAGTGACTGGCCATACTCCCTATATAAGATATATAACGAGTATAGGGAGAACACGTAGTGACCGCCATACTCACTATATAAAGATATATAAAGTATAGAGGAACGTTTGTGACCGCCATACTCCCTATATAAAGTATATAAGTCTGAGAGAACGTTTGTGACAGACATACTACTTATATTAAAGTATATATTAAAGTATAGGGAGAACAGTTTGTGACCGCCATACTCCCTATATAAAGTATATATAAGTATAGGGAGAATGTAGTGACTTGCCATACTCCCTATAAAAGTATATATAAAGTATAGGGGCAGATAAGTGAGTGACTGCCATACTCCCTTATAGAAAAGTCTATATAAAGTATAGAGAGAAACGTTAGTGACTGCCATACTCCCTATATAAAGTTATAGAAAGTTATAGAAGGATTAGAATGTTAGTGACTTGCCATACCTCCCTATATAAAGTATATATAAAGTATAGGGAGAAGTTCGGGGAACGAAAATTTTCCTCCAAATCTCCTATATTTTACTACAGGGGGGGTGACCCGAACAAGGGAAATTTTCCGTAAGGTTTGAGAATTCCAAAGACGAACATGGACGTCGGCATCAGGAACGCTCAGACAGAAGGAAAAATTTATTTCGGGTTTTGGTCTTCCACTGCCGCTAAACGCTAAAGAGGGGACGGAATCATCCCTTTATTTATCGTGTTGTATTATTACCGTAAAACTTTACCAAGGACTAAATGATCTGCAGGTAAAAAGTACAGAATTACAATTATTAAAAACATTTCCCATCATTATTATATACCTGAGAGTAAATGTGCTCATAGTCATTAGTTTGGAAAGTTTGTGGAGAATCAGTTACTTTTACTGATTTGCATTGTAATGTGCAAAAGACAGACCTCTTCGCTACGATCCCTTTATAACACATATTACATCTAGATTGTAGCTAGAGTACCAGGTTATTAAAGGGATGGGGTTTCCACCCCCCCCCCAAACTAAAAATTTAACCCATACTGGCCCCAATGTGTGTTTTTACAAATCCTTACATGCCATCTCTGCCCCTAGGGATTCTCATGCAGTGCTTGTCAAAGTCCACGGAAAGTGAAGAGTCGGAGCTGTCTTCCCTTGACCAAAAGGTTTCTGCCTCTGACTGCCCTATGAGAGGACAGTGCTGCACTGTGGGAGCCCTGTTTCTTCTCCCTCCCACCATCTGGATCAATCCTCGCCATTCCACCTAGAATAAAATAATTAATACGTACTTACAGCTATTTGTCCTGCAGGCGCCTCGCCATTTCATTTGCAGCCACGGCTTCTCAGCACCATCACAAATTGCAGCCGGTCTGTCCCCTGCTGGCAGTTAAAGTGTGGGCAGTGGGGAGCTACCAATTTAAAAAATATATGTTTTTATGGTGGTCATGGCCTTTTAAACAACAAACTGGTTCGTGATCAATTAACATGCTCCAACCCCTTAAAAAAGCGCACAAGTAGTGTGGGCAAATGGGGGTGGCCACATCGCTCAGATCACCTTTTTTGTACTATTGGGGGTAGGTAGGGGTAGGTACAAAGGGGAAAAATTACTGTGAAATCGCATTGCGCAAGCGGAAACATACGCAGCTGTGGACATGTCACACAATACAATATTACTACATACACAGCTGGACAGGTCACACCAATACAATATTACTACATTACCAGCGTGACATGCACATAATACAATATTACTGAAATACGCAGCTGTGTGACAGGTCACCACAATACAATATTACTACAATCGCAGATTGTGACAGGTCACACAATACAATAGTACTACATCCGCAGCTGTGACAGGTTACACCACTACAATTTACTACTACGCAGCGGAGCTGGACATGTCACATAGTACAATTATTAATACATACGCAGCGAGCAGCTGTGACATGTCACACAGTTACAATATTACACATTACGCAGCTTGACATGTCACACATACAATATTACTACATTCGCAGCTGCCTGGGAAGGTCACAACAATACAATATTACTACAATACGCAGATGTACAGGTCACACATACAATATACTACAATTCGCAGCTTGTGGACAGGTCACAAATACAAATTTAACTAACAATACACAGCTGTGACAGGTCAAACCAAGACCATATTACTACATATTTTTTTTTTTTTTGCACAGATGTGACCCAGGTCCACACAATTAAAAAGTACTACATACACAGCTGTGACAGGTCACACCAATACAATATTAATACAATTCGCAGCGTGGACAGGTCCACAATACAATATAACTACATACACAGAATGTGACAGGTCAACAATACAATATTACTACAATTCGAAGATGTTGTCAGCTGTGACGGTCACACAATACCACTATATAACTTCAATAACACGATGTGACAGGTCACACAATACAATATTACTACAATCGCAGCTGTGAAGGTCACACAATTACAAGATAACTACCATACACAGATGTGTGACAGGTCACACAATACAATTACGACAATACAAGCTGTGTTGTGAAAGGTCCACAATACAATATTACTCAATACCACGATGTGACATTCACACAATACAATATTACTACAATTCGAAGCTGTGAAGGTCACACAATACAATATAAACTTACAATACACAGGCGGTGGAGGTCACCACATACAATATACTACAATAACAGCTGCCTTGTGACAGGTAACCACAATACAATAGTACTAATTCGCAGCGTGACAGGTAACACAATAAAATATACTACAATACACAGGATGTGGCAGGTCACACAATAAAATATTATAAATACACAGCTTGACAGGTCACACAAATACAAATTACTAAATACACAGCGTGACAGGTCCAACATACAATATACTCCAATACACAGATGTGGCAGGTCACACAATAAAAATATTACTACAATACACAGCTGTTACAATAAATATATAATACATGTGAAGATGGGACAGGTCACACTCCGGGCTGGGAGTGACCCGGCGGTCTTGGTTCACATTGGTGCCATGACAAGTAGAGGAGGAGGTGGAGGTCCTAAAAATGATTCCGAGAGGGAATTAGGGGCCAAGTTAAAAGCAAGGACCTCCCAGGGGTAGTGATTTCAGCAGGAAAATACTACCGCAGCACGTGCTACGCTTGGTAGGCAAACGGGAGCCAGAGTATAAATGCGTGGCTAAGAGAGTGTTTGTACTGTGTAAGGAGATGGGGTTGGGTTTTAGAGAACTGGCTTGACTTTCTGTTGGCTACAGGCTCTTTAGTAGTGACGGATGGCCCTTCAATGGTGATGGGCAACTGTTTTGGGGGAGAAGATGGCTAGGGGGTTGGAGGAGCTTTTAAAACTAGGTATGGGGGGGAGGGAACGTTTAACTACACAGGGGTAGATAGAGAAGTTAGGGACGGGGGGCTAGTAAACACAACGGAGGGAGAGAAGGAGGAGGGGGGAGCATAGAGGATAATGGAGGCATGTACGACAATGTATGGAAGTAAATCCAATGATAATCTAAAAGGTTTTATGTTTACCAATGCCAAGGAGTCTGGCTGGAAAAACCGGCGAATTGAAAATAATAGCGTTAAGAAAGGTATGATATTATGATGTAATTGGTATAGAGAAATAATGGCTTAATGATTCACATGAGCTGCGACAGTAAATATTGAAGGGTACTACTATTAGACATGAACCGAGTTGAGTTAATAAGAAAGGAGGAGGGAGATGTATGGTATGGTTAAACAGGAATGAAGCAATTAAAAGATGGAATAGATGGGGGAGCAAACGAGCGGGCCAGAAAAACATTATGGGGGGAAACTGTGTACAGGAAGGCAAGAAGGTAGGTAAATTAATTGTTGGAGTGGTTATAAGCCGCCAAATGCTGGGGAAAGACGGTGGAAAATGAATCTCCCATATGCAGTGGCGACGGCTGCTGGTATGGGGCATGTCTGGTTCGGGGGATTTTAACTACCCTGAAATAGATGGGTAATGGAACCGCAGCACCTCAAAAGGTATAAAGTTCTTAATTTCTATATGAGCATTTTCTTCACAGATGTAGTAGAAGTTCCTACTAGAACGAAGGCGTTGTTGGATATGGTGATATCTACTAACCCAGAGGGCTCATTTTGGAGATGAAGGTAATGGGAAGCTTAGGGATAGTGACATGATATAGTGTCATTTAATGATAGGTTGCAGGAAAAAATAAAGTGCACTGGCTTAACAAAACTTTTAACTTTAGGAAGCTAATTTTATGCTTTTAAGGAATCGCTCCTGCTCATAGACTGGGGAACTGTTTCTGGTAAAGATACTGCGCAGATGGGACCACGTTAAAGGGATAATTAAACTATAACATTTCAATCGGTTCCCTTAGGAAACAAGTGTAAAAAAAATTAGGGCCACTCCTGAATGGCTAATGCTCAGGCAAAAAGGGAAATGGAAAAAAAAGAAAAGGCTTTAAAATTTGAAGCAGAGGACAGAAAACAGGCTGACAGGGACTTCAAAATGGTAATAAAGAGTGCAAGAAAGCAATAAAAACTAGCAAAATAGAAAATGAAATACGGATTGCCGAAACAAAGCAAGTCCACCCCAAGGATGTTTTTTTAAAGGATAAACTGGTAAACAAATGAGGACTGAGAATGGGGACCATTAAATAATGGAGATGAGGTGGTTGTAGAGGATGCCGAACAGGCTAATATTGGCTACTAAACCGTTTTTTTTTACAGCGGTTTTTTACTGTTGAGAAATCCTTACAGTAGGGATTGTAAAATGTGCGGGAGGGGAAATGAGAGTTTTCACATTGGATAACAGAGATATGGTACGGAATCAATTAGACAAAGTAAATCAAAAAGCCGCCAGGACCAGATGGATTGCCTCCTAGGATTTTAAAAGAGCTTAGTTCATTCTAGGCAAGACCACTGTGTCTCATCTTTTCAGAGGCGCTTTTGTCGGGGATGTGCCGCGGGATTGGGAAAAAGCCAATGTAATACCCCAATATTCAAAAAAAGGTAGTCGTTCAAAGCTGGTGGTAACCTATAGTCCTGAAGCCTAACATCATTGGTAGGGAGGGATGGAACTTTGTTAAGGGATCATATCTTGACTTTGTCTCCAGAGATCATCTATATTAGTAGGTAGTCAGCATGGATTATGAGAAATAGATCATGCCAGACAACTTTAATGGTTGTATGAAGAAGTGAGTTAAGAGTTAGATTCAGGCCACAGCTGGGGATGTGGTATATTTGGGATTTGCAAAAGCCTTTGATACTGTGCCACATGGCGACTAATGTATAAACTGCGGATGTTGGCCCTGAAGAAAACATTTGTTCATGGGATAGAGAACTGGGATTGAGACCGCCAAAACAGAGAGTGGTGGTTAATGGAGCTACATCTATGTGGGCTAAAGTTCTAAGCGGCGTCCTCCGGGTTCGTACGGGGCCGCTTCGGTTTAATCTGTTTATAAGACTTAGAAGGGGGCATGAGAGCAGGTCTCGGTGTTTTTGCTGATGGACAATAAATTATGCAGAGCTTTGGAAACTTCCACTGATGTGCACGATGCTGCAAAGCAGACCTAGATAGATTATCAAAATGGGCAGAGACTGGCAGATGAGATTCAATGTTGATAAAATGTAAGGTGAGGCATTTGGGATTAATAATCCCTGTTGCCACCTACACCATAAATAACTCTGTGTAAGTGCAATCTGAAATGGAAAAAAAAGATTTGGGAGGTTATGGTAGCTAACAGGACTTTAGCTGTGACCAAACAAGCCAGGTAGCCAAAACAAGCTTGAGCTAGACAAGGATATTGTCTGTGTATAAAGAGGGGATGGATCAGAGAGAAAAAATATTATTCTCCATCTGTTCAAGCACTGGTAATGGCAACATTGGAATATGCGGTGCAGTTTGGAATCCCATATTACAAAAGGGACATACTGGAAGTGAGGCAGTTCAGAGAAGGGCAAACTAAATTAAATAAGGGAAGGGAGGGGCTTGAATATGAGGCAGATTAGACAAGTTAGGGCTCTGTTACATTGGAGAAAGCGGCCGGGTGCGTGGGGACATGATCACCTTTACAAATATATTAATGGCCCATACAGTGAACTCCTGGGGCATTGTTCACTAATCGGTATATCAGAGACTCGGGGACATCTTTAAGGTTGGAAGGAAAGAAGTTAAAGAAGTTTCATCTTCAAGTTAGGAGAGGTTTCTTTACGGTGAGAACGGTGAAGTGAAACTGTGGAACTGTCTTCCAGCAGAGGTGGTAATGGCAAGTTCATTGATAGTTTAAAAAAGGCCTGGATAAGTTTCTAAAACGAAAGAATATTGAGAATACTGGTATTATGCATATAGATCTGGTTGATCCAGGGGATACTTTCCGATTTGCCGTTTGGGATCAGGAAGGGAATTTTTCCCCCATTTTTTAGGCTGGTTTTTTGCCCTTCCTCTGGATTCAACTGTTAGGCAGGGTGTTAAAAAAAAAAAAAAGGAATAGGTTGGACGTGATGGCGAATGTCTTGTTCACCTTAATTACTATGTTACGTGTTACTATGTTACTATGTTACTACAATCACAGCTGTGACAGGTCACACAATACCAATATTACACAATACGTAGCTGTGTGGACAGGTCAAACAATACAATATTACTACAATACACAAATGTAACAGACACCATACAATATTACACAATTACACCCAGTGGGAAGGTCACACACACAATAGTACTACAATGTACACAGCTGCGACAGGTCACAAAACACAATATTACTACAATTACACAACTGCGCCAGGTCACTCAATACAATATTACTACAAGAACCACAGCTGTGACAGGTCCACCAAACAATATTACTACAATACACAGTGTGACAGGTCACACAAACAATATTACTACAATACCAGCTGGACAAGGTCAACAAATACAATATTATTCCAATACACAGCTGTGACAGGTCACACAATACAACATGACTACCATACACAAGATGTGAACAGGTCACCACAATTAAAATATTACTAAATTACACAGCTTTGACAGGTCACCACAATACAACATTGCTACAATACACAGATGTGGACAGGTCACACAAGAAATATTATACGATACACAGATGTGACAGGTCACACAATACAATATTATACATTAACAGATTGAGGACAGGTCACACAATACAATATATACCATACACAGCTGTGACAGGTCACACAATACAATATTACTACATACCACGATGAGGACAGGGCACACAAACAATATTCACTACACTACAGCTGTGACAGGTCACCACAATACAATATACTACAATACACAGATGTGACAGGTCACACAATAAATATCACTACAATACACAGATGTGACAGGTTCACCAATACACTATACACCAATACACATATGTGACCAGGTCATACATACAATATTACATACAATACACAGATGTGACAGGTTCACACAATACATATTACACAATACACAGCGGTGACAGGTCCACACAAAAAATATATAAACTACTATGTGTAGGGGGTGAATGACTGACAAGACCCTGACAATGCCTTGAAGGGTATCTGACCGAGGTAGTTTTGTAGTTTAATTTTTAAGGAGCTAGTCTTACCTACTGTTTTTCAATTAAACAATCAGAAGACAGAAAGAAAGTTAGAGACTTACCTACATACACCGCTCCAACGATGTTCCTCTGACTGGTAGACGACACGCTTTAGCTTATGCAAGTACACGCTTACACATACAGTTATAGCTCAAACGCATTCAATAATCAAAACTGATGGAAACCACTGTACAAAGCAACAAAACTGTGAACAGAGGGGATCACTGATACCTTGCTGTGCTAAAGTCCTTGAGTTCGATTCCACCTTGACACATCTGCCCCCCCCCCCCCCCCCCAAAAAAAAAAGGGGGGAGGTTGTATGTTACTCCCCGTGCTTGCGTGGGTTTCCGGGCACTCCAGTTTTCCCCCACCAATTATAAAGACATATGCTAGGTTGTATGTGTTTCAAATAAATGTGTTTAGATTGTAAGCTCTTCAGGGCAGGACTGATTGAATGCACATGTTAATGTGGTGCTATATTAAACACAAAATAATAATTAAAATGTTTTATTGAATACACAAAATGCGTGGAACATCGTGATTGATTGAATGAATGATTGATTAATTGACTGAACAGACCCGACCGACATGATTGATTGATTGATTGACTGGGACTGATTGATGACTGACTGACTGACTGATGATGGACGACGGAATGATACACTAGATTTGAATGTGGACGTTCGATTGCTGGGCAGGGAAATTTATAGATCAGACACCCTAAATCCTCATTCCTCAATGACGCCCCAAACAGAACAACCGTGCAGATGAATGTAATAAAACCTGGATACGTTACTTTCTGTTGGTGGTTGTCTCCTCCCGCGTCCTTTGTCTTCTTGATTAAATCAATTACTATCGGTATCTGCAGACAGGATCTGTATGGGACTTGTCATGTTCCCATTGCAGCACAGCTTACTGAGTTATGGGCTACATTGCAGCTGTGTGAGATAGGTATGTTATACCTTCTCTGGGTGTGGCGTTAAACACTTGAATAATTCGCAGGATAAAACACTGAAAGAAAGAAATAGGAGTTTTGCACTGTATGTTAAGTGGCCACACACGGCCAATGTTTTTCCATTGGATTTTGATATAAATCCCCACCTGGCAAGCTCCAGATTTCGTCTGGTTCTGGTAGATGGAGTAGAGGAAAATTTCTACTCTTGCCAGATCATTTTTTTTTCAATAGACTAATCGATATCGCCAATCGGTCTACGGAAAAACCATGAATATCGATTGCAGGGTATGGGGGGCCTTACTTGATGCTAGTCCCATTTGCTGAAAGGGTTGTACAGAGCAAATAAGGTTACCTATGCTAAAGACAGAACAGGATGAGCCATTGTTATCGTGTCATTGCCATTCTCTTTTCTGCAACCCAATGTGATTTTGGGGAGTCCTAGCATGTTGCTACTAATACTAGTCCCCAGGTTGTCAACTGATATGTTTTTAAACGGTTTTAAGGGAAAAGTATTTGAAAGTCAGCAGAACCACGTATTTGTTTTTTCATTGATGAAACAAGGGACGTACTTTACCCAGGTAGTAAGAGCGGATTATTCCACCTCCCATTTCATCATTTTTAAAGACCTGGATGACTCTCTTTTGGCTACCCTTTGTTACTGTAAATGCGCACTGAATTCGCTGGAACTATGGTCACCTCCGCATATCCAGAGTCTAGTGCCCACATACGTGAGCAAAAAAAAACAGATTCAGACTAAGCACGTACCTAAGTCTGTTCCACTGGCTCATGAATACGGAGCATGACCCAGATTAAGTTAAAATTACAATATGGGTAAGAGCATGTGAGGATATCATTGACCAGTAACAGTTTCACTTCGTGTTAAATATTCTGCGCACAAACAGCCACTGGTGAATGGTGGGTTGCCTGCGTGAGAGTCGTGCGATAGTGTTACTCAGATAACCACAAGCAATGGGTTAGGGCCAGTTGGAATGTGTTATTGTTACTTCGAACCCAACTGAGGCGCAATGCGCCAGCACGTGATGATTCCCAACATATTGCAGAACCCGCCAAGGTGGACCCCGTTATACGGCTCGTGATTCGCAGGCGCAATTGGCGCAAGCGGATTGTTAGTGCATGACAGAAAATGCCCGAGGTGGTTGCCTAGCCCTTAAGGGGCCCACAATGGCCAATTTTCACAGCATGTGTGCGCACGATCACATTGGATATCATCATTTGGTATCTGATCCCGTTGGGAGATCTGTCTTGATCATCCGTTGGTATCTGATCCCGTTGGTATCTGATCCCCGTTGGTATTGGTCCCATTGGTATTGATCCCTTGGTATCGCTCCCAGTGGCTCATCCCTCCTGTGTAATCTGATCCCATTGGTGATGCTGATCCCATTAGGTGAGCCATTGGTACACACCTTGTATCTATCACATTGGTATCTGATTCCCATTGGCTACTGCATCCCATTGGTTATTCATCCACTATCTGGTATCTGCCCCATTGGTATCGATCCAATTGTATCTCATCACATTGGTTATCTCATCACACTGGTATTGACTATCACATTGTTAATCCTCATCCCATTGGTACTGATCACATTGTATTCATCCCATTGGTATCTGATCACATTGGTATCTGACGTGATCACATGGTATCTGATCCCATGTGTATTGATCACATTGCGTATCTGATCCATTGGTATCTGATTCCCATTGGTACTGACACATTGGTATCTCATCCCATTGGTCACTGATCACATGTGTATCTGATCACATTGGTAACTGATCACATTGGTTACTCACCATGGTATCGATCCCATTTGTATCTCATCACATTGTAACTGATCACATTAGGTATCGTGATCAAACTTGGTATCTCTTCCCCTTGGTATCTCTTCAATTGGATATCCCATTGAATCATCACTTACTTTGGGTATCTGATCACATTGTATCATCATCACTTGGTATCTGATCACATTGGTATCTCATGCCATTGGTATTCTATACATACCATGCTGGACTTGATCACTATCTGATCCCATTGTGTAGCTCATCTCCATTGGTATCTGACTATTTGGTATCTGATCACATTGTATCTGACACATTGGTATCTCATCCCTTGGTTCTGATCACATTGGTATCTCATCCCATTGGTATCTATCACATTGGTATTCTCATGCCATTGATTATCTGATCACATTGGTATCTGATCCATGGTATCTATCCCATTGGTATCCTGATCATATTGGTCCTGATCACATTGGTACTGATCACATTGGTATCTCATCCCTTGGGTATTGATCCCATTGTATCTCACACATTGGGAATCCGATCACATTGGTATCTGATTCACATGGTATCTCATCCATTGGTATCTGAGCCCATTGGTATCTCATCACATTGATATCCGATACACATTGGTATCTGATCACTTCTCATCCTTGGTAATCTGATCCCATTGGTATCTATCACCATTGGTATCTTGATCACTTAGTGATCCCATTGGTATGCTGATCACACTTGGTATCTATCCCCAATTATTGATACATTGGTTGATCCTTGATCCCATGGTATCTGCATCCCATTGGGTGTATACTTGCATCTGACACTATGTGTCACCTTACTGATCACATTGGATCTCATCCCATTGGGTATCGTGAATTCCCATTGTAATCTTCAATTGGTTACACTGGTATTCATCCATTGGTATCTGATCACATTTGGTATCTATCATTGAAGATCTTGTCTCTGATCCATTGGATTCTCATCCCATTGTTACTCACCATATCTCTCCATGTATCTGATCCCATTTGTTATCTCATCACATTGGTAAACTGATCACATGGTATCTGAAATATTTATGACTCACATTCGGTATCTGATCCCTTGGTATCTCTCCTGGTATCATGATCACATTGGTACTAAGTGATCACATTGGTTATCGTATCCCTTGGTAACTATCACATTGGATCTCATCCGATTGGCTATCTGATCCCATTTGTAGTCTCCAGCACATTGGTAATGAATCACATGGTATCTGGATAACATTGGTATCTCATCCAGATGTAATCTCATCAATTGGTATCTCCATATTAGTGGAAATGATCACATGGTATCTGATCACATTGGTATCTCATCCCATTGGATTATCTGATCACATTGGTATCTCATGCCATGTATCTGATCACATGGTATCTGATCACATTGTATCTCATCCCATGTGTATCTGATACACCTGTGGATATCTGAAGTGATCACAATTTGGTATCTATACCTGTATCTGACCATTGGTAACTTACACCTTGGTATCTCATCCCATTGGTATCTGATTCCCATGTGTTTATCTCATCACATTGGTAACTGATCACATTGGTATCTATCACATGGTATTCATCCCATGGGTGATCTCATCACATGGTTACTGCACAACATTGGTAACGATCACATTGTAGATCTGATCCCATTGGTAATTGATCCCAATTGGTATCCTCATCCCATGGTATTGATCACATTGTATCTATCACATTTAGTAACTGATCACATTGTGTAATCTGCATCCCATGGTTAATCTCAGCCCTTTGTATCTCATCACTTGGTAAATGATCAATTTGGTACTCTCACATTGGTATTCATCCGCTTGTGTATCTCTTCCATGGTATCTGATTCCCATGTATCTCTCACATTGGTAAATGATCACATTGGATCTACACATTGTATCTGGATCCCATTGGTATCTACATCCATTGGTATCTTGACACATTGGGTATATGATCACATTGTATACTGATCACCATTGGTAGTCTCATCCCATTGGTATCTGATCCCATTGGTCTCATCACTGGATCCGATCACATGGCTGATCCATTGGTACCCATCATCCATTGGTAATCTGATCACATGGTATCTCATCCCATTGGGTAATCTGGATCACATTGGTATCTGATCCACTTGGTAATCTGAATATAATTGGTTATCTGTCCCTTGGTACTGATCATTGGTATCATGATCCCCTTGGTATCTGATCCATGGAACTACCATTACTGATCAACATGTATCTGATCACATTGGTATCTGATCCATGTGTATCTCACATTGGCTATCCATTGTATATCACATTGGTAACTGATCACATTGGTTCTCACATGTATCATTCCCATTGTATCACGACCATATGTATGTCTCATCACCTTGTAACTGATCACATGTGATATCTGATCAACTTGGTATCTGCATCACCATTTGGATATTGATCCATTTGGTATCTCATAAATTGGTAACTGATCACATTGGTACTGATCCACATGGTATCTCGACACATTGGTATCGATCCATTGGTATCTCATCACAGTGGTATCAACATGACTCACCCATTGGTATGCCTGATCACATTGGTATCTGATACGATGATCCCATTGGTTCTATCCACAGTATTGATCAAGTTGGTATCTCATCCCATTCGTGGTATTCTGATCACATTGGTATCATCTATTATCACATTGGTATACTGAATCCATTGGTATCTGATCCATTGGTATCTCATCCATTGGTAACTGATCACATTGGTATCTGCTACACATTGTACTATCACATTGGTATCTGATTCCATATGGTTATCTCATCCCTACTATCAATGGTATCTGATCACTTGGTTTACCTTGTATATATCAATGGGTATCTCGCCATTGGTATCTGATCACATTGGTATCTGATCACATTGGTATCTGATCACATTGGTATCTCATCCCATTGGTATCTGATCACATTGGTATCTGAAGTGATCACATTGGTATCTGATCCCATTGGTATCTGATCCCATTGGTAACTTATCACATTGGTATCTCATCCCATTGGTATCTGATCCCATTTGTATCTCATCACATTGGTAACTGATCACATTGGTATCTGATCACATTGGTATCTCATCCCATTGGTATCTCATCCCATTGGTATCTCTCATCCCATGGTATCTCATCACATTGGTATCTCATCACATTGGTACTGATCACTGTATCTGATCCCATGGTGGTAGCTGATCACATTGGTTTCTCATCCCATTGGTATTGATCACATTGTATTGATCACATTGGTAACTGATCCATTGGTATCTGATCCCATTGGTATCTGATCCCATTTGTATCTCATCACATGGTAACTGATCACATGGTATCTGATACATTGGTATATTCTCATTTTTCCCATTGTATCTCATCCCATTGGTATCTCATCACATTGGTAACTGATCACATTGGTATCTGATCACATTGGTATCTCATCCATTGGTATCTGATCACATTGGTATCTCATGCCATTGGTATCTGATCCATTGGTATCTGATCACTTGGTATCTCATCCCATGTATCTGATCACATTGGTATCTGAAGTGATCACATTGTATACTGATCCCATTGGTATCTGATCACATTGGAAATTATCCATTGATCTCATCCATTGGTATATGATCCATTTGATATCCATCACATGGTAAAACTGATCACATTGGTATCTGATCACAGATGGTATTTCATCACATTGGTATATCATCACATTGGTAAAAATGATCACATTGGTATTGATCCCTTGTGTAACTGTCACATTGGTTATCTCATCCCATTGGTATACTGATCACATTGTATCTGATCACATTGGTAACTGATTACATTGGTCTCATCCCATTGTATCTGATCCCATTTTGTATCTCATCACATGGTAACGTCAACATTGTAATCTGATCACATTGGTATTCATCCCATTGGTATGCTCCTTTCCATTTGTATCTCATCACATTGGTACACTGAATCACATTGGTATCTGATCCAATTGGTATCTCATCACAGTGTATCTGATCCCATTGTATCTCATCACATTGGTAACTGATCACCTTGGTATCTGATCACATGTGGTGATCTGATCCCATCTGGTATCTATCCATTGGTATCGTCACTGGTATCGTCACATTGGTATCTGATACATTGGTATTCATCCCATGGTATCTGATCCCATTGGTATCTCATCACATTGGTATCCGCCATTGGTATCTGATAACATTGGTACTTATCCCATTGGTATATGATCACATTGGTATCTCCTCTCATCCCATTGGTATTGAAGTGATCACATTGGTATTCTGATCCCATTGGTATCTGATCCCATGGTATCTGATCACATTGGTAACTGATCACCTTGGTATCTGATCACATTGGGATCTCATCCCATTGGTATCTATCACATTGTATCTGATCACATTGGTAACTGATCACATTGGTGTCTCATCCATTGGTATCTGAACCCATTTATCTCAATCACATTGGTAACTGATCACATTGTTATCTGATCACATGGTATCCTCATCCCATTGGTATCTCATCCCATTGGTATCTCATCCACATGGTATTCTGATCCCATTAATCTCATCACATTGGTAACTGATCACATTGGTATCTGATCACATTGGTATCTGATCCCATTGGTATCTGATCCCATTGGTATCTCATCATATTGGTAACTGATCACATTGGTATCTCATCCCATTGGTATCTCATCACATTGGTAACTGATCACATTGTTATCTCATCCCATTGGATATCATCCATTGGTATCTGATCCCATTTGTATCTCATCCCATTGGTAACTGATCACATTGGTATCTGATCACATTGGTATCTGATCCCATTGGTATCTGATCCCATTGGTATCTCATCACATTGGTATCTGATCACATTGGTATCTGAAGTGATCACATTGGTATCTGATCCCATTGGTATCTGATCCCATTGGTAACTTATCACATTGGTATCTCATCCCATTGGTATCTATCCCCATTTGTATCTCATCACATTGGTAACTGATCACATTGGGAGACTGATACATTGGTATCTCATCCATTGGTAACTCATTTCCCATTGGTATCTCATCCCATTGGTATCTCATCCCATTGGTATTCATCACATTGGAAACTGATCACATTGGTATCTGATCACATTGGTATCTCATCCACATTGGTATCTGCATCACATTGGTATCTTATCCATTGGTATCTGATTCACATGGTTCTGATCACCATTGGTATCTCATCCCATTGGTATCTCATCCCATTGGTATCTATCCCATTGGTATTCTCATCCTGGTATCTGATCAAATTGGTATCGATCCATTGGTTTATCATCTTGATCTCATGCCATTGGTATCTGATCACATGTATCTATACCATTGGTATTCATCCACATGGTGATCACATGGATCTGATCACATTGGTATCTCATCCCTTGGTTTATCTGAGCCACATGTGTATCATGCCATTGGTATCTGATCACATTGGTCTCATCCCATTGGATCTCATCCCATGGTATCTCATCCCATTGGTATCTGATCGATCAGATTGGCTCAAGTAAAGAAGCTCCGGCTAGTAAAGGCAGTAGATACAGACCAATGGATATTTTCCATCTTTCCCGACTAACCGTAATGCCGACTACGTTCGTTTCTCGCCACTCCGGTCAGTCAGGAATAGCCCCTTCACACAGAAGAAAAATGTAACGGGATTTACACCTAGTGTGCACGGCCACCTATAATCTTTTTTCACGTGTGTATATCATAATAGTCTCATGGGTATTATTAGTACTTTTTAATAGAAAACAAATTTAAAGGACAACTAAAGCCACAGAACAACCACGAACCAGTGGCAGAACATCTTGATATAAAACCAGAAATCTGTGTCTTATCTCTCATTTTGGTACGGGCACTGGGAAATTTACCTAAATAAATATGGTTTGTGCTTTACTTCCCAGCATTCCAGTATCAATATTGGTCAATGACCACATATTGTTCAATGACCATTATGTTCTGCACATGCTCAGTCCTTAGCTATGGCGGAGAAATTGTTAAAGTTGGTCCACAATTAATAATCTCTAGCTAATCTTTTACAGGACAGATAATGCAAGGAAGCATGTGACTGAGGTCAGGGGTGTGGTCTGACACTGCACATACACACAAATACTTCATCCAGTTCTTAACAGGCTTACATTATTTAATACAATTATTGAAGTGGGATTTATAGCTTATTGGGGTTTTTAGGGGGGTTGTTTTAGATTTCTGGAGTATAAAAAAATTGGGTTTAGTTCTCCTTTAAGCTTAAGAACAATAACCCTAACTAGGAAAATAATGATAGGAAAATGTTTGTGTTTTTATAGATTCCTTTTTGTATATAAGAGACAATGAGTTAATATTTCCATAACATAGAGAGGTATAACCTAACTATAGTGGGACTTCCTTTCATTAACGCATGCCCGCCTTTAAAGGAGCAGTGGTCAGGGACACTGACTTGAGGAGGAGCAGGAAGAGAACAGTCAGTCCATTAGTTACAGTGCCCCTTCAACATTTTAGCTGCAAGGAATTGATGTGTCTGTAACTGAAATGCATGTCTATGTTATCTGGAATTTTACAGCATGGCGATAAGAAAAGACTATTGTTGTGTTACTGAATCCCGATTAACAGGTATGCTCCCAGCAATTTCTAGAGAACTGTAGCGTTAAAATGAATCAAACACCATTGATGTCTTAACCATAATAAAGCCTCACAGTAATGTACCAACTTAACCTGACTCCCGTCACACTTCCCACGGTTATTATGTAATATAAATAAAGAATTGAGCAAAAAAACAACTGTGCATCTGAATTAATACATAATAGGCGGAGGTTCAAATGTGCATACAATCCACAAAGTGTACATAACCACCAAAGTGTACATACACCACCAAAGTGATCACCCACAAAGTAATACACCCACAAAGTGCACATACACCCACAAAGTGCACATACATCCAAAAGTGCACATGCACCCACAAATGACATGCACCACAAAATGTACATGCATCCACAAAATGTACATGCACACACAAGTGTACATAACCCACAAAGTCATTACATCACAAAAGTGAACATACATCCACAAAGTGTACATACATCCACAAAGTGTACATACATCCACAAAGTGTACATACATCCACAAAGTGTACATACACCCACAAAGTGTACATACACCCACAAAGTGTACATACATCCACAAAGTGTACATACACCCACAAAGTGTACATACACCCACAAAGTGTACATACACCCACAAAGTGTGCATACATCCACAAAGTGTGCACATAACAACGTGTGCTATACATCCACAAAGTGTGATACATCCACAAAGTGTACAACATCATACAGTGTACATTCACAAAGTGTACATACATTCACAAAAGTGTGAATACATCCACAACTGTGAATACATCACACAAACTGTGATACACCACAAATTACATCACACAAAGTGTACATACCCACCAAGTGTACATACATCACAAAGTGTACATACAACCACAAAGTGTACATACACCCACAAAGTGACATACATCCAAAAGTGTACATCACAAAGTGTACATACATTCACAAAGTGACAACATCCACAAACTGTGAATACATCCCCAAAGTGTGCATACATCCATAAAGGTACATTCACAAAGTGTACATACATTCACAAAGTGTACATACATACAAAACTGTGAATACTCCACAAAGGTACATACACCAACAAGTGTAATACACCCACAAAGTGTACATACATCCACAAAGTGTACATACACCCACAAAGTGTACATACACCCACAAAGTGTACATACACCCACAAAGTGTGCATACACCCACAAAGTGTGCATACATCCACAAAGTGTGCATACATCCACAAAGTGTGCATACATCCACAAAGTGTGCATACATCCACAAAGTGTACATACATCCATAAAGTGTACATTCACAAAGTGTACATAATTCACAAAGTGTACATACATCCACAAACTGTGAATACATCCACAAAGTGTGCATACATCCACAAAGTGTACATACAATCACAAAGTGTAAATAAATTCACAAAGCCTAACTATTTATAAATCAGTAACCGATTAGGCTAAAGTGTGATGGCATAGTAATATAAACACCTCATAGTGACCAATGAAATGATAATGTTACAGTGACCAATGAAATGATAATGTTACAGTGACCAATCAAATGATTATGTTACGTTGACCAATCAAATGATAATGTTACAGTGATCAATCAAATGATGTTATAGTGACCAATCAAATGATGTTATAGTGACCAATCAAATGAAAATATAATAGAGTCCCAATTAGGGCTAGGTCCCACTATGTAGTGTGCTGTGCTGTCCGTGAATTTTGTCCATGTTTCCAGTCAGTTTGCGTCCGTGTGAAGTTTTTGGAAAATCTACTTTTTTTTTTTTGCGCGTTCCCATAGACTATTATTAAAAAGTTGTGCACACATACAGATAAAAATGGACCACATTACATTTGAAAAACAGAACACAACGTGCATAGTGGGACCTAACCCATAAAGCATTATAGAAAACACAAACCCATTATACCGATTAATAACAATTTATTGGAAACCTTTGTTACAGTACATTTGCCAATCAGAGTACATATGTCAATCAGAGTACATATGCCAATCAGAGTACATTTGCACACTGCAATGAGCACTGCTAACCAATCACCATGTACTACAGAACTAATAGGTACAAATATTCAGTTTATAACATTCAAAGAGGATTTACAAATCCACAAAATGCCCTTAGCCCCTTAGAACACAAGGAACAAGGACAGGAACAAGCTGCATTAATATAATATTGTACAGTGATACACTAGGCTTTAGATCACTGATAAAGAAAGACGCTACACTTTATTTCCAGATATAAGGAATGCCTTTATTCAAACATGGCCGTTTAGGATTTATTCCTTTAAATGAATACTGACATTAGAAAGTAAAGGAGTTAGAAAACCGAATTGGGGTTGTTTGCTTAAACTATACCAAAACTACTCTGTAACATTAACCCAGCTATCAAACTATAGGACACAGGTAACTAACAATATTTGTATGTGATAACGTCTTATATCCATATTAACTGTCATTGGCTGTCATCAGTGTCACATGACTTAATGATACCTCAACAAAAGGAAATAATATGCTCCCTATTTTCAAATACAAAAGTAACAGTAGCCAAATACAGATATATACAGTGGTTTTTAACACCCTTTCTTATAAATTACAATGGAGGTTGCATTATTCACCATAATACACAACAGCAGTAAGCAAAATCAAGATATTAGACCTACCCATAATATAAAGTCCTGTTTTACTAACAGAGCTCAGATTAGCTCAATCATATATCAATGTCTATTGTCAAGTTAAAAACCTTTTTATCTACAAAACACATTCAATAAAAGTTCTTATCGTTAAAAATGGTGCTAATTTGCCCCAACCAATCAGACATTAGTTTTCAAATGATAAATAAGATCTGATTGGTTGGGGCAAAATTAGCACCATTTTAAACAATAATAACTTCTATTGAATCTCCCTGGTTATTTTCTGTAACTGTAGGTGCTAATTTATTTACACATGTAGTATATACGTGTACACTAATTTATTTATACACGTAGTATATACTTGTACACTAATTTATTTATACACGTAGTATATACTTGCACACTAATTTATACACGTAGTATATACTTGTACACTAATTTATTTATACACGTAGTATATACTTGCACACTAATTTATACACGTAGTATATACTTGTACACTAATTTCTTTATGCACGTAGTAGTATATACTTGTACACCGATTTCTTTATACATGTAGTATATTTCTACATAATACAATGGTCCATAACGTAGCAGCTGAACTCAAACACTTATGGTGCTGTCACTGTCAATCCTTATTTAGTAGATTCTGTTTATGAAAAGCTACAGCACATGAAACTAAAGCCTCATACACACGTCTGATAGGATGCACGAGGAATGATGGCCGAGCATGTGCACAAGCGTGGCGAATGGCCATTTTGGCCGATAACTGTACGTGTTTGTGTTCACCCTAAGATTAGATTAATATAAAGATTAGGGATAGAATGGTATTACATTATCATTATCTGCAACACATAGAGATCCTGAGACATGTAAGGCCTAATGCAATAAAAATAACCCTGTGCTATTTATCTCCAGCAACCTATCAGATGTTCTCTAACGGCAATAACCCAGTAAAAATCCAACATCTGATTGGCTTGGAAAACTTTTGCCCCGCTTACTACATCAGGGCCATAGAATCTTCGCTCCTTTGACACTGTCAAAATGGTGCATATCATAGCAATAGCTCGGCATGCAAACTGCAGCTTGGAAATTTTGTCTCATTTGGTATTTTGTCTAATTGTAATACTTGATAGGTGGACAAAAGCCCCTCTGGGACACATGGCCAGAAAAAATAAAAGTATGTGCAGAAATCCACATCATTTTACATTACTATTATGCTTCATGGTTGTCTGTGAATATTAACACAAGTAACAGTAGAGCAGCTCTCCATTACATGTACAAAGAAATAATGATCCAACCAATGCTTGGTCCAGATGTCTCAGGGTGTGGAGACAAATTAAATAGGAAAGGCTCAGTTTGCCATCAATTAGGAAGAACAAATAACTTCAATATTCTAAAAGTCTAAAGGAGTTTATAGATCTTATGTGCAAAACTGGAGTAGATTTTACAGTATTCAGCAATATTGCACAGAAATAAGACAAATATTACGCCTGATGGTTTCTGATAAGGAAATATTAAATACTATTGTATTGTGCAGAAATTAAAAGGCATGTCCAACCCCCAAACTTTCTCCTGCAGCCTTAATGACCCCCAAAACCTCTACTTTGCGAGGTTTATAGCTTTGAAATGTGCTCCTAAATGTACTTATAAGCCCTTGTTCCCTCTGCTTTCTTCTGCCTTGCTTCCGTGTCTTTTCAGAGCACAGAAGGGGCAGGACAGGCAGCGGCACCTGTGATTGGCTGAAACACAATGTCTCAGCCAATCACATGCGCTGCTACCTGTCCAGCCCCTTCTGTGCTTGGAAAAGGCAAGGAAGCAAGGCAGAAGACAGCCAAGGGAACAAGGGCTTATAAGTAAGTACATTTGGGAGCACATTTCAAAGCTTTAAACCTCGTGAGGTTGGGGTTTTGGGGGTCATTTAGGCTGCAGGAGAAAGTTGATTTGGGGGAGTGGATATACCCTTTTAACAAAAAATTCAAAAAGCTCCATTTCATTTGAAATCAGTGAGATCCCTCTCCATCCTATTGTGAGCACAATTGTAATTTGTGTATTTCCATAGTCAAACCTTATATATTAACATTCAATTAAAAAGAAATGTTTCTAAGTAACATATGTACAACAGATGTCAGAATGGATTTTTTTTTCAAATACCTTTATAGAATATTCCAATTTATCAAATCCCTTTATAGAAATTTCCAATTTATCAAATCCCTTTATAGAATATTCCAATTTATCAAATCCCTTTATAGAATATTCCAATTTATCAAATCCCTTTATAGAATATTCCAATTTATCAAATACCTTTATAGAATATTCCAATTTATCAAATCCCTTTATAGATTTCCAATTTATCAAATACCTTTATAGAATATTCCAATTTACAAATCCCTTAGAATATTCCAATTTATCAAATCCCTTTATAGAATATTCCAATTTATCAAATCCCTTTATAGAATATTCCAATTTATCAAATCCCTTTATAGAATATTCCAATTTATCAAATACCTTTATAAAATATTCCCATTTATCAAATACCTTTATAGAATATTCCCATTTATCAAATACCTTTATAGAATATTCCCATTTATCAAATACCTTTATAGAATATCAACATTAAAAACGCATTTTGTTAGAAATACAAATGACCAGAACAAATAACCTATATTAGAGGTAAAGGGAAAACATAATTCTATTCTAATCCAAAAATCTTTATTTCCTGGAAGTGTTATAGTGTGGGCTATATCTGGCAGAAATAATGCAGTTTGCTTTTTTTCATATGAAAATAAAAATGTTGTGTACAAGATTGAACACTTGTCATTGTCTAAGGTGTGTATTTGACTGGCTAAATACATGGTGTGTTCATACAGAGATAATAGCTTTGCAATAAATGAAAATTGTGTTCTTCAAAAAAATGCAACAGGATCTTAAATATTTGCTTTTCCACCCACCTATTGCACAACAATGCAGTAAAAAAAAAAAAAGGGACAAAGTCTAAGAGGATTTACTTTAAGGTAGTTTAGATCATTATGTCATATTGTCCCTACTTGAATATATACAGGATGATAGGACATAATGACTCAAAATGTATAACTTGTTTTATTGCAAGAAATGTTTAGCAATATAACTTCCTGAATTCTTCCTGCTTTTAGCAGCTAGTTACCATGTAGTCTTTGTAGGTACTTCCTGTCTTTCCCAGCATTAAGTTTTATGTGAGCATGCTCAGACCTTGGGGACAGGGAATGAGCAGAGTGGTTTCATGATGTCATTCAAGCTACTGAAAGTAGTACATTTTAACATTATTTGCAATATTAATTTTCAAAAGCTGAAGCCAGAAATGTGATGGCTCACATTTTAAGGAAAGGCTGCAGGCTTTTCTGTAACACTCGGAGACCACAGTTGCTCTTTAAAGGTCATTTTCAACCCCCAATCTAAAAATTATATATAAGTAAATCACACCCCAAACTGCAATAGTTTTATAGGTCTTAGGTTTGGGGGGTGGGCATACCCTTTATGAGGTGTTAAATCTAAATCAGAGGGGCCCAACCTAGCACTAGCTGCACCCCATGCTCTGTCCGGGCAGTGTCCCCATTACGCCCATATCATGCCCACACCCACTCATGGGTCTACAAAATAACCTGTCCAGGATGCGGGTTGGGCATCACTATTAGGACTTTTCTAAATGATCACACAGGAAGTCACACACTGATTTAAGACAATCGTATCAATCACTAATCATTTATTAGAAAACATCTGATTCTCTTTCTTGCGTTGTTTCCACTGATATACTCCAAATTAAACAAAAAACTAAATAACACATTGAGAATGCCCCAGAAACTGAATAATCAATAATGCTGATTGCTGTTCCCCCAACATTAACATTTTAAGTGAAGAAAATACAAAATATATAGGGGTGACATTTAGGGGTCTATGGCAAAATGAACAGAAAGCCACAAACGCTCCACATATGGCGATTTAATCTGGCGCTTGGCGGTCTGGGTTTGACTTCCAGTGCAGATATTTGCTGGACTGGATGTGTGATATTGAATGGCATACGTCAAATGCTCTGGGGACTTTTGCGAAACCCGTGTAGCAATTGCCTTTTGTAAATTGTAAGACAGGAATCTTAGAGCTGCAGAATGCGGATATCTGTAAATTCCCCTACAGCTCCTGTCAAACAAACCGAGATCAACTTTAATCATCTGCTTTAATTGTCTGCTTGCATTCGATTGGTAACTATGGATTAATAAAACCAACTACTATTGGTCAATAGAACAGAGTTGTAAGGCATATTTAAAAATCTGACAATGATATACAGTATCTGGATTTAAGGTTACAGTTTAAGAAAAGTCACTTGCTCTTTCCTTGATATGTAAAAATTACCCAGTTCAAAACTGTTACAAAAAAAATAGAGACCTAGGAATGTAAAAGAAATCATTGACATTTTTAATTACAGGACAGAGTGCAGGCCACAAGTTGTACAATCATACTGTTAGTCCAAGAGGTCAAAACATAACCTACAAAGCAGCAATAAATACGAACAGGAACATACCCACGTGTTGAACAGATAGTTCTATTCAGAACTAGGCTTGTTCATTGGGTATACACACTTTGTGCAAAGTTACTGGGCCCCGCCCGTTCCATTCAGACAGTACGCCATCTTGGAATAGCAAGTTCTTTGATGGAAGTGGAACACCTATGTCTGCTGGAGAAGGCTGAGAGAGCAAGCTGCCGCTGCTGGATTCCAAAAGTTGATCAAATGCAGAGCTGCCTTCCTATGAGAAGCAAATATGTGAGTTAGCAAAGGTTATGGTTTCATTTGAAGGACAACTTCAGGCAGAAACGTAAACGGGTTTAAATAATTTGTCACTTGCTTAAAGGGCATCTTCACTGCTAAAATGACTTTTATCAATTCAGTTTTATTGAAGAATGGGAGGTAAAGGAGCTGTGTCTTACCTCCCATTCTTCAATAAAACGTTCAGGAGGCAGGAACGAAGTTACAGAACTTACCTGATCTCTCGCTCCTCCACTGTGTTCTCTGACAGGTCCCAACAGACTCGGTACGCTATGTTCATAGCACTTGTGCATAGCATACTTAGTCTTTATCTTTATTAAAGATATTGCAGAAAGTCAGGAAAAAGACTGGCAGAATCAGTTTTCCTTGGGCTGATGCTCCTCACAGAAACAATATTGGGAGGTAGGGATTACCTGTCCTATATCCCTGTCCCAAGTACTTTAAAAAAAAAAAAAAAAAACTTTATACACATGCTAGTTTTCCTTTAAGTGATTCCTACACTGTGATCCTGCAGCCTAAAAATCTTGCATAAGACCAGGCAGTCCAGTCACCTCCTCAATGACAGAACTGCAGGCTTACACCAATTAGATGAGTGGCAGATACAATAAGTAAGTGACTACAGGGCTTGTTGTAATGAAAACATTGCTGGATCTTGGTGTAGAAATTCATTTTGTAAGGTTTTCTCTATAGAAACCAGTTTGAAAATTTGTCATTATAATTAGCCATTTCTGGGAGATAAGAAAAGCTTGAAGATCTATTTATAGTTGGAACTTTGGTCTCAATACAAGTGGCAGTCTGGTAAGTAAGTTTCAATTTAAACCCGGTGTTAGGGTTAGGAGGGGGGTCCCTACACTACAGAACAGTGGGTTAAATTTTAGTTTTGGGGGTGGACATGCCATTTAAATCTAGCCACAAGCCTGAAAAGTTGTTTTTCTCTTTCCCTAAGGTGCCCATAGGGAGAGCAACGGACAGGGAATGGTTGCAGGTCTGTAACTAGCTTAGGAAAAGATAGATTTTTGGGGGTGGGGCTTCTTACACAACACATTATGTGACTGTCACAGATTCACACATTCAGGAAATTTACAAGCATATAAATGAAGATTGACAGAAGCTAGGGACATCATCCTATACTTGTTTGAAAGGTATGAAAGATTCTATCTTTTCTCACCAAATTTTCAGGCAATAAAAGGAAAATAAGAGAAAGTTCCTGTGTTTGTAAAAGGACAACTACCGTATATACTCGAATATAAGCTGACCTGAGTATATGCTGAGGTGCCTCAATAAGCCGAGGGTAGAATTATGAACACTGCCTTTTGAATCTATATTGTTCTGAGGCTTAAATTGCCCTTTAAATGGGCAGAAGAATTCCCATACAGTAGTCCCATGTAGTAATAGCCAAATCCAGTGAGGCTATTACTGTATGGGACTACTGTATGGGAATGCTGCTGTTTATTTAAAAGGGCAACTAAAGCCTTAAAAACAATACAGAATCAGAAGGCCATCTTTTCAACAACAATAGATACCACCCACCTGATTCTGTATTTTTTGAGGCATTAGTTGCCCTTTAAATGGACAGTAATCCCTAATTCTTTGGCACTCCAGATGATTGGAAACTACAACTCCCAGCATGCTTTAGTTGCTGGGGGTTGTAGCTTCCAAACATCTGCAGTGGCAAGCACCCCCAGGCCAGGCCAAAAACAAAGTACCATTCCTACCTCCCTGCCCCAGGTACGTTTCATTATAACCGTTTTTTTAAAAAAATTATACGCACCTTAGTTCTCTTTTAAAGCTGTCTCGTTATAAGGCACCTATCCAGGATTCTTTTACGGTTAATTGAGAAAAATGTTCTTCTCTCATATATAATGTTCCATTGTACTCACAATCTTACAAGCTTTTTTTGTGTTTATTAGCTTAAAGGGTTGATTCTATTGATCCACTAACAAACAGCAAGTTTGCACACAAAAAAAAAAGCTTGTCAGGTTGTGAGTGCGTACTATAGAACATTATATAGAAAGACACTGCTCTATAATTACTGTATAATAATCCTGGATAGGTGCCTTATAAAGTGCCAGCTTTAATTTTTTGTTTTTGCAAGCATCTTAGTCATTGGCTGTGACATCAGGGTTATCCAGGGATTCCTCCTATGTGTCTGTGGCAAATCTCTCAGAGCGTACGCAGCGCTCAGGGGAATTGCTGCAATCCTGGAAATCTCTGGAGGATTTTCTGCATACAGAGGCACTTTCAGGTGTGTAACTACAATGGTCTTGGGGGTGATCTAGCTAAATATCAATTATCATTTGGGGGGTGGACATGCCCAAACATATTTCCGGGTCCTGCTATCATTCTACATCTGTAGGGTACACCATTGGTTTGTATGGTGATGAAGAACCACAATAATAAGCACTGGATATCCCAAAAAAGGAAGGAAATTATCTTAATACTTAAGTCAATTGATAATTATACAAAGAATGTGCCTATTGCATCCAATGTACAGGATATATCTAAAATATTAAGTTAGTTAATTTGTAGAGGACGATACATGTGCTTTCCTACTATGGTATCTTTAACTTTAGCTTCAGCAAGATCCCAAAACTCCAAAAATTTTTGGGGATTTAAATCTGAGCTGTAGATTCATCGTTTGAAATCACAGCATTTACAGGGAAAGACCTGTCACTCCAGAAGCAGAAATTATAATATGTCCCATCCCTGACCTCTTACTAGGATCTTTAACTGCACACCAGCACACTTTCTGCAACATTCAAGAGAATCAGCAGGGAAAAAAAGAAAGGGGGATGGAGGGGGAGATGTGTAAGCAGAGCAGTGTCCATGGCGAGGCTGTGCAGAACTTATAAGTGTCGCAGACACTACAAGGAGGCAGTGAGTAAGGGAGGTGGGGGCAATTAGGAGCACTCACTAAACATTAATAATTTAATGACAAAGCAAGCAGAGATAAATATGTGAGTACCGCCATTTTACTTCTCTCAAATTGTAGTTTCAGATAATGTTAAGTTGTTTGAGTGAGTATAGTTACCTGGAATGACTGAACAAAACGGAGGACTTGTAAGGAAAGTTTCCGGCTGGAATGAAGGAGCATTTGAAGACTGAAAAAAAAAAAAAAAGATAAGAGATACTAAGGTGTTTGTGAACTTAGTACATTTTGTCTGTTGTAGCCAATATTAAAGTGTATAAAATATTATATGGAGGTAAATCACACACAGACAAATCTAAAACTACAATAGCAGACGTAGTGGTAATCTGTTATATGGTAAAATTATTCTCAAAGGTTTCTGCCTCCTCTAAGATTTCCAAGCTTTTACATGCTCAGAGCATGTTAGCTAGGGGATACCATTCAGTCATTGGGTGTGATGACATCTTTTACATTCATGACAGCTGCTAACTGGAAGAACCAGGAAGCAGAAAGAGAGGTAACAGAATATCAGGCAGCATTTTAGGTTAGGCTTACATTTTTCAGATTTCTAACTATTGCAGTTTTGGGGTTTAACCTATATATAATTTTGCATCTGAGGGGTGAACTTGCCCTTTAAAACTAAGCATCAGATTGTGTTTCTACAGAAAACAATAGCAAACACAATTTAGACCATTTATTGTATTTACCTTTCTTTGCAGCAGAGTCCATGGGCAGCAATTTTCTTGCACACAAGTTGATTAAGTTCTGAGCAAAACAAAGGGATTCCATAGCAGAGTTCCAATGGCACCCAGTCTTTTTCTATGGTTGATACTGAAAAAGAGTTTAGGAAGAGAAAAGCTGTAGATTCAATATGAATTATTCTCATTAAAAATACAAATACACTTAGTTCAGGTGTTTCCCCATCTTAGGGTTGTGGTACAAGTTAAACAGACAGTCATACACAGATTCATTATTACTACAGTAGCCAATGACTACATCCAAATTTTTTTTTTTCCCATTCAAAACCTTTAATTTAGTGGGAGGTAGGAGATGCTAGACTCCTCCCATTCTTACATACAATTGGTGAAACCATAGTTAAAGATGGCCAATCAGAGACGTGGCTGTCGGTCCGTCCCCTACAGTGCACGCAAGTACCAGAAGACGACGTGACCGAGGGAACAAGGTCGGGTAAGTACATTTAGGCTGATTTTAGGTAAGTACATTTAGGCTGCAGAGTAAGCTGGCCCCTCCCTCCCTGCAGTCAATCAAGGCAATGACTGCTGACATCACATCATAACAGATGATTGACTGTTGATTCCCCTGCTGCCTCCTCTGCATATGCTCAAGCTTATAAAAGCTCTAGGAGCCAAGGGTGGAGGTAGATACCCTTTCCATAACAGAAATATGGTAAAAAATAGCAGTTGGGGTTGCGGGCACATAACTGATAAGTCACCAGTTTTTTGTTTTAAGGGTGGACATGCCCTTAAATAATCAATGTAACCTATTGCACTGTTATTAGAGTGTGTGAAAAACTTACTGTCATGTGCTTTAATTCCAGAATCTACAGCGACCTCTTCAGTTACAAGTTCAAAGGATTCGGTGCTGCTGTGGACCTCTGAACGACTGGCAAAACTTGGGTCATCTGTATGTAAAATGGGGAGCATTACCGACATATGCACTGTGGATACATGGTAGTATCTTCATACAGTAAAAATGTTTAGAAAGTCACCAACAGCGCCCCGTCTTATTTTAATAAATGTGTCCAGTTATGTGGATGTTAAAGCCAGAGAACCACAATTTCAGACAGATGGTCATTCAAATGTCAAAACCCATGTGACTGCTACAACTTTGTACATCATCAGCATCGGCTACCTGGTGCAATCGCATCGGAGGTGTTACTTAGAGCAGGGCCTCAGGATTACGGTCGTGGAAATATTTTACCAGTAACTTACATTTTGTTATTTTGTACGCTATATTTTGTATAAATATATATATATGATAAAATTTTAACATAGTCAATGTAGTGTAACTTTACACTATCTTGATTTGAATACAATGTACAGTGTTAAGTGCATGAAATATGGGTAACTTTTAGTTCAACATTAAGAACACTGGTGTGCTTCGTGAAAGGTTTACGTTGCCAAGTGCGACGTTTAGGAACCTGATTTAGAGATATCAGCTCTCGGTTGATTGCAATACACATCATTAGCTGGAGATAAAAAGGTCAGCCACTATTTCTATATAACATCGTAACCCACACAGCTGCTGAAAGCATTGAATAAAAGTCACGCTGGATGGCATTGCAACGGGGGTAGCTCTGTGGCTTGGCCAATTGGAAATTGTGTTCTACTATCTGGGACTAAAGCTGGCCATACACATGCAATCCCACAGCGTGTGTGCCGACAGATCACATTGGTATCTGTCAGCACACATGCTGTGTGAACAGCACACACGGACTCGACTGCCCCCCATATGCGGTATGTAAAGGGAGCCGATGCCGACCAATGGAAATTTTCTGTCATTCCCGATCGATCAAGTGCCAACTACGGTCGTCCGATTGGTAGTAAAAAACCCTACACACGAACGATAATAGGTAAATTCCGTCGTTCCCCGATGGGATTTACCTATTATCTTTGATATGTATGGCCACCTTAAAGGGTAACTGTGGTCCAAAAATGACTTTAGGTAAATTGACAGGAATTGCTTTCCTGAGGATTTTTGCAATTTACTTTCATTATTTATTTTACATAGTTTTGAAGATATTTACATTTATATGTGTGATATGGTTGCAGCATCACCAGGTCCCCTCCACTACTGCTTCCTGCACTGAAACCATGTGACAGTCCCTTTTCCGTGTTTCCACCTCCTCATGAGCCCCCATGGCCCCTCCCCTTGCAGCCCCTTGGGCCTTTCCCTTGCAGCCTCCAATGGCCCCTCCCACTTATTTGCTGTGGCCCCTCTCACTCAAGGCTCTGGGGCCCCTCCCACTTGTGGGCCCCGGGTCCCTCCCACTTGGGGGCCCCTCCCTCTTGTGGGCCCCAGGGCCCCTCCTACTTGTGGGCCCTGGGCCCCTCCCATTCCGTGGCCCCTCCCACTTGTAGCCCCCGGGGCCACAGGACCCGTGAGTGGCATGGGCCACAGGGGGCTGCAAGGGGAGGGGACACAGGGCCCACGATTGGGAAGGGCCAGCAAGTGGGAGGCATTAAAAAAAGCAGTGCTGTGGGCTGTGCTGTTCTCCCCACCCCCCTCCTACCCTTCAGTCATGCACTGAGCATGTGCCAACCGCAGATTAGAGGAGGAAACAGTATTTCTGGTGGTTGATGGCTCATTTTAAAGGTATGAACCTGGCCTTTCATTTAAAATAAACTTGTTTGGAGACAACAGTTCCCCTTTAAGAAAGCAAGCTATATTAACTTACAGGTGTTATGAGTTAAACCCATGGGTGAAGTGTTTTAGGCCCTGACACTGGATACTTTAATTGGCTATATTGAGATTAGGGTGGTGGTGAGGGGGGAACAAACATTTTCTTTGTCAGTATGGTGGCTGGTTTTAGGGTAACAGCAGAACGTGACTGTGTCCTATGACTTCCAGGATCACAGGCGAGAACATTTCCTTCTTTAAAGGAGAAATGGAAAACATTTCAAGCGGTGCAATAACTGTAACAACAAGTTGTATTTCCATCAGAATATCTCCTCACTTCTTCACTTACCTTTTCCATCCGAAGAATCACTCGGCCTTCTCTGGACTATGTGAGGTCGGGAAGGGTTAAGCATTGTGATGTAGCCACAGAAACGCTCTAAATCTAGTTTCTCTCTTAAGGTTTTTAAGGCTTTATGGACTCCCATATTGACACTGGAGAATTCTGTATGGAGAAATAATATACAAAGCTTGAAAATCACACAAACACTGCCCAGGCTGCTGGATCAGCTCAGCTATTACATGACTAGTCATTGTGTAAGATAAACAGAGCCTGGAGCATGAATTGGTAGGGCAACCTCTCAGGTGAAACAGCGGCCAATCATTGGATGTGATGTCAGTTATCACAGCTTTGATTGATGGCATGGAGGGAGGAGCCAGCTTACTCTGCCAGAATAGGGACAATAAATCTGGTTAGTAATGCAGGTAATAAAGGGCAAAATATATCAGTTGGGGTTGAGGGTAGGAAACTGACAATTTTTTTGTTTTAAGTGTGGACATTCCCTTTAACAAGTGTGGGAGTTTCCATGTTGGTTGTCTTGGCCATACCTACGGCAACCGTAGTAGTAGCCAATGGCCCTGCTAATCTGCTGTAATATTAGGATGCTTTATCGTAACTGATCACTATGCTGGGTTCCAATGGAACGTAAAGATAATCCTTTATCCATCCTTGGTAGAATTATCTATAGGACAGATATTACAGAGGTTCGGTTACCTCCTTGCAGTTCCTCTTCATCAAAGGGGAAAGGTACGTGTATGGTTTCTCCCATTCCGTGCAGCCCATGCCCCTACATTCATAAGACAGAAAAATATCATGGTTAGAGATACAAATCCCCCTTTATGTGTCATCTGGCCCTTTAACCCACATAACGCTACTTGTCCTCTGTGTCTCTGCCCTGCCATTAGAATGCACCTGCATTGTGCACAATTCCCTGCAAAGTATTTTAATGACTATCTGCCGCCTGTAATTACCAAGTCGTTGCAACAAACTAGGAACATAGATTCCCTGGAACAACAACATTGCCATTAAAGGAGGTTTATTTTATCAGAGTGAAATGTTGTAATTATATCTGCAGCCTTTCTGGCTGTCACTGCCAAACTCTACATTCTCCTACAAATGGAGCTTTAACCCAGGATACAGACACTGCGTCTTATCATGGTAAAGATGGAGAAAAAATTTCAATTTTAAAGGGAAAGTTCAGTGCAAATACATATAGTTTAATGAAAAAAGAGCAGTATTTATTCATCCCAATGACCTTAATCTGCCCATTCAGCATTGTGTCTGTGTATAAATAAATGCACCAAAATACTGACTTCCTGTTTGCAGGACCCCTAATAGAGACCGTTATGGTCTTGCCCTTGACCCAGTCCCTGGGTTGATTCAGTTGCTCAGTAGAGATCTGAGCATGTTTGACCCATCCAACAGCCAATCAGTAGAAATTACTGTTAGGAACATTCTAAGGAAGTGGTGCATTCTGGGAAGAAGAAGGACCATTAAAACCTGAAATGTCAGTCACTAATATCAACAGCAGGGAATAGCAAAGGGCATGAAATCTACATATTCTCTTCCATTTTGAAGATCAGTTGAATAACTAGGTATGAATTACACAAATTAACAACTTAACAAATATTGATCATTTCCACTGAACTGTCCATTTAAAGGTGCTCCACCTGTGACATAATATGCAAATACCATTAGTGCAGAATATAGGGGAAATCTCACTCAAGGCTCGTACACATGTATGATGATGAACCCGACGAACGAACCAACCACCAAGCACAGGGGTGATTATCGTCCAAAACGCACGCTCGAGGGTTGTTTGACGGGATCAACATCGTACGTGTGTACAAGGCTTTTCAAGGAAACTAGACCTAGGAAATTCTATCTGATATATCTGAAATAATTAAGAATTCTTTACTATAAAGCCTCATACACACGTACAATTCTTTGGCTGACGAACGACACTCTCGTTGTTCAAGTGCTCTGTGCTCAGGGGTTGTTCGTCAGCTACAGAATCATATGTGTCAACTGACCTTTAGTGGGTGGCCAACAATTAATTTCCCTGAGAGAAAACACCACCTACAAAATGTCCTTCTAAGAAATAACATGATAATTGTAAGTGTGCCCTACGATAATGGAAAGTCTCACTAGATTATATAAGGGATAATGCATACATTAAATTTCCCCCAATATGCTTGGGAAAGTTCTCATTCATCCAGGTCACCGTATATGTAATATTCATCCATCCAGGTCACGGTATATCTGTAATATTCATCCATCCAGGTCATGGTATATCTGTAATATTCATCCATCCAGGTCATGGTATATCTGTAATATTCATTCATCCAGGTCACGGTATATCTGTAATATTCATCCATCCAGGTCACGGTATATCTGTAATATTCATCCATCCAGGTCACGGTATATCTGTAATATTCATCCATCCAGGTCATGGTATATCTGTAATATTCATCCATTCACACGGTCATGGTAATATGTAATATTCATTCATCCAGGTCATGGTATATCGTAAAATCTATACATCCAGGTCATGGTATATCGTAATATCATTATCCAGGTCATGGTATATCTGTATATTCATTCATCAGGTCATGGGAGTATCTGTAATATTCATCCATTCAGGTCATGGATTATCTGTAATTCATAATCCAGGTCATGTTATATCTGTAATATTCATTCAATCCAGGTCATGGCACAGTTCTGTAATATTCATCCATCCAGGTCATCATATTGTAAGATCACATCAGGTTCATGGTATATCTGGATATATCATTCATCCAGTCATGGTATATCTGTAATATTCATCCATCCAGGTCATGGTATATCTGTAATATCATTCCATCCAGGTCAGGTTATCTGGATATTCATCCATCCAGGTCACGGTATATTTTTTTTCGTTTGTAAATATTCATCCATCCAGGTCACGGTAATCTGTAATTTCATTCATCCAGGTCATGGTATATCTGTAATATTCACCTCCAGTCAGTGTTAATCGTAAATTTCATTCATCCAGGTCAGGTATATCTGTTAATATTCATCCTCTCGTCACGGTATATCTGTAATATTTCATCCATCCAGGTCAGGTATATCTGTAAATTCATCCATCCAGGTCATGTATATCTGTAATATTACCATCCAGGTTTCATGGTATATCTGTAATATTCATTCATCCAGATCATGGTATATCTGTAATATTCATTCATCCAGGTCATGGTATATCTGTAATATTCATTCATCCAGATCATGGTATATCTGTAATATTCATCCATCCAGGTCATGGTATATCTGTAATATTCATCCATCCAGGTCATGGTATATCTGTAATATTCATTCATCCAGGTCATGGTTATCTGTCAATATTCATTCATCCAGGTCATGGTAATATCTGTAATATTCATTCCATCCAGGTCACGGTATATCTGTAATATTCATCCATCCAGGTCACGGTATATCTGTAATATTCATCCATCCAGTTCATGGTATATCTGTAATATTCATCCATCCAGGTCATGGTATATCTGTAATATTCATTCATCCAGGTCATGGTATATCTGTAATATTCATCCATCCAGGTCATGGTATATCTGTATATTCATTCATCCATTCATGGTATTCTGTAATATTCATTCATCCAGGTCATGGTTTATCTGTAATATTCATCATCCGATCATGGTATATCTGTAATATCATCCATCCAGGTCATGGTATATCTGTAATATTCATCATCCATTCTGGTATATCTGTAATATTCATTCATCCAGGTCATGGTATATCTGTAATATTCATCCATCCAGGTCATGGTTTATCTGTAATATTCATTCATCCAGTCATGGTATATATGTATATTCATCCATCCAGTCATGGGTATATCTGTAATATTCATTAATCCAGGTCATGGTATATCTGTAATATTCATTAATCCAGGTCATGGTATATATCTGTAATATTCATTCATCCAGGTTCATCGGTATATCTGTAATATTCATCCATCCAGGTCATGGTATATCTGTAATATTCATTCATCCAGTCAGGGTAATATTGTAATATTCATCCATCCAGGTCATGGTATACTGTAATATTCATTCATCCAGGTCATGTATATCTGTAATATTCATCCATCCAGGTCATGGTATATCTGTAATATCATCCATCCAGGTCTGGTATATCTGTAATAATTACCATCCAGGTCATGGTATATCTGTATATTCATCATCCAGGTCACGGTATTCTGTAATATTCATTCATCCAGGTCACTGTATATCTGTAATATTCATCCATCCAGGTCACGGTATATCTGTAATATTCATCCATCCAGGTCACGGTATTCTGTAATTCATACATCCAGTCATGTTATATCTGTAATATTCTCATCCAGGTCATGGTATATCTCTAATATTCATTCATCCAGGTCAGGTATACTGTAATATTCTTTCATCCAGTCAGGTATATCTGTAATATTCATCATCCAGGTCATGGTTATATCTGTAATATTCATTCATCCAGGTCATGGTATATCTGTAATATCATCATCCAGGTCATGTTATATCTGTAATATTCATTCAATCCATCACTGGTATGCGTAATATTCATCTCCATCATGGTATATCTGTAATTTCATCCATCCAGGTCATGGTATATCTGTAATATTCATTCATCCAGGTCATGGTATATCTGATATTCATCCATCCGTCGGTATATCTGTTATATTCACATCCAGGTCATGGTATATCTGTAATATTCTAATCCAGGTCATGGTATATCTGTAATATTCATTCATCCAGGTATGGTATATCTGTAATATTCATACATCCAGGTCATGGTATATCTGTATATTCATTCAATCCAGGTCATGGTATATCTTTAATATTCATCCATCCAGGTCATGGTATATCTGTAATATTCATTAATCCAGGTCATGGTATATCTGTAATATTCATTCATCCAGGTCATGTATATCTTAATATTCATCATCCAGGTCATGTATACTGTAATTTCATCCATCCAGGTCATGGTATATCTGTAATATTCATTCATCCAGGTCTGGTATATCTTGTAATATTCATCCATCCAGGTCATGTATAATCTGTAATATTCATCCACCATGTCATGTATATCTGAATTTCATCATCCAGGTCATGGTATATCTGTAATATTCATTCATCCAGGTCATGGTATATCTGTAATATTCTACATCCAGGTCATGTATATCTCTGAATATTCATTCATCCAGGTCATGGTATATCTGTAATATTCATTCATCCAGGTCATGGTATTCTGTAATATTCATCATCCAGGTCATGGTATATCTGTAATATTCATTCATCCGGTCATGGTATATCTGTAATATTCATCCATCCAGGTCATGGTATATCTGTAATATTCATCATCCAGGTCATGGTAATATCTGTAAATATTCATTCATCCAGGTCATGGTATATCTGTAATTTCATTCCATCCAGATCATGGTATCTTGTAATATTACATCCATCCAGGTCATGGTATCTGTAATATTCATCCATCCAGGTCACTTTTCTGTAATATTCATCCATCCAGGTCACGGTATATCTGTAATATTCATCCTCCAGGTCAGGTATATCTGTAATTTCATTCATCCAGGTCATGGTATATCTGTAATATTCATCCATCCAGTTCATGGTATGATCTGTAATATTCATTCATCCAGGTCAGGTATATCTGTAATATTCCCACCAGGTCACGTATATCTGTAATATTCTCCATCCAGGTCACGGTATATCTGTAATATTCATCCATCCAGGTCATGTTATATCTGTAATATTCATCCATCCAGTTCATGGTATATCTGTAATATTCATTCATCCAGGTCACGGTATATCTGTAATATTCATCCATCCAGGTCACGGTATATCTGTAATATTCATCCATCCAGGTCACGGTATATCTGTAATATTCATCCATCGGTCATGTTATATCTGAATATTATCCATCCAGTTCATGGTATAATCGTAATATTCATCATCCAGGTCACGGTATATCTGTAATATTCATCCATCCAGGTCACGGTATATCTGTAATATTCATCCATCCAGGTCATGGTATATCTGTAATATTCATTCATCCAGGTCATGGTATATCTGTAATATTCATCAATCCAGGTCATGGTATATCTGTTGTATTCGGTCAGATCAACTGGTCTTTGAAGTTTAGTTCTTGAAGACGTTCCCCTAGTCATCCGACTGGATATCTCAATTAAGAATGACTTGCATTCAAGGTCCCTAACACCTGGCTGTGATATGCTAATTGGGACCTACAAGGGTAGTTATTGCCAACAGATTCTTGTACAAGTCATTCTGAATTGAGAGATACAGTCGGATGACTAGCGAAACGTCTTCAAGAACTAATCTTCAAAGTCCAGTTGATCTAACTGAATACAACAGATATTTCTCATAATGTTATGGGTTTGAAACAGTGAATAGACAGAAGGGTATGGGAGCCGCAGTGGACCATTTTCTTATAATAATCACTAGCTGAAAATATCCCACTACTGCTCCCATTATAATTTAAGCCTCTTATACATAATATCCTTATATAAGTCACTTAGTGATGTCACCAGAGAACAACAAATGTTTATATTTTATAGAGTCTTGGAACTCCTCTATGACTCTTCTCTATTTATTTTAAACAGAGAGGGAGGGGTGTGCATATTATTTTTGAAACCAGAATCCAATTAGTTAACTCTAGGAGTCAATTTAGATTTATAAGGTATCCAGCTCTATAGATCAATAAAAAGACATTGCTTTAAAAAGTCTCTGTGTGTATAGACTACCCGACTCCTGCATGTAATAATGGGTACATTATCCCTTATATATCAGAGACACAGCCTACAATGTTCCAGCATTGACTTTGATTATGGGGTATTTACACTTAAAGAGAAGAAAAACCCAAATTCCAACATTAATACTTGGCTCCTGAAGAGGAATTGGAGGTAGAAGAAACTAAGGCTGGGTAGACACCAGACGATATTCACAGCACTTTCGGTTGGTCGGCCGAAAATATGAACTAGTGTGGGGCAGCCGGCCGCAACTGACCTCGATCGGTCGATCGTCCCGATTGGATAAATGAATGAACGGACGTGACGCAAAATTACGATCGATCGTGCGGTTCCCTATGGGAACGATCAATCGATTGTTCACATTTTCGTCTGCGGCCGGATTTGCCGTGACCAACAGACATTTGTATTGATAAGATAAGCTTTTATTCAAAAAGTGGAATTTACAGTATATTGTCCCATTCAAACAAAACTCATTAACACAGATCCTGAGAATGAGGGGAACATAAAACACTTACCTGAATAAGAACGGCAGAGTGAGTCAAAGCATCATTTAACATAACTAGTACATTAGATGCTGGCACCACACCGGGATCATGTCCCCATGACGTTATTAACAGTCGGTCATATGCCTACAAGAGAGAAGCACGATTATTAATAATGTACATAGTGGCCAAAATGTGCGCAATGAGATCCGTTTTTCGGATTTCTTCGCCAAGCACATGGACACGGAGATTACATTGAAACTGCAGTGTCCACACCCCACTATCTGTGCTGCGCTCTGTCTTTCCAATCACCATAATTGCTGTGCGTTTGTAACTAAATTACAGACAAAATAAAGGAGAACTAAACCCAAAAATAATGAAATCCATTGGCTGATTACTTTCTATTCAGACACCCAAACTCTAACCTTGAGATTCACAGTAGTTTTCTTTGCTGCAATTATTTGTTCCAATAGCTCTGGCAGAAACCTTTATGTTATTTAAAGGGTAACTGGGATCTCCATACCTTAAGTTATAGGCCTATAAAGTTACACTTCTTTGTCTGTCCTGTCTGGTCTGTGACAGTCACATGCTGTAATGTGTAAGAAGCCCCACCCCCAAAATTATATTTTCTGAAGATAGTTACAGACCTGAAATAATTCTCTGTCCTTTCCACTCCATATGGGCACCTTATGGAGAGGGGAAAATGTTTTCAGGTTTTTGGATAGCTTTGATTTAGATGATTTAGAAGTTTGGAGGTTGGGCTTATGATGCAGCTGATGGTAGGAGTGTGCGCTTTGTAATAAAGCCACTTGTATGGAGACAACAGTTCTCCTTTAATTTACTAGCACAAGGTCATTGTGCACTGCCTACGAATGGTAATGTTGCCCTGCACTGTCAAGACTATATTTTACACCTGATGTAAACCATAACAGGGCTGAAGTTAAGAGGCTTTAGTTTGTGTCTTTAATAGAAATAATGTCATGGTTTGGGGTACCGTAGAGCTCCCAGAGTACAGGTACAGACATATCAAGTGTTTTGGAGATCATTAAAACTAAATATTGTAATATTGTAATCATAGGAAAGGGAGGAATAGCAACTCCAGGGCCAAGCCTTTATTTATTAGACAATGTGGTGCACATGCTTCTATGGCTGTGAACACATGGGCGATATTTCAAAGTGATCGAAAGCCGTAAGGTTCGGTTGATTGAAATATCAGACAAAATTATTTGTTCAAATGTGTGATTTTGAATGGGCCATGGGATCAGTTCTGTTGAAATATCAGCAGTATTACTACTGTTCCCATCAGACAGACTACTGACCACATTGGCTGGTAGTGTAAGCAGAAGTTTGAATGAGATGAATCAGAATGGAACGCTGTCGGTCTCACTGTCAATCTCAATACAGTGTTAGACTGGTGGCACGGAGGGTTATTATTACCTAAGCCAGTAAGTCAGATTTAAACTCCATTAGATCTGGGAGGCAAACCTATCACCCTACTATAAATGTCAGCTTAGCAGGAATGGAACCAATTAGAAACACGTGCCGATTTATAATGTCAATAGCAAACTCTGCCCACAGGAACAGTTCAGCTTTCTTACTAGAAATGTGTCTGGCAATTTCCTGAGGCGCGTTCCTTTCGATAGTAGAAGTGATGGTGGCCCCCAGCCAGAAACATGGTAAATGTACAATTTAAACCAAATGGAACTTATTTCAGGAATAGCCGGTCCAATGTGCTGTGAAAAAAAACATTTATTTTATTAATTAGAAGACCATACGTGCACATTTTATTTAGTGAAGTATTTAAAATTTAGGTATTTTAAGTAGGTACCCAAACATATACTGTAAGTACCAAAACACATACTGTAAGTAATAAAACACATACGGTAAGAACCCAAACACATACGGTAAGTACCCAAACACATACGTAAGTACCCAAACACATACGGTAAGTACCCAAACACATACGGCAAGTACCCAAACACATACGGCAAGTACCCAAACACATACGGCAAGTACCCAAACACATACGGTAAGTACCTAAACACATACTATGGTAAGTACCCAAACACATACTACAGTAAGTACCCAAACACATACTACAGTAAGTACCCAACACACAGACTACGGTATGTACCCAAACACATACTGATTTTATCGATTTAAAGAATTAATTTGGCTAATTAATTTGCAGCTTTGCGATGACAACACCTAACTTTTTTCTCAAATGAAATCCAAACATGGAGTGCCCCCTAGTGTTCGATGTGTTGACACACACGGCCACACATTTCCGCACATTCAGGGCGATGCACATGTGGATCTCCGTGTATTCGCATGTGGACGTTTAAATATTGCGGGACTGTAACATAGCCAATGTCCTGCAAAGGTAAGGTGCTAAGCGAGTATAGGACAGCTTCAGAAGGCTTCCAGGTTCCAGGTTAACCAAGCAGCCGCAGCAACGATGGGGTCGCACTAACCCATATAACAAAGCCCTACATACTGGATTCTAGGCGGTTCTTAGGGCGAACATCAGTTTCTAGTTAACTCTTGTTCCCTAATTAATATAAACCTAATAGATAACAGTAAAATAACAGACAGACACCCATCTTGAAGATACTAAATTATGCAGTTATTGGTCAGTGTGTATTCTAAAACTTTTCACTAGGAGGCCCTCTCTCATCAGTTAGTATCGTTACCTGTGGGGTACAGCTGCTGATAGGCCGGATTTCATTGGTTAACGGTGCCATGGAAACCAGCAATGAATAATTCTTGTTTAGCACTCTGCTGCATGTGGCAGGGTCCAAACCCAAAAGACTTTCACATCGTAGAAGATCCAGAGGTAACCCTAGATACAGAGAGAATGAATCTCATATTCTATTAATGTATATCTACCAATACTGACTAACTCTCTTACTGTGATTCTGTATAACCTCTGTAGGAGTGGGGAAGGATATCTAGAAGTTATTTATAGATCATAACCATTTAGTGTAAAAATCCTGGTCTTATGTGAGACGTGAGAATTGGGGATGAGAAAGGGGATTTAGAGAACACAGGAGTCGAATGTTTGTATAGAATTCCCAGTCAATAAGGGTCCCATGGTAAAGGGAAAGCTTGTTGGGATTTAATACACATGACTGCCATCTAATCTTGGTTACCTTGGTACTTTCTCAGGAAATTTAAAAGGGGAACTAAAGTAAAAAAACGAGTTAAGCTGCATAGAAAGGCTGTAACATGACTTACACTACAGCGATTTGCTTCCAATCCGTTTTTGCAAGGTTCCAAAGTCTTACCTTGACAAAGCCTGAAAATCCTTCACCTAGGGGGCATCCCTTGTTCCCAAAATGTGGGTATTTTTATGCGTGCGCCTCCCTGACCCCAGGATACGGAAAGTCTAAGCAAGTTCCCATCTAACCATCGGCTTTACTCGCCGACATCTACATTGTGCGTGTTGCTGTTTCGATATGAGGCCTGTTTCAGGTGGCACGCACGCCCTGCGTAATATGCACGCATCATAGTGCGGTCCTGCCACGAACTAAGTAAGTCACGTGCATGTTAAGCAGGACATACAAGCCACCTGAAACAGGCCTCATATCGTCTGGGACATCCGTGGACACATCACAGCAACATGCTGTAGTATAAGTGATGTTACAGCCTTTCTATACAGCTAAACTTTTAATTTACTTCTCCTTTAAATAGAAATGCAAAACAAATGGATATTAAGGGACTATTTCTTATTGGCTCCAACCCCTTCACAAAAGATTCTATACATTTAAAGTAGAATAGGATGGGATTTTGGGTGTAGGGAAAGCTCGACCTCTTAACCATCAAGAAGATTACAACCCCGGAGCTCATTCACTATCAGGAAGGAAACTACTAAGACTTAACTTTACAGAGTCTATAAAGACTGAAAAGGTGGCCATACATATGAACCGTCATTCCCCGATTATCGTTCGTGTGTAGGGGCTTTTCCCGACCGATTGCAGTGGCGTTGAACGCCCGTAGTCAGCACTAAATTTCCGTCGGTCGTCATCGGCTCCCTTTACTTGAAGTAGAGCGAACCGATACGATTGGACTGTGTATGGCCGCACGATCCCCATACCGTGTATGGGGACCGGTCGGGTCCGTGTGTGCTGTTCCCATAGCGTGTGTGCCGACAGATACCAATGTGATCTGTCGGCACACATGGTGTGGGATCACATGTGTATGGCCAGCTTAAGTTTTAGACCATTGGATATAGTACCTGTATTCACTTGCTCTGGGTGTGCAATAAGATCCTTGTTGTGCCGTAGAAATAGGATAGTGTTTCGGAGAGTAAGTGCGTGATCGAAATACCTCTGAGCCTCCCCTTCACCTGTACTTTGTACCTAGGAAAAGAAATAGATCAAGAAGCAAGACACACAGTGAGGCTTATGCAATAAAAGGTGCAAATGTTTGCTCAACCAATCATTTGCATTTATTTAACTGCAGTAACCCAGTAAAAAGCAAACATCCAATTGGTTGCTGCAAATAAACATCTTTAATTCCTGAGCCAAGAGTCTATTACATATATGTATGTATGTATATGTTTATTTATATAGCGCCACTTGGGGATGCAGCGCTGTACAGTATTAAAATAAAATAAAGTCATACAAGGGGGATAAATACATAGATAGTTCAGTACATAAATATATAAATTATATAAATATAAGTGCTGGAGCTTTGCCACAAGAGGTAAGGAGGTCCCTGTCCCGTAGAGCTTACAATCTAGTTAGGTGGGTAACACACAGATACAATGGAGTGAGACATATGCAGTGCAAATAAAATAATTAAATACTGTGCATATAGGGAAAGTGCTGCCATATCTGTGTACTGTTCCTTCAAGCAAAGCTTAATTTTCAAATGTGCTTCCTTTTGAACCATTACGTAGCTATTTAAATGGACCACACAGCTATAAAGTGCAAAGAGTTTATTTAAATAGTAGGATTTATTTGAGGAATAGTCTAGGAAAGTGTGTGTGCTGGAAATACAACATCTGGCAATAAGGTGCTCAGCTAAAGTTGAGAGGGTTAAGGTGGCCAAAGACACAACAATCGCAGCCATAGAAAAATTCAACCTGCCCCGATAACCGTACAGCTGTGATTGCTGCGTGTATGCCATTCCATTCAGCAGTGTCTTACCTTTTCTAGCTCTACAAGAAAGCTGTCTAGTGTTTCATCTGAGAGTTTGCCAACTTCAAACATGGTAACTGCATGACTCTTCAGGTTCTATATAAAAAGCAAAGGAAAGAAAAAGCCGCCATGTTAAGACACTTACACGATTGCTTTATATTGTTTGTATTTAACAAGATATAAGGCTAAATCCCACAATATCCCACTAAAATAATCAATTGCCTTTACAGGTGTTCCAGGTGTTGAGGCAGGAAACCTTTCACAAGAGCAAATAGACCAGTCACTTCTTTGGATGAGTGCTAGCTAATTGGAGTGGAGAAGTCCATGGAGAGCTTGATGTATTAAAAGATTTTCCTGATTTGCTCTACCAGACTCTGCAAACCTGACCGGTCACTACACAGGAAACACAAAGCAACCAAAGCGACGGTTGGTCCTAAAAATCTGAGGTGATTTCAGCTCTGAAATCAGATTACACGATCGGTCATGGTTACGGTCGGCCACGTTGACAATCGTCGTGACCGACATGGTCGATCCGCATGAAAAATCCGCCCATGTGTAACCAACCTAAGGCATTAGATCTCCCCTTACACATATCCAAATAAGAGAGAGACTTCTGGGTAATTTCCATGTTGAAACGTCTTAGAAGTTATGGCGTTTAATAAAGGGCTGCAATGTAAACATAGAAATTACCCAGAAGTAAGGGATGATGGCTTATGGTATAATGGCTTATACTCTTTCTATATTATTTAATTGCTTAGCAACGTCTGTCTATAGGGACTTCACATTGCAAAACCAGAGGCCTACGTTACAAGTGATGATGGCTGAAAAATGCAGAAACCGGCTTAAACCAGTTTTCAATAAAGCCGAAAGCGTGTTACAGCCAGGGAGAGCGCTTGCAAGTAAGTTCACAGTCTTTGTTTTCGTCTTCAATTACATTAATAGCTCCCCGTTCTTCAATGAATTGAAAAGGATGAGTTCACTTTTTGTGGTATGGCATTTCCTAAAGGGGTAACATGAAAACATAGAAATAACCCAGAAGTCTCTGTTCCTTATTACAGTGAGGGTTTATTTTTGACAAACATTGACTATGTTTTATTTTTATTAATTTAAATCTGTTCAAGGTCCACAGAGGACAATGAGCTCAACTGGTTAATTAATCCTTTTAATAAGCAGATCCTTCAAAAAATACCATCATGGCTAGTTAACACACAGAAAATATATTAGGGAACTTACCGGGGAAAGGTTTCCCATCATTAGAAAGGCAGTGAGCGTTGAATCAAACAGAAAAGCTATGCGTTTAGTATGACCAATGGATAGTGTCAAGCTGCTAACACTGGAAGAGTCCGCTGGAAAAAAAGCATAAAATCAGAGTCAATTACTGAATGGGATTCTGCTCTATTAGACTGGGTACACACAAGGGAATTTTTCATCCGGACCGACAGTTCGCAGTGACCGATCGTGGGGTCCATTGGAGACAGCACGAATGGCCACGATTTACCATCATGTACGATCCAGGAGATAAGCATTGGTCTCTGTAAATTTTTCGCCCTGACCGAACGATACACAAAATTATCAGTCAGTTTGGCTGAAAAATCGCTTGTGTGTACCCAACCTTAGGTCCTGTCTCTCCGTTTTCAGAACATTTTGGACACTGAACATCTGGTACATCTACAAAGGAAAGAGCATTCAGAGGCCACTACCTTGGTCATCTTGACTGTTAGTATCAGTGTCTGTTGCCGACGATAGCAAATCTTGTATAGGGCTCTTGTTTTCCATACTCTCCCAAGAAAGGAGCATCTTCTGTGTATCTAATGTATTTCTATAAGGACATGACAATTTGTTATTGTGAATTCACTTAAAGGGAATGTAAAGGGTAAATCAAGTTTCATTCTGTTGCAAAGCTGTACCTTTAAATCACACACTATGTTACTCTTATTTTTCTGACTGACTGATTCACGACCAGCAAGTCTCAGAGGAGCAGTGGATTGAATGAGATTACAGTGGAGGAGGGAGGGGCAGCAAGTAAAGTGGGAAAGGTAAGCTTTGCCAATGGCTTAGAAAAATAAGAGTATCATAGTGTGTGTTAACAGCTTTGCAATGGACTGAACTTTAATTTGCCCTTTACATTCCCTGGAACAATATAAAGATAATAAAGCTAGGTACACACTTAAGGGTTTCTAGGCTAATGCTTAGGTGACTATAGCTGTTTATGTGACTTACCTCTTGCACCCAGGACTCTCCTCCTAGATCGTAGCTTTTTGTCTTTATGCTTTATCTAACTATGGATAATCCAAGCATGATATACAGATTGTGGGTATAATATACCTAATATACCAACCAATGATGGGTTGTGTGATTGTGCTCATATATATCCCATATATATATACCGTATATACTCGAGTATAAGCCGAGGTACATATTTTTACCTGAAAAAATAGGAAAACCTGATTGACCCGAGTATAAGCCGAGGGTGCAACTCCCAGCATACTTTTGTTGCTGGGAGTTGTAGTTTCCAAACCTCTATATCGTAATTCTGCTGTTAGGTTAAAAGCCTGCAGTGGAGAGCCCCACCAGTTGCAGTCCTTACCCCAATCACCTCACAGCTACTCTTCAGACTCTGAATCCTTACCGGCATCGCTCAGCACTCCGAATCTGGTTGCCCGCACGCTTAGTAGTACTGTTCATTTGCCAGCTGATGTCACTACTCCGGGCCTCTCATCGCCCGACGTCGAGTAGTGACGTCAGCCGGCAAATCCACAGTGCTAGCTATGCGTGCGGCAGCCGGATTCGAGTGCTGAGTGATGCCGGTAGGATTCAGAGTCTCAGAGTAGCTGTGAGGTGATTGGGGTAAGGACTGCAACTGGTGGGGCTCTCCACTGCAGGCTTTTAACTTAACAGCAGAACTTTGAGAGGACTTGACTCGAGTATAAGCGAGGCAAGGTTTTTAGGTTTATTTTACGGTATATTTATGTACTGAACTATCTATGATTTATCCCCTTGAATGACTTTATTGTATTTTAAAACTGTACAGCCCTGATCCCAAGTGGCGCTATATAAATAAACACATACATACATACTGTATATCTTTATTGTTTAATGTACAGCGCTGTGTACCCAAGTGGCGCTATATAATAAACAACTATATATACATACTGTATAATCTGTATTTATATATGTACACACTGCGTACCCAATGGCGCTTCATAATAAACATATACATACTACTGTATAATCTGTATTGTTATAATGTACAGCGCTGTTTACCCAAGTGGCGCTATATAATAAACATATACATACATACTGTAATATTTGTATTGTTATAAATGTACAGCGCTGCGTCCCCAAGTGGCGCTATATAAATAAACATATACATCTACTGTATAATTTGTATGTTATAATATACAGCGCTGTGTACCCAAGTGGCCGCTATATAATAAACTATACATACATACTGTATAATCTGTATTGTTATAATGTACAGCCTTGGTACCCAAATGGCGCTATATAATAAAACAATAAATACCATACATACTGTTATCTGTATTTATAATGTACAGCGCTGTGTACCCAAGTGGCGCTATAATAAATAAACATTACATACAAACTGTATAATCTGGATTGTTATAATATGTACTGCGCGGCGCCCCCAAGTGCGACTAATTAATAAACAGTATACATAATACTGGTATATCTGTATTGTTATAATGTACAGCGCTGTGTACCAAGTGGCGCTTTATAATAAAACATATACATCCATACTGTATAATCTGTATTGTTTAATGTACAGCGCTGTGTTCCCAAGTGGCCGCTATATAAATAAACATATACATACATACTGTATAATCTGTATTGTTATAATGTACAGGCTGTGTTCCCGTGAGCTATATAAATAACATATACATACATACTGTATAATCTGTATTGTTTATAATGTACGCGGTGTGTCCCCCAAGTGGCGCTATATAAATAAACATATACATACATACTGATAATCTGTATTGTTTATAATGTATCGCGGTGTGTCCCCAAGTGGCGCTATATAAAAAACATATACATACATCCTGTATATCTGGTATTGTTATAATATGTACAGCGCTGTGTCCCCAAGTGCGCTTATAATAAACTATACATACATACTGTATACTCTGTATTGTTTATAATGTACGCGCTGTTACCCAGTGCGCTATATAACATATACATACATACTGTATAATCTGTATTGTTATAATGTCAGCGCTGTGTCCCCAAGTGGCGCTATATAACTAAACATATACATACATACTGTATAATCTGTATTTGTTATAGTACAGCGGCTGTGTACCCAAGTGGCGCTATATAACTATACATACATACTGTATACCTGTATTTTATAATGTACAGCGCTGTGTCCCCAAGTGGCGGCTATATAATAAACATTACATCATACTGTATAATCTGTAGTGTTATATGTACAGCGTTGTGTCCCACTGGCGCCTATATACACATATACCTACATACTGTATAATCTGTAGTTATAATGTACGCCGCTGTGTACCCAAGTGGCGCTATATAAATAAACATATACATACAACTGTAAATCTGTATTGTTATAAATGTACAGCGTTGTGTACCCAAGTTGGTGCTATATAAATAACATATACATACATACTGATAAATCTGTATTGTTATAATATACAGCGCTGTGTACCCAGTGGCGCTATAATAAATACACTATACATACATACTGTATACTCTGTTATTGTTATAAATGTACGTGCTTGTGTACCCAAGTGGCGCTATATAAATAAACTATACATACATACTGTATAATCTGTATTGTTATAATGTACAGCGCTGTGTCCCCAAGTGGCACTATATAAATAAACATATACATACATACTGTATAATCTGTATTGTTATAATGTACAGCGCTGCGCCCCCAAGTGGCGCTATATAAATAAACTATACATACATATATATAACCCCAATTATATGTTTTTGGAGTCTATGATTTCCCCACCTTATTCCGGGTGAGTTTCTTCCAAAAAAACCCATTCAGCTATTAGTCTAATTCAAACTAACAATAAACGAACGTAAACATAATAATTCCAATGCCATGAAATAAAACCAGGTGTCATTACTTTAGTCTGTTTACAGAGGGAACATTTCCCCAGGATGAGTGAAGTTGATCTGGATTTATGACTTGTCCCTTTTTCAGAGCAAACCCCAGACGGCAGTACATGGAAACGGCGTTCTAAAAAAGACATCCAATGAAATGGATTAGAGATAAGTCAAATAAATGATAAGTCTAAATGAATGAAGAAAAGAAGATTCTGGAAGATGGAAAACTTTCCACCTTGCCCTATCATCGTTTTTTCCCATAGGCTGATCAGTCGAAAGCACAAAAAATAATCCAATCAATTCAAACAAATTCGCCAAATTGATTGGAATGTCGATGCTGTGTATGGGGGCCTTTAGCTAGATCGTTGGCCAAAACAGGCGGCAGATATCTAACAAATTACAGTCTTATTTTGAAAAGGTGCCACAAGGATCCATTTTAATTAACAAAAAAACTTTAGTCTGGTGGTATAATCCCTTTAAGGCACCTTTTGTTAGCGGTTAGTTTGGCGTGAACCGGTTCTAATGTTCTGTTAAAATAAAGATATTTTCCACAATGCTGTGATCTTGGCAGTAGACAGTGGAGGGTGGATATATAGAACTGTGTGCAGTGAACTAAATAGACAGTGTACACCCTCTGTACAGTAACTTCCCATGTAAATAACTCTCTGTCATTCATGACTGCAAGATTCAGCTTATCTGCCTGAACAGCATACTAGTGCGTTATCCATTAACCAAAATGTAGTGAGCACACCATACCTTTACTAATGACAAATCGATCTCCAAAACATTTGCAAGCTGCAAAATGGAAAAAATATACATATTAATATAGCAAAAAAACTTAGTATAATAAAACTAGAACCACACAGACATACCTGGAGCTTATCTAATTGTGCTAATTAAAGGGCATCAACAGCCTTTCTAAAAAATGTTGATACCATGTAGGTTACTCCTGCCCACCTCCAACCGCATTATTAGTTTGTTATAAAAAAGATTTACAACTCTACTTACATGCCTTCATTCCCCCTGCGCTCGGATCCGGCTCTCTGCTTGCCGGAACTGCAAGCAGGGGGCCGGACCAGCAGCCGTGAAACCGTGAAAGTTACACAAACACAAAGAAAAATCTCCCCCGCCAACCGCCATTTTTGTTTAGTAAAAGTAAAAAAAAACAGAAACAGACTTACCACCATTCGTTCCCTCTGCTCTCTGCTTGCCAGAAGTTGCAAACTTCAGAAGGAAACAAAGGATCATAAGTCTATTTTTTATTTATTTACAAAACCAACATGGAGGTTGGGGGTGAGCTGGGGTACCCTACACTACAGTAAACTATAGTTGCTGTCTATATTCCCTATTACCTCCATAGTCTCTATTCTCCAGTAGCTATAAAAGCTGCAGAAAACATGAACGCTTCAGATTCAATCAGCCCTCATAACTTACCTCAGCTACATTTGTATGTTCATCGATGGAGACGAATATCTTGTAAAGGAGGGTTTCAAAGTAATCTCCTTGCAACCTGTTCATCACAAAACCTTCCAGAGGGGGTACTGCAAATTGATCATCTTGGTTACAGTGTGAACATTTGTTTAAATGCAAATTTCTTACTAATTAAAGTATATCAAAAGAATAAAGCAGTGATTGTCATTTCTCTAGAGAGATAATTGTACTTATCAATTCCTAGGGTAACCAACACAAAATAATGTGGGACATAAATATGTCTAAGCCCTTTGTGTAATCTAAGGCTGAGTACACATGACGAGTGGTTGGGACGAATCACTATCGGCAGCGGCGAATGCCTAATCCAGGCGAAAGGACGATTGACACTGGTCGCCCCCAGACCGACTGATACAGGGAAACATCAGCTGCTTGGACCGAAAAATCTGCCATGTGTATCCAGCCTAGGAACTTGTATCAACCAATCAGCAAATAGTTTGTTTATCAGATCAGGTGAAATAGGAAAAAAATCCCAATTATGAATGACTCCTTTGCTGAAATAGGGTTATTAGACCGGGATAAACATTGTTCTATTTATAACACAAGTGAAGAGTTTTATCCACACAGAAGATTGGTGGGGAAGTGTTAAACCATACAACATGAAATATGAAAGCAGAACGTATCTGAGAGAGCATAGCTGAATAAACAAGGAGGCAGAGAGAGTAAAATGAAAGACACTTTACTGGTAAAATAAAAGGCACAGTAAACAGATGTTATCCATAAATTAATTCATAGGTACAACAGTTTTACTACAAATGTTTTAACATAAAACCAGAAATCAAAGGTAGCAAATTATAATTAAGACAACTGTACTGTCCACCTACTGTACTGGGGTTTACCGTAATATTATTAAAGTTTAAGATTATAATAAAAGAGGTTACCACATATACAGGTGCCTCCAAAAAAAGTCAACTCCTCTTTACCGTCTGCGTAACAGCCTTCCCAATTGATACTGTCTCTCTTTTGACGGTATCGTGTGGGTCCTCCAACCAATGGTCAAGTGGTTTCCGAATCTTACGATGATAGCTCCTGTTGCCCAGGAGGCTTGCTCGCAGAGCTGGAAGCCTGTCCACGCATCCTATTACAATAACTTCTACATATACAACAATGGCCCGGCACCTCTTCCTTTTCAAAAGAATTTAGGCTCGATCCAGTTGATAGCTAAAAACATTCATTTTATTCAAACATGTAAGGGTCACATGACCTGAAACGCATCAGACCATTGTTCCCTTGCTGATCGCAATGTTGACATGTTTGAATAAAATGAATGTTTTTAGCTATCAACTGGATCGATATGTGGAAGTTACCGTATATACTCGAGTATAAACAGAGGTTTTCAGGCTTTAAAAAAGCCTGAAATCTTACTTCGGTTATACTCGAGTCAGCCTATCTCCTACCTTGTCCGCCGGCCGCGCAGTCCGCATCCTCGCTCCACAGCCTCGCGCATCCGATGATGTCACTACAACGCGCCGCAAAGTGAGAAGCGCCAGGTGTGACACTCATCCGGATGCGCAGAGGCTGTGGAGCGAGGATGCGATCGCGCACCGCCGACAAGTAGAGAAACTTTTACTTGCACGGGGACCACAAGTGGCAAAATACTTACAATAAGAGTAAAACCTCTTTATTTGTGCACACTGTATGCACAATAAAGGAGGATTTTACCCCTATTTGCAAGTATTTGCACTTTTTGCCAAGTAAAACCGGGTACCTAGTTTTTAGGTAAAAAAGAAGGAAAACCACATTGACTCGAGTATAACCGAGGGGGTAGTATTTGCCACTAAAGATTTTGAAACTACAACTCCCGCATGCTTTTATGCTGGGAGTTGTAGTTTTCAAACATCTTAAGTGGCAAATACTTGCAAATAGGGTAAATCTCCTTATTTTGTGCATACAGTATGCACAATAAAGAAGGTTTTACTCTTATTTGTAAGTATTTCCAACTAAATCAAAAAAAGGACTAGGTGTTTGATTCTAGAATATTCAATAGAGACCACAAATTTAAAAAAGCAAGATCTCCTAATAAGCTTCTAAAAAATAATATATACCTCCTTATATTATATAAATATATTTTACCTCCATAGGAGATTGCATGCATTTTTAGGAGATAGCCAATGTTGGGGGTATAGGATATTACACATAGAAAGGTGTATTTATGTGTGGTACTATCTCACTATTACCATTTAAATGACTATCAGTAAATGCATATTAAGAATAGCACTGACTATATTAGGTACACACAAAAATCAAAATACATAAACTTACTTACAGAGCTAGATCTTTAAAATGGAATGGTCAAATGGCAGCTGCTTAAACCACACCCCTTGGTCTGCTCCATATGAAAGGAAGTATAATCCAAAAAAAGTTTCTGTCGCTACACAGGATGTGATGTTATTTTAATGCCATGTACACCAAGGCTCCTTATATCTATATACCACTTCAGCCTGCAGGTGGTGTCAGTGATAATAAAATGCAAGACATCCCTGCTCCTATGGTAGGAGGAGAAAAGTGAAAGTGGATTGTGATGTGTGCTTTGGAGTTATATTGACCGCAACAAAAGATCCTGTGTATAAGACCCTCAGGGAGATTCAATAAAAGTTCTTATCGTTTAAAATGGTGCTAATTTTGCCCCAACAAATCAAAACTTATTTAACATTTGAAAGCTAACATCTGATTGGTTGGGGCAAAATTAGCACCATTTTAAACGATAAGAACTTTTATTGAATTACCCTGCTTGTGTATAAGATCCTGTTACCACCTGTTGGGAGGACAGATTATTGGACAGACAATTTACCTTATTGGATACAAACTCTGAGATAACAGATAAGTGTACACCAACTTACAAGGAACACAATACATACAGGCCTGGTCAATATTCAAGTGGTGCACTGACAGGGCACCCCTGATTACTGCACGTTATGCGGGGAACCTGTTTGTGTCACTGTCTGCTTTGTCCAGGCCACCAGAGTAACCCCACTGTGCCATCTACCCATAATCCTTCCATAAAGCAGTGATCTGGTACAAATTGGTGGCAGCGGTGCTGGTAATCACCATTTATTCTCCCTGTTTTCTTGTATATTTTGTTCTCTGTATTAAGCTATGGAGGCTGCTACTGATAGTATTGATTTAAATCCTCCTGTCCTGTACCTGCAGATGAAATTCCCCAATTAGACTCAGTATCTTCTACCAGGCCCATTGCCAACCCTATTTTTAAATCTGATCCATTTGATGGGGAACTAGGGAGTGGACTGATTGGCTTGGCTAGAACTTTGAATTGGCAGCCACTATTAATGATTGGGATGAAGTTGCTCGCTTGCAAGTCCTTAGCCTTTTGCTAGTGGTAAAGCCAGGCAGGTATACCAAGGATTTACTGTAATACTGAAATAAAAAGCAGTTATCGGTTTATTAAAAATTGCTCTGAAGCAACTTTTTTTCAATTAGATCTGTATAAGAGTATATATGGATAAATCCATTTCTTAGGGTAAACTGGGAATGAGAAATGTTTGTTTATACGTTAGATATAGGGCAATGCTATTACAATAACATGATGCGGTGAGGTCCTTCTGTTATAATATATGAGGTACCATCACCACTTGCCGTGGTGAATACTAATAAGTATTAACCTACAGTTGTGTTCAAAATTATTCAACCCCCACTGAATTGAGTGTTTTGGCCAGTTTGACATTGATTTTGATCATTCATCATCTTGTTTACAATTAAATCAAGAGACACTTGAAGTCAGACAAATATAACATAACATTTATAATGAAAACCACAAATGTCTTTTCTAGCTCACATCATTATCAGTTTTATTCAACCCCCAGTGACGTTCATTCTTAGTACTTAGTACAACATCCTTTTCCAGTTATAACAGCTTTAAACGTGAAGCCTAGCTTGAAACCAGTGTCTTGAGCGATCTACGGGTATCTTAGCCCATTCTTCTGGGCAAAGCCTCCAGTTCAGTCCCATCTTAGGCTTGCGCGCTGTAACTGCTTTCTTTAAGTCCCACCAGAGGTTCTCAATCAGATTTATTCTGGTGACTGCGATGGCCACTCCAAATGTTCCAGCCTTTAATCTGCAACTATGCTCTAGTGCTTGGAGGTTGCTTGGGATCATTGTCCTGTTGAAGGTGCAACGTCTCCCAAGCCTCAGTTTGTGATGGACTGCAACACATTTTTTTTCAATATCTCCTGGTACTGAAGAGAATTCATGGTACCTTGCACATGCTGAAGCTTCCCTGTACCTGCAGAAACAAACAGCCCAAAGCATGATTGACCCCCCGCCATGCTTCACAGTAGTAGGTGTTCTTATCTTCATATGCCTTGTTTTTCCTCTCCAACATAACGTTGATCCATGGGCCCAAACAGATCTAATTTTGTTTCATCAGTCCACAGAACACTTTTGTGGTTTGTCCACATGACTTTTGGCATACTGCAGTCGACCTCTTCTTATTCTTTGGAGACAGCAAGGTGTGGCCTAGGAGTTCTGGCATGGAGACCTTCATTATGCAGTGTGCGCCTTATGTCTGGCTGAAACTTCAGTACCCGCATCTGACAAATCTTTTTTCAGTTCCTCAGCAGTCACACGGGGACTTTTCTCCACTTTGTGCTTCAGGTAGCGCACATCAGTCGAAGTCAGCATCTTCTTTCTGCCACGACCAGGTAGCGTTTCAACAGTGCCCCTTGCCTTGAATTTGCGAATGATGCTTCCTATGGTGTCTCTTGGTATGTTTAAAGGGCATGTCCACCCTTATAAAAAATTTCCCCCATATGCTAGTATGCCTTCCCCCAGCCCCAACCGCTATAAAATAATTTTAAGAAAGTGCCCCGATCTTTACTTACCATTCCTCTCTCTTCCGACGCTCGGCCCGGCCTTCTGCTTGCAAGACACTGCAAGCAGGGGGCGGGACCGGCAGCCACGTCCCTGATTGGCTGAGAGGCAGCCAATCACGGACGTGGCTGCCGGCTTCTCAGAATGCCGGGGGAGAGAGGGAAGGTAAGTAGAGTTCGGGGGACTTTCTTAAAATTATTTTTTAGCAGTTGGGGCTGGGGGAAGAAAAACTATTATATGGCCAAGGGTTTTTATGGTAGGGGGAGGGATTGCAAAACAGGAGGGAGAGGGAGGGGGAGAAGGGCTGCAGTGCGCATGCCAAACTTCTCCCGGAGGCGAGACAGGAGGCAGAGTCCTATATGGACTTTGCTATCCTCCTGGAGGGCAGTTTTTGGGACTTTGGGGGGGGGGGGAGAACTACAGGAGAACCATATGGAGCTGGGATGTGAGGTAAGGATTTTATAACCTACATGGTGGGCCATTGGGATTATAGTTTTGGGGGTGGACATGCCCTTTAACATCTTTGCAATCTTCTTATAGCCATTGCCCTTCCTGTGAAGAGAAATCACCACTTCTCTTGTCTTCCTGGACAATTCTCTTGACTTCACTATGTTTGTAAACACACCAATAAATGTCTAGAAGGAGCCAAGTATCACAGTCATTTTAAATCTGCCTAATTGGTGCTTATTATGCTTGATTGCTGCTCGATGACATCCACAATTGTTTTCAATACCTGATCGAAACACTTGAATGACTCTGTTCTTAAGAGTGGTAGTCTTTAAGGGGTTGAATAATTGTGTCAATGAAGAAATCACAAAAAAATCATTTAATACTGTATTACAAAAACAATTAATGTCATTTTAGTTGCATTTGGTTCTTTAAAAAGTCTTTGTAAGATTTCATTCTAAACACAATTACAAATGTACACTGAATTCCCTAAAACCCTTTACAGCATTGGGGGTTGAATAATTTTGAACACAACTGTAGCATGTTTAGTTTCAACCACACAGTGTAGCATGATTGCCTAGGTCTACTCTCAGACCTGCAGTATTATCCTATTTGGCTCCTCTGGAAGCTGGTGACTGTCTAAATAACAGTTTAAAATATACCCGTGTAAATTTTCTATATCCAATGTATCCACACATAGCAAAGTCATATTGGCGAATCCATAATGTACTGTACTTTTCATGCAGGAGAAAGAAGAAATTAAATAGTTACCAGAAATGCAACTATCATCAGAGATTGGGACATCGAGATAGATAAATCCTTTATTGTAAAGACCTAGAAGATTAAAAATAAAATAACTGATTACTTTTGAACATTAGAGGTAGATTATCAGGGGCACATCAGGGAGACAATGTTGCCGAAACATAAAGAGCCGCCCAGGTCAATGTCACCATTCTTTACCAGATGCAGATGGTTAACCTCTCAGTAAAGCCAATATTGGGGTATTTTAGGAAGACCATGCATGGGTTGAATTCAATGGCAGTCTGTGCCTTCTGTTTGATAGAATACCCACCAATATCAATCAGTTAGTCAATCAAAAGCTGATCAGACACATTGGACGATTCCATCCTCAGCAGCATAATCTTGAACTGATATCAAAATGAAATCTGCACAAGATGGATGGCGCAAGGTGGTATAGTTCGATCGGTACTTCCTGATCAAATCTTGAGCAGGAAACCAATTGGCTGCACCATGTAAAGTGTATGGTCTGCCTTAGAGACATAAATGCACAAAAAGGCTGCACCTGATTAGTAATGCAAATCCAGTTTAAAGGACATGTCCACCCCTCAACTAAAATCTATACTTGCCTTCCCTACCCCCTCAAACATTGAGATTGTTATACTTACTTTCCCTACCATGGTCCCTTAAGCACTACCTGGTCTCTGCCAGCAATGGTCTCCCTTGGCCACGTCTCCTCTTCAAGCTTAATGAGCTCTGTGAGAGATCACACGGCTGAACCAGCATGCAACCATAAATCATTAGACAAAGTCGCCAGGTAAGAAGCCAGCACCGAGGTGGAAACCAGGTAGAACAAGGAACTTCAGGGACCACAGGGAGGTAAGGACACCCTCTCTATTCTAAAGTTATATAGCTTTGAATCCTTTCAATGGGTGCAGAGTGAGTAAGTTCCTAAAGAATATTTATTCTACATTACTGGTTTTAATACTTTGTTGAACGTGCATTTTTTGCAGTACAGATCTTTATTCAGTTACAATAAATATAAATTAGGAATATCTCTTTTCATCGATACAGCAATGGTATATCCTGGTGCCCGTGTGGCTATGCCTCTTCCTTTATTTCTGCAATCAGAAGTCTTATAACTGTGTGTACACAGACAGGTCATCCTCTCTCAGTGGGACAGACATGCTCAGTGTACATTATCTAGGGGAAAAGTGTCCAATTAGCTACTTGATATCTAGTTGTGAGAATATTACTACAGAGCTTACTTACCATGAACAGTGTTGTGCTCTAGTGATCCCGCGAGCTGTGGTCCCGAATCAATAATCTTATCAATGGCTCTTTTTTCCATTGTGCTGCAGATCTGAAAAGAAAAAGCAGGAAGTAAATGAACAGTCAAATGTGAAATCATTTTATATTATAGACCATACATTATTATATAGCAAAACAAGTACTGGATGGCATGCAGTAACCCACACACCTCATGCAACTTACATGGATTTAACTGTAAATGAATATGAGGCCAAGTTATTTTTTCAGTATACATACCCTTTACAGTTAAACATACGGGAAATCGTAATGCTGGGGGTGCATGGAAGGGAATGGTGGTGCATGAGTGGTACCTTGACAGCTCACCGCTTGTACATGTGACCACCCAGGGAGGTTTTCCTGCATTAGCTACGTTCTATGGCCAAAAGGGTCACAGTTCCCTTTTAACAATTTTGGTTATTATTATTTTTAGGTGAGATGGCATTAACCCTTTCCCTGCCACAGATCGTATATTCACGATCTGTGCAGTGAATACTCAAACTGCCACAGATCGTGAATATACGATCTGTGGCTTCCCCCCTCTAAAAAAAATTCCCCCCCCTGCTAGGGGCGATCGGGGGGCAGCATTCAACTGCCCCCCTAACCCCCTCGATTGCGTCCAAATCCGAGGGGGGGATCGGGAGTTACGGTACCTTTCTGCCGTGACCGTATAGGGAGGAAGCCGGTCCCACGTGGAGCTTCTCCGGATCCGGAAAGGAAGACCCCGGTGACTTCGCGAGACTTCCTCCTTCACCGGGGTCTTCCTTGAATGTGGTAAGAGGCTGCCCCTGGTGGTCTAGTGGAGGTACTGCAGCTAGATCTACATTTAGATCATGCTGCAGTACCTGTATAGTAAAAGCTGTCAAGCTGACAGCTTTTACTATACATTTGTGAATGGAACTCAAAGTTCCATTCACAAATAGGATTTTTTCTAAGTCTTTACTACTTAGCGAAGACTTAGAAAAAAAATGGGGACAGAGATCAAAATTTGGTGATCAATTCTGATCACCAAATTATTGATCTTTGCCAATGAATGAAAAATCACTTCCTGGAAAATGATTTCTAGGAAGTGATTTTTCCGATCGGATTTGGAATTGGAAAACGGGCATTTATGCCCGTATTCCAAGTTCGGTATCATTCCCTAAGATGATTTGATGATCATCTTTGGGAATGATCCCCCCAAAAAAGGGGAAATGCACACAAAAAAATCTTAAAGTGATACACACACTTTTTTTTTTTTTTACCCTAAAACTATAAATTAGCAAAAAACGTTGTCTTCTCCAAGCTTCCCAATGTCCCCGGTAATATCGGTAAAGTAAACGCGGATCATTTATTTGTTGGATTTCAAGGGAAACTAAGCCTATTTTAGTAGGAAATTTTGCAGAGGTACCAAAAAAAGACCGTATTGATTTTTTAGGATCAGTAAAGTGTGCAAAAACTTGTGTGACTCTCCGTACTAACTGGTTTTCCACTAAAAGGGGGAGTGGGGATAGGGGTGGGGGGTGGGTTGTGGCGTTTTTTAATTTTTTCTTGTAATTGCAATTGCGCATGGATCCCATTTGAGCTAGTTGGTGGCCCCGTCTCTGTTTGCACCCACCCTTATGGCATACCGTTTGATTCAGGACATGTGGGAGATTGCCGTTTAGTGGGTTTTTTACTTGCCGAGTGGGTTTAGGTAGGATTTCAACCATTGAGTCCTCTTATTTTATTTTTTCACAAAATCTCCTAAAAGCACGGAGTTCTATGGATAACAGCGCCTGGAATTCTTCATGTATATACGAAAGCATGATACCATCACGTAGCTGAAGGTGTGTAGCTTCCAAAAATATATAGTTTGTGGGGGGTATTTCCAAGTTGATTAGGCTGTTCAAATTACAGAACACTTTGATTTTTTTCTTCTAATTGGACTTGTGCATGCGTCCAATTTGAGCTAGTTGGTGGCCACGTCTCTGTGTGCACCCACACATATGGCATACCGTTTGATGCAGGATATGTGGGAGATTGACATTTAGTGGGTTTTTTTGCTTGTCAAAAGGGTTTAGGTAGGATTTCAACCCTTGAATCATCTTATTTTATTTTTCACAAAACCTCGTAAAAACACGGACTTCTTTGGATCAGTGGGTCTGGAATTCTTCATGTATGCATGAAAGCATGGCATCGTAACGTAGCTGAAGGTGTGTAGATTCCAAAAATATATAGTTTGTGGGGAGAATTTCCATGTTTCGGGACTGTTTCCTTAGAAAAAGTGTAGGCTGTTCAAATTACAGAGCACTTTGATTCTTTCTTGTAATTGCATTTGTGCATGCATCCCATTTGAGCTAGTTGGTGGCCACGTCTCTGTGTGCATCCACACATAGGGCATACCGTTTGATTCAGAACATGTGGGAGATGGATATTTAGTTGGGGGTTTTATTTGTGGGGGGAATTTCCAAGTTTTGGGGCTGTTTGAAATTACAGAGCACTTTGATTTTTTTCTTGTAATTACACTTGTGCATGTGTCCAATTTGAGCTAGTTGGTGGCCATGTCCCTGTGTACATCCACGCATATGGCATACCGTTTGATTCAGGGCATTTGGAAGATTGATAATTGACAAGTTTTTTTTACATGACATGGAAATTTGCCATGATTTTTAACTTTGAATTGTATTTTTATAAATTTTTCCTGAAAATCTGGTAAAAAAGCAAAATTTTACATGAAACTGCGCTCATACCATTGGTGGTATGCATAAAAGAATCACACCATTGTGTAGCTGAAGATGTGTAGATTCCAAAAATATATAGTTTGGGGGGGTATTTCTAATATAGAGGGGTGTTTAGTCTGACAAATCTGAAAAGTTGCTGTAATTGGGCCATTGTTCATTGGCTCACTTTGTGGCTAGTTGATTCCACGTTTGCGTGTGTAACCATACACAGGGCATACCGTTTGATTCAGGACATTTGGGAGATTGATATTTGGTAACTTTTTTTTACATTCCATGAGGTTTTGGCATGATTTCTACCTTTTGAAGTTGTTTTCTGTTCATTTTTTCAGACAAATGCGAACTTCTATGAAGAACTGCGCCCACACCATTGATGGTATGAATAACAAACTACAGTGTTACTAGCTGAAGGTGATGTAGATTTCAGGAATATTAGTTTGTGGGGGTTATTTCAGTTACGGGGGTGTTTTGTGGAAAAAAACTGCAGACTGTCCGAATTCGGAATGGCTAAATATTTTTGCTGTTCTGAGCCATCGTGCATGTCTCACTTTGTGGCTTTCGCTTCCCACGTCCGCGTGTGTAACCAACATATGGCATACGTTTGATTCAGGACATTTGGGAGATTGATATTTAGTAACTTTTTTTTACATTCCTGAGGTTTTGGCATGATTTCTACCTTTGTGAAGTTGTTTTTTGTTCATTTTTCAGGACAAATGCGAAACTTCTACGAAGAATTGCGCCACGCCATTGATGGTATGAATGAACAAAAAACTACAGGTTACATAGCTGAAGTGTGTGTAGATTTCAGGAATATATAGTTTGTGGGGGTATTCTAAGTTACGGGGGTGTGTTGTGGAAAAAACTGCAGACTGTCCGAATTCGGAATTGGCTAAATATTTTTGCTGTTTCTGAGCCATCGTGCATTGTCTCACTTTGTGGCTTTTCGCTTCCACGTCACGGGTGTAACCACCATTATGGCATACCGTTTGATTCAGGACATTTGGGAGATTGATATTTAGTAACTTTTTTTTACATTCCATGAGGTTTTGGCATGATTTCTACCTTTTGAAGTTGTTTTTTGTTCATTTTTCAGACAAATGCGAACTTCTACGAAGAATTGCGCCCACGCCATTGATGGTATGAATGAACAAACTACAGTGTTACATAGCTGAAGGTGTGTAGATTTCAGGAATATATAGTTTGTGGGGGTTATTTCTAAGTTACGGGGGTGTTTTGTGGAAAAAACTGCAGACTGTCCGAATTCGGAATTGGCTAAATATTTTCGCTGTTTCTGAGCCATCGTGCATTGTCTCACTTTGTGGCTTTTCACTTCCACGTCCGCGTGTGTAACCACACATATGGCATACCGTTTGATTCAGGACATTTGGGAGATTGATATTTGGTAACTTTTTTTTACATTCCATGGGGTTTTGGCATGATTTCTACCTTTTTGAATGTTGTTTGATGTTCATTTTTTTTGAAAATCTGGTAAAAGTGCAAACTTCTACGAAGAACTGCGCCCACACCATTGATGGTATGAATGAACGAACTACAGCGTTACATAGCTGAAGGTGTGTAGATTTCAGGAATATATAGTTTGTGGGGGGTATTTCTGGGTTGGGGGGGTGTTTTGTGGAAAAACTGCAGACTGTTCAAATACAAAACTGGCTAATTTTTTTTTTGCTGCTACTGACATTTGGCACTGGTCACTCTCTGGGTTAGTTGGTAGCCATGTCTCTGGGTACACCCATGAATGTGGCATACCGTTTTATTCGGGAGGGGTTAGGCTTTCATATTTGAGATGTGTTTGAACTTTCCTCCACAGTTTTTAGCTGAAATTCGCATTTGATTTTGTCTCTGATTTTACAGTTGAGGAAAAAAAGGAAAATGTGAGAAAATAACTTACAATTGGACGAAGAGCTGCGCCCGGGTATCTGCATTTTGATCGAAACTAACCTCACTCATAAAATCCTGCGGGTGTGTAGTTTCTAAAAATATCTCACTTGTGGGGATATTTTAGTTAATTTGGAAGATATTCTATGTTAACTGTCAGTAGTGGTTATACATTACAATCTCACTTGTGGGGATATTATAGTTAATTTGGTTATATTCTATGTTAACTGTCAGTAGTGGTTATACCATTACAATTTGTGGGGATATTATAGTTAATTTGGTAGATATTCTATGTTAACTGTTAGTAGTGGTTATACATTTTAATTTGGTGTAATATTCTTGAAGGTGCAGTTTTAGTTTGGGGGGGTCTCCTGTACAGGAAAAGTCGGGTACCTACATATATCTGGTATCGTTGTACTCGGGAGTATCTGAGCTTTTAGAAACAGTGAGATTTTTGTGCGTAACCTTAAGATAACCTTAAGATTTTTTTTACATATTTTACCCATAATTCCAGTAAAATTTCCAGAAAAGTTACAAAATTCTGTTACCATGTTAAAGTAGACTTTGTGCTGAAAAAAACAATGTATAATATTCCTGATTTACTGCAAGGTTTCCTACTGTAAAATTACCGTAGTCTAAAGCGATTAAGGGCAAAATCCTGAAAATTCTTCTGGCAGTTAACGCAAAAAAAATGAAAATCTGCTGGCAGTGAAAGGGTTAACAGACTGGCACAACTCATACACAACATCTTTCATCCCAAATCAAACTGGCAGATCCTGTACCTTTATGTCATCTTCGGTGATGTATCCAGCTTGCACAACCCACCAAGGCTCTACAGAGATTTCCACCGGCTTCATGGGAAGAAGATCACGAGCAGTTTTCCTTCTAAAAAATTTCTGAACCAATAAAATGTTTAAATAGACGATAGTCCAAACAATAAAAATAGGATTTTGTGTTAGTAACTTTGCATAAATAACAGTTTTAGATAAGGTTAGCTCCTCAAAAATAACAGGCCAATAAAAACAAAATTGTGCTGAGAGGCACCCAATCACAGACGCGACTGTCAGCAGTGCAGAACACCAGGGGAACGAGGCTCTGTAAGTACATTACCAATTCTTTTTTTGCAAACAAATATGGAGGTTGGGGTGGGACAGAATCCACTACACTACAGCAAAAGTATTTAAAGCTAGGGCACCTGGCAGCAAGAAGAAATCGGGAGGGAGGGAGGGGGGTAAGAAATGTAAGTACAGATTAAGCTGTAGGGGTTTAAAAAAAATGATAAATGGTTCTCCACTATGGGCTCAGGAAAGTTTTGAAATGATCCTGTATGCCTTTAAAAATGCAGGGTTCGTTATATGCATCCAGGCCTGACATACAGGGTTAGTTAGTTACAGTGGTTGGCAAAAGTATTCGGCCCCCTTGAAGTTTTCCACATTTTTAATCCATTTTATTGGAATTCCACGTGAAAGACCAATACAAAGTGTACACGTGAGAAGTGGAACGAAAATCATACATGATTCCAAACATTTTTAATTAATCAATAACTGCAAAGTGGGGTGTGTGTAATTATTCAGCCCCCTTTGGTCTGAGTGCAGTCAGTTGCCCATAGACATTGCCTGATGAGTGCTAATAACTAAATAGAGTGCACCTGGTTGTAATCTAATGTCAGTACAAATACAGCTGCTCTGTGATGGCCTCAGAGGTTGTCTAAGAGAATCTTGGGAGCAATAACACCATGAAGTCCAAAGAACACACCAGACAGGTCAGGGATAAAGTTATTGAGAAATTTAAAGCAGGCTTAGGCTACAAAAAGATTTCCAAAGCATTGAACATCCCACAGAACACTGTTCAAGCGATCATTCAGAAATGGAAGGAGTATGGCACAACTGTAAACCTACCAAGACAAGGCCGTCCACCTAAACACACAGGCCGAACAAGGAGAGCGCTGATCAGAAATGCAGTCAAGAGGCCCATGGTGACTCTGGACGAGCTGCAGAGATCTACAGCTCAGGTGGGGGAATCTGTCCATAGGACAACTATTAGTCGTGCACTGCACAAAGTTGCCCTTTATGGAAGAGTGGCAAGAAGAAAGCCATTGTTAATAGCATAAGCATAAGAAGTCCCATTTGCAGTTTGCCACAAGCCATGTGGGGGACACAGCAAACATGTGGAAGAAGGTGCTCTGGTGAGCTGAGACCAAAATGGAACTTTTTGGCCAAAATGTAAAACACTATGGGGGAGATTCAATATGGCCCTTTTCCGTCTAAAATCCATGTTAACCCGAAAAAAAATCGAGTTAACGTGGGTTTTAGACGGAATTTAGAGCACAGCGCCATTTCCGAATGTTTTTGGAAATAGCGCTGTGCTAACGATCACAAACCCCTGCCATTAAGTTTTGCGCTACCTCGTAGCGCGAAACTTATCGGTAAAGGCTGTGGAGCGTAATCCCGTTTACGTCAGTTATTGTATCGCGGTGCCCGGCTTTGGATCTCCCCCTATGTGTGGTGAAAAACTAACACTGCACATCACTCAGAACACACCATCCCCACTGTCAAATATGGTGGTGGCAGCATCATGCTCTGGGGGTGCTTCTCTTCAGCAGGGACAGGGAAGCTGGTCAGAGTTGATGGGAAGATGGATGGAGCCAAATACAGGGCAATCTTGGAAGAAAACCTCTTGGAGTCAGCAAAAGACTTGAGACTGGGGCAGAGGTTCACCTTCCAGCAGGACAACGACCCTAAACATAAAGCCAGGGCAACAATGGAATGGTTTAAAACAAAACATATCCATGTGTTAGAATGGCCCAGTCAAAGTCCAGATCTAAATCCAATGGAGAATCTGTGGCAAGATCTGAAAACTGCTGTTCACAAACGCTGTCCATCTAATCTGACTGAGCTGGAGCTGTCCATCTAATCTGACTGAGCTGTAGCTGTCCATCTAATCTGACTGAGCTGGAGCTGTCCATCTAATCTAACTGAGCTGGAGCTGTTATGTAAAGAAGAATGGGCAAGGATTTCAGTCTCTAGATGTGCAAAGCTGGTAGAGACCCTAAAAGACTGGCAGCTGGAATTGCAGCAAAAGGTGGTTCTACAAAGTATTGACTCAGGGGGCTGAATAATTACGCACACCCCACTTTGCAGTTATTGATTTGTTATGATTTTCGTTCCACTTCTCACGTGTACATCACTTTGTATTGGTCTTTCACGTGGAATTCCAATAAAATTGATTCATGTTTGTGGCAGTAATGTGACAAAATGTGGAAAACTTCAAGGGGGCGAATAATTTTGCAAACCACTGTATATGCATCCAAGCCTGACATACTGGGTAAGTTAGTTATATGCATCCAGGCCTGACATACTGGGTAAGTTAGTTATATGCATCCAGGCCTGACATACTGGGTGGCCTGACATACAGGGTTAGTTGGTTAAATGCATCCAGGCCTGACATTCAGGGTTAGTTGGTTAAATGCATCCCTCTGTATGCAAATGGTACAATGTAATGTCTTCTCTGATTAGTGGTGCTGGATTTTGAATGGGAGGGTTACACTTACGGGTCAGTTTTCCTTTAACAGTCAATACGATAATAAGCAAATATATATAAACTATATAAATATGCAGTGTAGGTCATGTGATATACATAAGGTGTTTGTTCTTCATTCTCCTATAAAAGCAGAATGACCTCATTAATGTTGCTTTAGATGTACAGCTTTCTGTTTAGCTAAGTTGATGTGCTATTATCTATAATAACAACACAGTGTACATACCTTCGAGGATCTACACTGGTTCATCAGGTCTATATACTGATTTCTTCCTATGCCAAGAAGCCTCAGGCCTATAATAAAAGTAAAAAGTTCTTACATTAAAATTCAATGCACCAATGATCTCCAGTATAAAGTGACTTCATTTCCAGCCATTGGTTAGACAACAGGGAGCCATCTTGTTCCAATCCGTATTATGTAAAGACAAAGGCTAGCTTTCCTATTTCATGCGTGGTTAACAATATCATGTTCCCTTTCATTCCCAAGTAACTGAACAGAAACTATTTCTGAATCTATTCGGCAAGCAAACTTGAAAATAGCTTTTGTAATAGCAGCACAAAGTGTATAGGCCTCTGATGTTTAAAGGAATATTAAAAGTCAGCTTCAAAATGGTGTTCTGAGCCATGACACACTGCCAATCCTGCACCTGAAGAAGGGGGCACGTTCCCCCGAAACATTGTATATCACTGATGTTGGTTGAATAAATCACCCTATTTTCGGAGTGTGGCTACATCTCTCTTATTTACACAATCCTGCAACGCACTGCAAACGTTTCACCTCACACAATGGTAATGATGGTAGCTACATGAGCTGGTTATCATTGCTACATTAATTAGAATTACTTGTAATAAACAATAATAATGTAGGTTCTGATGACAACACCCAGACACAAGATAAAAGCATCTTTGTAAGTACTGGTTTAACTACAGCATTATCTTTATTGTGCCATATAAAGCATATTTCTAATCACTGCCTGTTTAATAGACGGTTACATTCCCTTGCGCAACAGAATTTGTATTTATGTTATTTTTTTACTTACAATCAGCAGCAGTAAAATTAGGTAGGGAATCATAACTTTTCTCACTGTTCATTATGTCCTATGGAAAAGAAAACCACTTCAGTTAACACATGTGGTGTAGGCAACAACATTGACAATAAACACAAGTATAACAAAGGAAAATGTTGGCACACAAGTTGTGAATCCAGGAATTCATGTTTGCTCCTAATAAATCCTCATCTATGACAGTAGAGTAATAGATCTTGTTACATGGAAGGTTCCCAATAGATCCATTCTAAAAACAGACATGCTAGCCTATTCGATAATCTGAATCCCCCACATAAGGATTATTGTCCTATATGTAAAATCTTGCCAAGTAAACATTAAAATAAAATAGGACTGAAACAAAGATTAAGGAAACATGTTTACAAAAATACATTTTGTTTTTTTTAAATTTAGAAAAATGCTAACTAAGGCCCACAAAGGATTTTTAATTTTATTATACATGTAAACTAGAGCATGTAAGCCACACACTGTAAAACGTGCTGTGATACTTTTAAAGGACAACTAAACTTAAAATAAACTTTTAAAAATGAAAAGTACATGGGCAGGGAGGTAGGATTAAATATTCCTTCCTCCCAATTTAATTACATTGGAGAGCACAAGTACGTAAGGTTGTCATCTGTCAGGTTAATGTCCTGGACTTTCCTGTGTTAAAGAGTCTGGCAGATATGGTATTAAAAGGTAGGAACTGTCAATCTTACCTCCTTGCCCCAAGTACATTTCTCCTTTAATAGAGCCTACCAGTTAACGTTAGTAGACAAGATTGTGTGTTCTACCCTCTTCTTCAGGTCAAAGCAGTACAAAGAGAAGAGGGTAGAACCCACAATCTTGTCTACCAACGTTAACTGTTAGGCTAAGGCCACACCACTTTTCTGGTTCGCTAGAGTGTGTTGCAGAGCCATGTGATTGCGCAAAACAAAATATTCAGACTGCATGCACTCCAATAAGCACAGCAGTTCACTTAGTGTGGCCACAAGCGCTTTTTAACTCGACATCGGATCGCACATTGAAACGTGACAGTGTGGCCTAGCCCTTAGTTCACATTAAACTCTTAGTCCAAGTAACAGTTCTCTGCTTTTTACTACATATTCGTTTAACTAATACAGCACTAAATTATGACTTGGCCATACACTGTAGTGATGTTAAGCTAGGTACCCACGTTGGATCCGCTGATATCGGGGCTTTATCAGTACTGTGTGTACCTTGCTTTTCTGAACGGGCATACACCTGCCGAATGTACAGGTCGGCCAATCGCTGGTTCGGAAAGGGAAAATTTCCCTCGGCAGACTCCCCTGTAGGGAGTCTGCCGTGGCCAAGGGAAATTTTCCCTCTTTTCTGACCAAGGGAAACACAGTCCTGAGCGTTCAGTACTGTGTGTATGCACATCTTTCAAAATCTTTTAAGTGTGTACCCAGCTTTAGATCGATCTAACTATGTTCTATCATCAATACAATCTACCTGGAGGTTTATAAAACAGGAAAAAGGAAAGGAAACAGCATTTTGAATGCTCTGGCTCACACACACACTACCTGTTCAAACATCATATACAGAAAAGCTTCCTAAAACTATATATTATCTAGGTCAAACATTCTGTATCTGAGCACTAGAACAAGTTACCATTCAGAGGGTTTTTATAAGGCACAGCAGGAAATGTTCCATAACCCAGTATCAGTTTCCATTTTCAAAGGAGATGAACTAAGAATTCTCACTTGTCATGGTTGCTTATAATATTACCGGTACTCCTATAATTGCTTCTTATAACAGTTCCATAGACATCAACAAAACATATTTTACAAAGTTAGTTGCCATGTGTAACTTTTTTATTTGGTTACCTAGCTACTGGGATATTTCCCCGGGGGCTTTGTAAATCCATTTTATTATATTTACGGTAGACATTTTTAGTTGGTGCAAATATTAAAAACTTAAGGGCATGTCCATTGCCCACCCTTCCCATTCATGATTGAGTCACACTGTACCACCAAGGAAACAACTTTAATTTGGACCTATTTTAAAATTTAAATAGGTGGGTAGGAAACTAAAGAACAATTATACTCACCCACTCCTACTTATCGATTGTTCCCAGGGTGAGGACCTTTATCATTGGGTGCTTACCCCTGGGCTCTTCTTAACTAAACTACGATACTTACCTACACGTTACTTCGCTGCTCCGTCATCCATCCAGGCTTACCATTGGGAAGATGCGCTCCTTGCAGGGGGTGTCTTCTTATTGGCTATGTCGCTGATGAATTGAGGGAGATAGAGAGGACTGAAGCAGCTAAGACTCTGCTTATCTAAGAAAAACCCAGGTGTGAAAACATTGGGGTGAGGCCATCACTCTGGGTAGGACATAGGGGTTTAGGCCATCACTCTGGGTACAATGTGTGTTTGGAGCAAGGGGGGGAAATAAGTACAGTTTTCCTTTAAAGGCAGTCTACACAGACTAGCCAGCAATTGGATGTAGAATACTCTTATACAGGACGTAAGAAACATGATTTTTAATGACCTACCTCCATTATTCCTATATAGTAGGAAAAGGGTGTAATTCGGAGTCCCTTTACCATGATATCAGATAAATGGTAGGGGTAAAGCATGAGATGATCCCTGCTGTATTTCAGCAACTCCTCATAGTACTTTCGTTCATCCTTCTTTACATGCTTCACTGCAAGGGAACACATTTCCAAATACGTTTTATCATCAGATAACAGCACAAACAAGGAAACAAACTGTTCAATATACATTATGGAGAGTTCCAGACTAAAGGTTCGTACACACTTGGGATCGGTGGTGCTGACCCACAATGTGTATGAACGGCCGTTTCGGCTGATAATCGTGCCAAGTATGAGCACTTTCTCGGCCAAAACGGCTGTTCGGTCGGCACTATCATACTCATCAGGCGGGTGTCATAAGTGTGTACGAACCTTAAAATGTATAAGAAGCTTTGCAAGGTCAGAGTTATCAGGGTGGGGAAGGTAAGCATAAAATTTCATGAAATTGCTGGACGTGCCCTTCAAGTTAAGAACTCACGTTGCGATATTTCAGGCCGATCACCATTTTGACCATTATTTCAGAACATTCCGTGCTAGAATCTAAAACAATATCTCTGCAAAATGAGAGATACTGAAAAATAGGCACATTATATTATACTAATACATAAAAAACTAACAACAAAACGAGGCCAAAGGCAACCCCTCAAAAAAGGGCCCTGAAGAAGCCATAGCGCATGTTGGCGCAGTTTGGTGAAACGCGCGTAGGTTAGGATAATGGTCAGGCTACCGGCGTCCAGGAAGGAGCGCACACAGTGACCGGAGGAACGTGGACCAGAAGTGTTGAATGGAGCAAGGCCAATAAGAGATTCATCATTGGAGTATCGGGTGAAGAGTGTGGTCCGTCCCGTTTGGGGTCCTGGCTTCTCACGTGAGTCCCGAGTTTGTTAAAAAGTGAATGGCTTGCCATTCTTGATTAGGGAGGAACATTGTGACTACTGGTACTTTTTCTACACACAGCATATATATGGCCGATAGTCACTGGATGAGCGTTACTTCATGGAGCCGGAGCTAGTCATTAAGTGCTGGGGACGCCCAGCTACCCGTTTTTAGGTTTATATGTTTATGCACATAGTTAGGTATAGAGGTATTTATTAGTATATATAGTTTATTGCATGTACTGTATGTTGGGGCTAATTTGTTGCAACAATTGGATGCCAATAAACGCTTTTTGTATATTTTGACTCACTTTACAAGTGCAATGTGCCTTTTTTGGAGTGGGGCCCTTTTTTGAGGGGTTGCCTTTGGCCTCGTTTTGTTCTATGTCGATATATGCCCCCTGAGGTACCGCTAGATGTATAGCGTATGTACCGAGTCTTGTAACATGAGCTTTTGTGCCACACCAGAATAATTGCTATAAAAAACTTAAACCTAAACCACGAGAAGGAACATATGAACCTGCAACACACATGTAATAGATCTAGATGTTTCATGCAATCTCTAGTATAGTAATAAGTACATGTCCAGTTTGGCACAGGCAGGTCTCCAAGCGTGTGCACATGTGCGGCGAACTGATGTTTTGGACGATATGCGTTCGCTAGGGCATCGATTATTATTCCACCGTGGAGGATCAACAAATGGGCATTGGGCCTCCTCCAGCAAATCAGATGTGTGTACTTGAACTGGGTACACACCATCCAATAATTCGGCCCGACCGTCCGACATTTCAGTGTATCGATTGATCAGGCCGAAATATTACAGGGTTTCTCAGTTCGGCCATGACCCACTACCGAATCAGACACACAAAAACCAAGGTTGATTGTGCGATCCTCTATGGACTGCAAGCTTGGTGGCTATTTTTGCCGCTACCGACAGTCCTTTGTCTTGGCCGACCAGTCGGAAGTGCCAAACAGGCCGTCTGGATGAAGAATCTACAGGTGTGTACCCAGCTTTAGTTAAAGACCAAATGACAAAGAATCTTCTTATGTGTACCAGGCTTTAAGGATGAGATGAAATTCTAGAAGCTTTATTTCACACAAGCCTATGTAGTTAAATAAGTAAACACGGTATGTTCTATAAACATTTCTATTTGTTGGTGGTTGTTTCAATTGGTATCAAGCCAGTCGTAAAATTTAAGAGACATAATCCACTCAATAACACCACAGCCTTCCCACTGACAGACCAAAACAATGACTAAAGTCATTCATTGTGTAGGCAGCTGTGACTTGCATAAGGCAACCTAAAGGAAACAGGTGGTGCAAAATCTGCATTATCATTAACTAAAAAGCAATTCCCATACATTTATTAAAGGGCAACTGTGGCCTCAAAACAAGTTAGGGTTAAATGAAAGCCTGCAGTATTTCCTTTACACTGAACCAATCATCACATCTCTAGATGCAGCCTGTGAGAAATTACATTGGAGTGAATGTTCAAACTTCCTGTTTCCAATAGGTTGAGTGACATCACCTGACCTTTGCCGGCCCTTTTCCCCTGGGGGAGAAGCATGCTTAGTTAAGACTTATTGATGGGGAAATCAGGAAGTACCTGAGGAACAAATTGACAGTTGAGAAGGGGAGCCTATTAATGCAGACAGGCTGGTCACATGACTACAAGCTGGTCACATGGCTAAAAACAGGAAGAGTTCAACCAGAAAGTTACATTGCTGAACCTTTCCAGCAATAAATTCTCACAAATTTTATCTAGAGATGTGATTTAGGTTTTATTTTGAAGGTACAATGTAAGGGTTATTATATAATTATTACTAGTTTGGAAGAATTTGAAACCACAGTTACCCTTTAAATAGTTTCCTTAAGGAACTGTACACTGAAAAAACTGGGATAGTGTACATATCCTTTAAAACCAAGTACAGACACAAGGATGCCTACACGATGCCCGACTCCAGACCGTCCAACAAACATGAATGAGCTGGCAGGTCAGATCATCCACACACAAATCAATCCTGTCATATTCGACGGGTGGCCAGGAGTAATTTATTGATTGGTTCATTTTCCAATCTGAAGGCTGACATACACCATTAGATTTCTAATTTGGATTGGTCATTTTATTCGATTCTAATGTACGATATTCATTGATTTAAGTCTTTTTAAGGGACAACAATTGTAATTGTAATTAGGTTTCTGTGTGACATTTCACAGTAATGGACCCACGAAAGCTTTTATCTACAAACATTTATTTCTTTGTACATTTTGACTTGCTGTTTATGCAATAATAATCCAATGTTTTTAAAAAAGAAAATACTATTACTGCACAGAACAAAAATGACATGTCCTTTTGTATATTTGCACAGTATTATCAGGGTATATGCTTAAGTCTATGTTTACAAAGCAACAATAGGCCTGAATGACCATAGGACTATACTACGTGGCACCAGAAAGGATTTCAGGCTCCATATCAACCGCTCTTATTAACACATTGTGAATAATCAAATGGCATATCAAAGGCTTTGTTGCTTTCATTTCCTACATCTCCAATTACAAAGGCAATTCGACAGCGGTAAGGTGACAGACATTATTTGCTATGTTATAGTCAAGAGAAGCCAAATTTTGCTCAGGCATTTAACATAGCAGCATGTAATCTTAACCACCATGAACAAACACAAAGAACAAAATGGAATCTCACAGGAGCTACAGCCAGTAGCATGCTGGTCTATTCACAAACAACAGGCAGAACTGTAACCTAGTTATAAAGGGGGATATATATTACTCTATCAGTACAACAGGCAGAACTGTAACCTAGTTATAAGGGGGATATATATAACTTTATCAGTTCAACAGGCAGAACTGTAACCTAGTTATAAGGGGGATATATATTACTTTATCAGTACAACAGGCAGAACTGGAACCTAGTTATAAGGGGGATATATATTACTTTATCAGTACAACAGGAGAACTGTAACCTAGTTATAAGGGGGATTATATTATTTATCAGTACAACAGGCAGAACTGTAACCTAGTTATAAGGGGGATATATATTACTTTATCAGTACAACAGGCAGAACTGTAACCTAGTTATAAGGGGGATATATATTACTTTATCAGTACAACAGGCAGAACTGTAACCTAGTTATAAGGGGATATATATTACTTTATCAGTGCAACAGCAGAACTGTAACCTAGTTATAAGGGGGAATATATATACTTTATCAGTTGCAACAGGCAGAACTGTAACCTAGTTATAAGGGGGATATATTTACTTTATCGTGCAAACAGGCAGTATGAAAACTAGGTTATTAGGGGGGATATATATTACTTTATCAGTAAACAGGCAGAACTGTAACCTAGTTGTTATAAGGGGGATATATATACTTTATCAGTAAACAGGCAGAACTGTAACCGTTATAAGGGAGGGATATATATTACTTCATCAACCTACAACAGGCAAAACTGTTAACCAGTTATAAGGGGGATATATATACTTATCAGACAACAGGCAGAACTGTAACCTAGTTATAAGGGGAATTATATTACTTTATCAGTTGTCAACAGGCGCAGAAAACTGTAACTAGTTATAAGGGGGATATATATTACTTTATCAGTGAAACAGGCAGAAACTGTAACCTAGTTATAAGGGGGATATATATTACCTTTAATCAGTACAACAGGCAGAACTGTGAAACTAGTTATAAGGGGATATATATTTACTTTATCAGTACAACAGGCAGAACTGTAACCTAGTTATAAGGGGGATATATTACTTTATCAGTACAACAGGCAGAACTGTAACCTAGTTATAAGGGCGATATATATTACTTTATCAGTGCAACAGGCAGAACTGTAACCTAGTTATAAGGGGGAATATATATTACTTTATCAGTGCAACAGGCAGAACTGTAACCTAGTTATAATGTCCGATATTCATTGATTAAGTCTTTTTAAGGGACAAACAATTGTATTGTAATTAGTTTCTGTGTGACATTCACAGTAATGGGACCCCGAAGCTTTTTCTACAAAAACATTTATTTCTTTGTCCATTTTGACTGGCTGTTTATGCAATAAAATCCAATGTTTTTAAAAGAAAATACTATTACTGCACAGAACAAAAATGCAATGTCCTTTTGTATTTGCACAGTATTATCAGGGTATAGCTTTAAGTCTATGGTTATACAAAGCAACAATAGGCCTGAATGACCATAGGACTATACTCGTGGCACCAGAAAGGATTCAGGCTCCACTATCAACCAGCTCTTATTAACACATTGTGTGAATAATCAAATGGCCATATCAAAAGGCTTGTTGCTTTCGATTTCCTACATCTCCAATTACAAAGGCAATTCGACAGCGGATAAGGTGCAGAACATTATTTGCTATGTTATAGTCAAGAGAAGCCAAATTTTGCTCAGCAGCATTTAACATAGCAGCATGTAATCTTAACCACCATGAACAAACACAAAGAACAAAATGGAATCTCACAAGAGCTACAGCAGTAATGCTGTTCTATTCACACCCAGAGAACTGACCTATTAAAGGGTTTACCATCAGTAACGGCAGACTTAACCTAGTTTATAAGGGGGATATATATAGTATTATCAGTTCAACAGGCAACTGTAACCTAGTATAAGGGGGATTATATTAACTTTATAGTACAACAGGCAGAACTGTAACCTAGTTATAAGGGGGATTTAATATTACTTTATCAGTACAAACAGGCAGACCTGTAACCCTAGTTATAAGGGGGATGTATATATTACTTTATCAGTTACACAGGCAGAACTGTCCACTAGTTATAAGGGGGATATATATTACTTTATCAGTACAACAGGCAGACAACTAGTAACCTAGTTATAAGGGGGATATATATTACTTTATCAGTACAACAGGCAGAACTGTAACCAGTTATAAGGGGCTATAATATATACTTTATCAGTACAACAGGACAGAACTGTAACCTATGTTATAAGGGCGAGATATATACTTTATCAGTGCAACAGGCAGAACTGTAACCTAGTTATAAGGGGATATATATTACTTTATCAGTTGCAACAGGCAGAACTGTAACTATTATAAGGGGGATATATATTACTTTATCAGTGACAACAGGCCGAACTGTAAACTAGTTATTAAAGGGGGGATATTATTACTTTATCAGTAAACAGGCAGAACTGTACCTAGTTATAAGGGGGATATATATACTTATTTTATCAGTACAAACAGGCAGAACTGTAACCTAGTTATAAGGGGGATATATATTACTTTATCAGTCAAAAACGAGCAACAGCGACTGTAACCTAGTTATAAGGGGATATATATACTTATCGCAACAGGTAACTGTAACCTAGTTAAGGGGAATAAATACTTATCAGTGCAACAGGCAGAACTGTAACCTAGTTATAAGGGGGATATAATTATTTATCAGTGAACAGGAAACTGTAACTAGTATAAGGGGGATATATATTACTTTATCAGTACAGGCAGAACTGTAACCTAGTTATAAGGGGGATATATATTACTTTATCAGTACAACAGGCAGAACTGTAAACCTAGTTTAAGGGGGATATATATTACTTTATCAGTAGCAACAGGCAGAACTGTAACCTAGTTATAAGGGGGATATATATACTTTATCAGTGCAACAGGCAGAACTGTAACCTAGTTATAAGGGGGATATATATTAACTTTATCAGTGCAACGCAAACTGTAACCTAGTTTATAAGGGGGATATAAACTTTATCAGTGCAACAGGCAGAACTGTAACTAGTTATAAGGGGGATATATATTACTTTATCAGTACACAGGCAGAACTGTAACCTAGTTATAAGGGGGATATATAATTTATCAGTGCAACAGCGAGAACTGTAACCTAGTTATAAGGGGGATATATATTACTTATCAGTGCAACAGGCAGAACTGTAACCTAGTTATAAGGGGGATATATATAACTTATCAGTGCAAACGCAGAACTGTAAACCTAGTTATACGGGGGATATTTTAACTTATCAGTCAAACAGGCAGAAACTGTAACCTAGTTATAAGGGGGATATATATAATACTTTATCAGTACAACAGGCAGAACTGTAACCTAGTTATAAGGGGATATATATTACTTTATCAGTACAACAGGCAGAACCTGTAACAGTTATAAGGGGGATATATATTACTTTATCAGTACAACAGGCAGAACTGTAACCTAGTTATAAGGGGGATATATTATTCCTTATCAGTACAACAGGCAGAACGTAACCTAGTTTAAGGGGGATATATATTACTTATCAGTACAAACGCAGAACTGTAACCTAGTTATAAGGGGATTTATATTACTTTATCAGTACACAGGCAGAACTGTAACCTAGTTATAAGGGGGATATATATTACTTTATAAGTACAAACAGGCAGAACTGTAACCTAGTTATAAAGGGGATAATATATAACTGTTATCAGTGCAACAGGCAGAACTGTAACCTAGTTATAAGGGGGATATATTACTTATCAGTACACACAGGAGAACTGTAACCTAGTTAAAGGGGGATATATATTACTTATCAGTACAACAGGCAGAACTGTAACCTAGTTATAAGGGGGATATATATAACTTTATCAGTACAACAGGCAGAACTGTAACCTAGTTATAAGGGGGATATATATTACTTTATCAGTAAACAAGGCAGAACTGTAACCTAGTTATAAGGGGGATATATATTACTTTATCAGTACAACAGGCAGAACTGTAACCTAGTTATAAGGGGGATAATAAACTATCAGTACAAGACAGCAGAACTGTAACCTAGTTATAAGGGGATATATATTACTTTATTCTGCAAACAGGCAGAACTGTACCTAGTTATAAGGGGGATATATATTACTTTATCAGTACAACAGGCAGAACTGTAACCTAGTTATAAGGGGGATATATATTACTTTATCAGTACAACAGGCAGAACTGTAACCTAGTTATAAGGGGGATATATATAACTATCAGTACAACAGGCAGAACTGTAACCTAGTTATAAGGGGGATATATATTACTTTATCAGTGCAACAGGCAGAACTGTAACCTAGTTATAAGGGGGATATATATTACTTTATCAGTACAACAGGCAGAACTGTAACCTAGTTATAAGGGGGATATTATAACTTTATCAGTACAACAGGCAGAACTGTAACCTAGTTATAAGGGGGATATATATATAACGTTATCAGTGCAACAGGCAGAACTGTAACCGAGTTATAAGGGGGATATATATTAATTTATCAGTGCAACAGGCAGAACTGTAACCTAGTTATAAGGGGGATATATATAACTATCAGTACAACAGGCAGAACTGTAACCTAGTTATAAGGGGGATATATATAACTTTATCATTATGTTAAACAAATTACATATTTCTTGTCAGGTATAAATAATGGAAGAGTCCTCCAGATTTACCCCTCTTTACCTTTACCTTTACAACACGGCAAACTTTTGGCAAAACCCTATTTGCGACAATGCAGGGGAACATCGCACAAGATCGCAGTGCGATGTCCCTGCAGTGTTGGGAAGCCTCGTAGTGTGAACGTAGTCTCACTTGTACAAACACCTTTTACACCTGAATGATTTCTTCACATTTGTATCTATGTACCAGCCCGTGACTGACTTTTGGGCTTAAAAAAGCACCGATTCTCAGTGAATTTTCTACCCCTCCTCACAAGGAAATGCTGGGATTTGTAGTTCTCAAACATCTTGAGGGGTGCAAGTTGAACATCCCTGACTGTTGTAACTACTGGGTGACCTTCCCGCGCCCTCTCTGAGCAGTAAGGAAACCAATACTTATTAGGAAGGAGGGACTGCAGAAATCATGAATGTCATAAACCTGCAGAATTACAGATCATTTCTTCACAGTGCCACTGAATTCCTAGGTAAGAGACATAGCGATCTGCTAGATAACGATTATATGCTAATTGCTAGCATACGAAATGAACATCTCCATGGAACATATATGGATAAAGTAAAAAAGGGGTTACTTTGTGCCTGAAATCAACAAATGACTTTGTGTAAAATACTATTGTCCTGGGGGTGATTTAGTTTACAATTACTTTTTATGCTTAAATGTGGGCGGTGCATTTGCTGGTAGTCATGTGACTGTGGCTAACAAAGAGCAGTGTTCTACAGCTTTAGATTTGTAACTCAAGATAGAACGTTAGAATTTTCCCTTTAATTTACGGTTCCACTGTGATGGGGAAAGGTTACCTATAGGACAGCATTCGAGGAGGAGGGGGGGGGAAAACAAATTTGTTTCTAGGAATAATTCACCAACATTTAAAGGAAAACTATATAAAATATATATATATATAAAAAGATTAAATGCTAAAGGGAATGCCCCAAAAACTGGTAACTTGTCAGTTATCTGCCCGCGACCCCAAATGCAGTTTTTACATGCATTTGATATTTTCCTGTTTTGTTCCCTTCTGGCAATGGTACCTGCCACCTCCCACTTCTCAATGAGCTTTTTAATGTACAGCGCTGCGTACCCAAGTGGCGCTTTATAAATAAAATTCTACATACATACATAAGCTTAAAAAATGTGCAGAGCAGACAGCAGGGAAAACGGCAGTCAATCATTGGCTGTGATGTCAACACTCACATACTTGATTGACTGCATGGAGGGAGGAGCATACTCTGCCAGAATCGGGGCAATTAGTAATGGATCTAAAGGTGGCCATACATCTACCCGATATTACAGAGCGCTCATGTGACGTACCATCGATCCTGTCTCAACCCCCTCTCCCATTCTTCTATGGCGACCGACATGCGATTGCAAAATGAGCGTGAGCGCTCGGTCGGGTAAGTTATATCAGGTAATATGTATGGCCACCTTAATAAAGTTCTAAATATATCAGATGGGGCTGGGAGCAGGTAACTGGCAAGTGACCAGTTTTTTATTTTAAGGGTGGAGTTGTCCTTTAATACCTTAACCAGATGTTTTATAGATTTGTAAGAACAGACCTAGTGGTCTAGTAAACGTCTTACCTAAATTAACCCTGTATCTCAGCTGATTTCGTATACTGTAAAGGACAACATGCTTCTCGTATTCCTTGGGGTTGTTTCCCAGGCTCTAACAGAGAAAGCAAAAAAAATACAATCATTGTTGCTACAAATAAAATCAAAACCTTTAACATTTGACACACAGAGCTTTATCTGTATATTCTGGACAAAAAAAATTAAACCAGAAAAACATGTTAACATTGGGATGTAAACCAAACTGCGGTTGATTGCAAATTTAATGCCCATATCTCCGATGGGCAGTGTTTACTAGTGCGGCTGTGGCATGGTGTTGGTAAAGCCGCTAAAGTGCAGCCAGTGATGAAAAGAGAGAGAGCACAGGCTAATACATTAGAGAGAGCAGAAAAATACAAATTGGACAAAGTTCTCAAGGAATAATGCAGTGTAATAATAATTTTTTTTTAATGTGTAACAATAAATAATAACAAATTAAATAAGTAATAATAAATAACCACCGTATAATGTTGGATAATAAATAATAACCACCGTATAATGTGTAATAATAAATAATAACATTATGTGTAATAATAAATAACATTATAATGTGTAATGATAAATAATAACATTGTGGGCAGCAGGGTGGCTCAGTGGTTAGGAGTTTGTATGCTCTCCCCCAGGCACTCCTGTTTCCCCCACGATTATGAAGACATACTCTGGGCAGGGTCTGACGTAAATGTATATACATGTAACTGTAAAGTGCTACGGAAGATGTAAGAGCTAAATAAATCCATAATAATAATAATTGACAACTAATAATAATAATAATATTATAATGTATAATAATAAATAATAACATTAGAATGTGTAATAATTGTATAATGTGTAATTAATAACTGAATATTTAGCAGTAAATAATAACATTATAATGTGTAATAGTAATAATGGTACGCAATAATAATAACAGTACACTATAATAGCAGTAAATAATAATATAATGTGTAACAGTAATAAGAGTACACTGCGTAATAGCAATAAATAATAACATTATAAAGTATAAAAGGAAAGAGTACACTGTGTAATAACAGAAATAATAACATTATAACCTACCCCTGTAGTGGATTTCTATGGGAGGAACTGTAAGATTATAGCTTTATAATCTTACAGTTCCAGGAGGAGAAGGAAACCAGAAGCCACAAAGGGGTAGGTTATAATAAATAATGCACCCCCAACTGTAAATTATAGGGTATTATAAGTCATCTTGGAGTTCCATGAGCTGTATAAAAGGTACTCGGCCTGCGGCCTTGTGCTTTTATATGGTCACGGAACTCCTCTGTGACTTCCAATATCCTTATAATTTACAGTTTGGGGTGCATTATCCACTATATAATGTGTAATAGTAATAACAGTACAATGTGTAATAACAGTAAATAATAATATGTGTAAAAGTAATACCAGTACACTGTGTAATAGCAGTAAATAATAACAATATAATGTGTAATAGTAATAACAGTAAATAATAACGAGTAATAGTAATAACAGAACAGTGTAATAGCAGTAAATAATAACAATATAATGTGTAATAGTAATAACAGTACAATGTGCAATAGTAATAGCAGTACACTGTGTAATAGCAGTAAATAATATGTGTAATAATAATAACAACAGTACACTGTATAATAGCAGTAAATAATAATATAATGTGTACTAGTAATAACAGTACACTGTGCAATAGCATTAAATAACAATATAATGTGAAATGGTAATAGTACAATGTGTAGTAGCAGTAAATAATAATATATAATATAATGTGTAAGAGTAATAACAGTAAATAATAACAATATAATGTGTAATAACAGTAAATTATAATAATAATATAAAGTAATAATAGTAATAACAGTAAATAATAACAATATAATGTGTAATAGTAATAACAGTAAATTATACCATTATAATGTAGTAGTAACAGAAAATTATAACATTATAATGTGTAATAGTAATAACAGTAAATAATAATAATAATAATAATAAAAAAATAATAATATAATAGTAGTAGTAACAGTAAATTATACCATTATAATGTAATAGTAACAGTAAATTATAACATTATGAGTAATAGTAACAGTAAATAATTATAATATAATGTGCAATAGTAATAACAGTAAATAATAACAATATAATGTGTAATAGTAATAACAGGAAATTATAACATTATAATGTAATAGTAACAATAAATAATATCATGTAATAATAGTAATAGTAACAGTAAATTATAACATTACAATGAGTAATAGTAACAACAGTAAACAATAATAATATATTGTAATTGTAGTAGTAACAGTAAATTATACCATTATAATGCGACAGTACATCTGTCCCTCACCTGTTTCACATTGGCAGGCAGTTTGGCCCAGGGATAATTGTGTCGGATGTGAAACTCCACATCAATGTTCATGGTGACTCCTGTCACATCCCGACACACTGCATCTCCCGTGATCCTTAGCGGTCCTGTCAGCTGATTTCTTCCTCCGTTACCGTAATGACTGTACCAACAGCGCCGGTTCTCATTTACACGGTCCCCGCTCCATTACCTGCCACCATCACCGGTACCCCGGGTCCCTGTCTCCAACGATCTAGAACGGTCTCCACTTCCACAACTTCTGGTTCTGTCAAGTTACTTCCTCGTTACGGCTGGGCGTGTCCAAACCTTCTCCCTTGTCATATCCTGTAGGCGGCTCCAGCGCGCGTGGAACTCTGGGACTTGTAGTTTTATTTAATTACTGGTGGAAGCCATAGTTGCAAGGGAAGCAGGAGGAAGTGTAGATTCATTGTATTATATAGGGACATGATAGAAATCACACAATGAGCTGGATCAGTCATAGTTAATGGTTTATGGTAAAAGCCAATCAGCAGGAATGATTATTAATGGGGATTCATTATTGGGAGAGTTTCATTCATTATAATGTGATTCTATTTCCAGGGTGATTGGTGGTAATTAATTCCTATTATTAATATCACCGTCCAATCAAATTCCTATTATTAATATCACCATTCAACTAATTTCCTATTATTATTATCACCGTCCAATCAAATTCCTATTATTAATATCACCGTCCAACTAAATTCCTATTATTATCACCGTCCAACAAATTTCCTATTTAATATCACCGTCCAACTAATTCCTATTATTATCACCGTCCACAAATTTCCTATTATTAATATCACCGTCCAACTAATTTCTTATTATTATTATCACCGTCCACAATTTCCTATTATAATACATCTTCCATCAAATTCCTATTATTATATCCCTTCCAATCAATTCCTATATTAATATCATCTTCCAATCAAAGCCTATTATTAATATCACAGCCAACAAATTCCTATTATTTTATCACTGTCCAATCAAATATTCCTATTACATATAATACCCCTTCCAATCAAATTCCTATTAGCATATCATTTCCAATCAAATTCCATTATTAATATCACCACCCAACTAAATTCCTTATTATTAATCACCGTCCATCAATTCCTATTATTACATATCACTTCCATCAATTCCTATTATTATTATCACCATCCAACTAAATTCCTATATTATTATCACCGTCCAAATTCCTTGATTAATATCACCATCCAACAAATTCCTATTATTATATCACCGTCCACTCAAATCCTATTAATATCACCTTCCAATCAAATTCTTAATATCAATCACTTCCAATCAAATCCTAATATATATCACCTTCCAATCAAATTCCTATATAATATCACTCCAATCAAATCCTATTATTAATAAATTCTATTAATTCACTATCACCAACAATCCTATTTTAATATCAACTTCCAATCAAATTCCTATTATTTAAATAATCTTCCAATCAAATTCCTATTATTTATATCAACTTCCAATCAAATTCCTAATATTAATATCACCTTCCAATCAAATTCCTATTATTAATATCACTGTCCAATCAAATTCCTAGTAGAATATCACCTTCCAATCAAAATTCCTATTATTTTATCAACTTCCAATCAATTATTAATATCACCTTCCAATCAAATTCTATATTAAATCACCTCCAATCAAATTCCTATTATTATTATCACTGTCCAATCAAATTCCTATTATTAATATCACCTTCCAATCAAATTCCTATTAGTAATATCATCTTCCAATCAAATTCCTATTATTAATATCACCACCCAACTAAATTCCTATTATTATTATCACCGTCCAATCAAATTCCTATGAATTTGATTGGAAGGTGATATTAATAATAGGAATTTGATTGGACGGTGATAATAATAATAGGAATTTAGTTGGACGGTGATATTAATAATAGGAATTTGATTGGAAGATGATATTAATAATAGGAATTTGATTGGAAGGTGATATTAATAATAGGAATTTGATTGGAAGATGATATTAATAATAGGAATTTGATGGAAGGTGATATTAATAATAGAAATTTGATTGGAAGATGATAGTAATAATAGAAATTTGATTGGAAGGTGATATTAATAATAGGAATTTGATTGGAAGGTGATTGTTAATAATAGGAATTTGATTGGAAGGTGATATTAATAATTTGATTGGAAGTTGATATAAATGAATAGGAATTTGATTGGACTGTGATATTAATACTAGGAATTTGATTGGACAGTGATATTAATAATAGGAATTTGATTGGAAGGTGATATTAATATTAGGAATTTGATGGAAGTTGATATAAATAAGAGGAATTGATTGGAAATTATTAAATAATAGGAATGATTGGAAGTTGATATTAAATAGGAATTTGATTGGAAGTGATATAAATTAAAGGGGGAATTGATGGAGATGATTTAAATAATAGGAATTTGATTGGAAGTGTATTAAATAGGAATTGATTGGAAGGTGATATTAATATTAGGAATTTGATTGGAAGGTGATATTAAGAATTTGATTGGAAGGTGATATTAATAATAGGAATTTGATTGGACGGTGATAATAATAATAGGAATTTAGTTGGATGGTGATATTAATAATAGGAATTTGGACGGTGATAATAATAATAGGAATTTAGTTGGATGGTGATAAAATAATAATAGGAATTGATGGAAGGTGATTAATAATAGGATTTGATTGGACGGTGAAATATATAGGAATTTAGTTGGGTGGTGATATTAATAATAGGAATTTGATTGGGAAGATGGAATATTGATACTAGGAATTGATGATATATAGGAATGATGGGATATTAATAATAGGAATTGATTGGACAGATGATAAATAATAGGAATTAGTGGAGGAGTGATATTAATAATAGGAATTTGATTGGGAGAGATATAATAATAGGAATTTGATTGGAAGGTGATATTATTAATAATAGGAATTGATTGGAAAGATGATATTAATAAAGGAATTTGATTGGACGGTGATAATAATAAATTCCTATTATTAATATCATCTTCCAATCAAATTCCTATTATTAATTATCTCAATGACATAGCCAAGTGATTATTATCAGAAAATATTACATTACTGCCCCCAACATGATTTAGGCAAATATGCCTTTCTGGAGATACTTCCGGAACACCTCCCCCCAGACCACAATGCCCCTGGAAATGATGTTTTTTTATTATGGCTTTTAACAAACTTGGAACAGGAGTTTTCCAGGACTTGGGGTGGTTAAGTAGAAGTGCGGGAGACCACCCCAGAATCCGTGAGACCCCACTGCCGGGAGGGGTGAGAAACCTGCATTCTGGGTTCGCAGAACAGTTTCATGGTGGAATTTCCACCAATAGAAACCAAATCTGGTAATCGCCAGTAGCCATAATAACAGTATAATTGCATAGTAAGCTTGGAAATGGCACGAGGATCGTGTACTAGTAGCCAAAGCATCTTTAAAATGGATATCATAGACTAGGGTTTAGCTTGAGGTTATAGCAGCTAACTGCTTAAAAGCTGTTGTTCTACTGGAATCCAGTACTTTTTTGGAATCCAGGGAACTTTTGTTCGCTTCTAGTCCAGACACCCATTGGTACCACTAGGTGGCATGTTTTGATCATCACTGAGTTACATATTCTGAAGCCTTCACACCTACTTTGGAAGAGGAAGCTCAGTTTTGGCCATATGTTATATATTTCGACTGATTTCCAACAGATGTGTGTTCACAGATCGGCACGCCACCAAATGTTATCCTCACACCCTTTTAAAGTCAACTCTCACCTTAAAGTATGCTGAATATTGTCATTGCCTTTCCTCTGAAGAACTAAAGCTGGGTACATACTGGGCAATACTCCTCTATAGGAAGTCTAGCGCGGCCAATAGAAACTTTCGATCTTTCCGAACGAGTGTTCGGCCGGCCCGAACAGTAGCTTCATGAACATGGTGGCCCTGGGTCTGGGACAGTTCCATGGAATCTGGGACTATTGCCAGTCATGCCCTTAGAATTCTTGCTGCCTGAGTTGACCCCATTCAAGCTACTGTAACTTGTACTGTCACTCTTGATAATATATAGCGAATCATGTACCTATAATAATTTATAAGGAGATTAAAAATATGACCATATATATCCCCATCTTAATCCATAAATAAATACATGTAGGTAGCCCTTACTCTAAGGCGTGTGTGTTGCCTTCAATCCAGTACTTGTTTGTTCAGTCTTAGTATTCCTCTCCCACTCTTGACTGACTGCCTCAATCTGACACAACTTTCTGAGAAGTCAGGCATGCTCAGTAATCACTATGAGTCAGCACTGGGAGGGGGAATTTTGCACCATCCAATTCACACATTCCAACAGTCACTCTTTCAGTTACAGCAAAACTGCACACAGGAAAAAGGGTTATAATAATAAGCCACTTGATTGACATCTGAAATGTAAGATGTTTCTAAAGAAATCTTAAGAAATAGGGGACAGCTCAACAAAAATAGATTCAGTCCAGTTTTATAGTCCAGTAATAAGCAATTCAAAAAATACTTTTTTACAGTAAAGTTACCCTTTAACTTCTGAAGGTCCTCACTCATCCAGGTCATGGTATATCTGTTATAGATCAATTGGACTTGAAGTTTAGTTCTTGAAGACGTTTCACCAGTAAAGGGGGGGTGGGAGAAAGAACATGGTCATCCCATATGTAGCAGGGGTGTCAGAGAAATTAAGAACAATTTTCAGCAGATACAGAATCTTGCTTTCTGACCCAATAACACACTGAAGCAACAACTGGTACATCCAAAAGCCCCAATACTGAAACACAAGAAAAGCGACATCATATACACAGTGCAGTGAAGAATGCTCTGATTTGTATGTGGGGGAGACCAAACAGCAACTGCACCAATGTATGGCCCAGCACAGAGGTTAGCCGTGTACTTGCATCTTAAAGGACATGTCCACCCCCCAAACTAAAATTTAACCCACTACTGGTCCCACTATGTAGTTAAAAAATCCTTACCTTACATCTCTGCTCCTTATGGTTCTCCTGCAGTGCTTGTTCAAAGTCCAGATAACTGTCCAAAGTTTTTTGCCTGATGGAGATGCCCTTTGAAGATTGTAATGTCAACATCTTGGCAAAGGAACAAGATTGGTCCAATAGAGATGTTAAGGAGGCCATTCATGTCAGAATAAAGAAACCAATCCTGAAAAACCCTGGGCAATTTCGATAACACCTTTTAGCTCTACAATACAATAAACACCCTGCATTCAGAAGGTCACTAACCTTTAATATAGGTTGGGGCATCTTTAACAAAAGTTTACCATTTTGGCTGCATCTGTTTTTGGAAGCAAACACACAGCTGCCAGAAGTTCAACCCTATTTAATATCTTATATCAACACACACTCCACCGGAAATAATAAACATTTGCAACATATAGTAACTTCATACCCTAGCCATAATGTCTGTCTAACAGTTACATAGTAACATAGTATTGGAGGTTGAATAAAGACATCCATCCATCTAGTCCAATCTTTATACCCTACCCATAATGTCTGTCTAACAGTTACATAGTAACATAGTATTGGAGGTTGAATAAAGACATCCATCCATCTAGTCCAATCTTTATACCCTACCCATAATGTCTGTATAACAGTTACATAGTAACATAGTATTGGAGGTTGTATAAAGACATACATCCATCTAGTCCAACATTTATACCCTACCCATAATGTCTGTATAACAGTTACATAGTAACATAGTAT
>CM033474.1:273299209-273343144 GCA_019447015.1 Hymenochirus boettgeri
GTATGGAGGTTGTATAAAGACATACACTCCATCTAGTCCAACATTTATACCCTACACCTAATGGTCTGTCTACTTACTAGTAACATAGTTTGGAGGTTGTATAAAGACATACTACATCCTAGTCCAATCTTTATACCCTACCCATAATGTCTGTCTAACATTTACATAGTAACATAGTAATTGAGGTTAAATAAAGACATACGTCCATCTACTCCAACCTTTTACCCACCCATAATGTCTGTATAACAGTTAAATAGTAACATAGTATTGGAGGTTATAAAAGACACTCCATCTAGTCCAACCTTTATACCCTACCCATAATAAATATGGGTACGGTATAAACCCTCATGTCTGTATAACAGTTACATAGTAACATAGTATTGGAGGTTGTATAAAGACATACGTCCATCTAGTCCAACCTTATACCTACCCTACCTATAAGTCTGTATAACAGTTACATAGTAACAGAGTTTGGAGGTTGTATAAAGACATACATCCATCTAGTCCAACATTATACCCTACCCATATGTCTGTATAACATTACATAGTACATAGTACTGGAGGTTGTTATAAGACATATGTCCATCTAGTCCATCTTTATACCCTACCCATAATGTCTGTCTAACAGTTACATAGTAACATAGTATTGGAGGTTGTATAAAGACATACATCCATCTAGTCCAACATTATACCATCTACCCTACTAATTCTATACTTCAGTACATAATCTATACTCTAAGTCTGTTAACAGTTACATAGTAACATAGTATTGGAGGTTGTATAAAGACATACATCCATCTAGTCCACCTTTATACCCTACCCATAATGTTCTGTCTAACAGTTACATAGTAACATAGTAATTGAGGTTAAATAAGACATACGTCCATCTACTCCAACCTTTTTACCCTACCCATAATGTCTGTATAACAGTTAAATAGTAACATAGTATTGGAGGTTATATAAAGACATCCATCTAGTCCAACCTTATACCCTACCCATAATAAATAATGGGTACGGTATAAACCCAATGTCGTATAAATTACATAGTAACATAGTATTGGAGTTGTATAAAGACATACGTCCATCTAGTCCAACCTTTATAACCTTACCCATAATGCTGTCTAACAGTTACATAGTAACATAGTATTGGAGGTTGTATAAAACATACATCCATCTAGTCCAACATTTATACCCTACCCATAATGTCTGTATAACAGTTACATAGTAACATAGTATTGGAGGTTTTATAAAGACATACATCCATCTAGTCCAACCTTTATACCCTACCCATAATGTCTGTCTACAGTTCCATAGTAACATAGTATGAAGGTTGATAAAGACATACGTCCATCTAGTCCAACCATTATACCCTACCCATAATGTCTGTAATACAGTTACATAGTAACATGTATTGGAGGTTGAATAAAGACATACTACATCAGTCCAACCTTTTATACCCTACCCATAATATCTGTCTAACAGTTACATAGTAACATAGTAATTGAGGTTAATAAAGACATACGTCCATCTACGTCCAACCTTTTTACCCTACCCATATGTCTGTATAACAGTTACCATAGTACATAGTATGGAGTTTGATAAAGCATACATCCATCTAGTCCAACCTTATAACCTACCCATAATGTCTGTCTAACAGTTACATAGTAACATTTATTGGAGTTGTATAAAGACATACGTCCATCTAGTCCAATCTTTATACCCTACCCATTAGGTCTTATAACAGTTACATAGTAACATAGTATTGGAGTTGTATAAAGACATCATCCATCTAGTCCAACCTTATATCCCTACCCATAATGTCTGTCTATAACAGTTCCATAGTAACATAGTATTGAAGGTTGTTTAAGACAACGTCCATCTAGTCCAACCTTATACCTACCCATACCCTAATGTCTGTATAACAGTTCATATACATAGTATTGGAGGTTGATAAAGACATACATCATATAGTCCAACCTTATACCCTCCCATAATGTCTGTCTAACAGTTACATAGTAACATAGTAATTGAGGTTAATAAAGACATACGTCCATCTACTCCAACTTTTTACCCTACCCATATGTCTGTATAACAGTTACATAGTAACATAGTATTGGAGGTGTATAAAGACATACGTCCTCTGTCCCACCTTATAGCCTACCCATAATGTCGTCTAAACAGTTACATAGTAACATAGTATTGGAGGTTATATAAGACATACGTCCATCTCTACTCCAACCTTTTATACCCTACCCATAATGTCTGTATAACATTACATAGTAACATAGTATTGGAGTTGTATAAAGACATACATCCATCTAGTCCAACTTTTATACCCTACCCATAATGTTCTGTCTATAGTTACATAGTAACATAGTATTGGAGGTTGAATAAAGACATAAATACATCTAGTCCAACCTTTATACCCTACCCATAATGTCTGTCTAACAGTTACATAGTAACATAGTATTGGAGGTTGTATAAAGACTAGTCCATCTCTCCACCACTTTTTACCCTACCCATAATGTTCTAACAGTTACATAGTAACATATTATTGGAGGTTGTATAAAGACATACGTCCTCTAGTCCAACTTTTATATCCTACCCTAATGTCTGGTATAAACAGTTACATAGTAACATAGTATTGGATGTTGTATAAATACATACATCCATCTAGTCCAACCTTTATACCCTACCTCATAATGTCTGTATAACAGTTACATAGTAACATAGCATTGGGGTTTTGTATAAGACATACGTCCATCTAGTCCAACCTTTATACCCTAACCCATATGTCTGTCTAACAGTTACATAGTAACATAGTATTGGAGGTTGTATAAAGACATACGTCCATCTAGTCCAACCTTTATACCTACCCATAATGTCTGTAACAGTTACATAGTAACATAGTATTGAGGTTGTATAAAGACATACATCCATCTAGTCTAACCTTATACCCTACCCATAATGTCTGTAAACAGTTACATAGTAACATAGTATTAGAGGTTGTATAAAGACATCCATCCATCTAGTCCAACCTTTATACCCTACCCATAATCTGTCGGTCTAACATTACATGTAACATAGTATTGGAGGTTTAATAAAGACATACATCCATCTAGTCCAACCTTTATACCCTACCCATAATGTCGTATAACAGTTCATAGTAACATAGTATTGGATGTTGTATAAAGACATACGTCCTCTAGTCCAACCTTATACCCTACCCATAATGTCTGTCTAACAGTTACATAGTAACATAGTATTGGAGGTGTATAAAAGACTACGTCCTCTAGTCCAACCTTATATCCTATCCTACCATAATGTCTGTATAACAGTTACATAGTAACATAGTATTGGAGGTTGTATAAAGACATACGTCCATCTAGTCCAACCTTTATATCCTACCCATAATGTCTGTCTAACAGTTACATAGTAACATAGTATTGGAGGTTGTATAAAGACATACATCATCTAGTCCAACCTTATACCCTACCCATAATGTCGTATAACAGTTACATGTAACATAGAATGGAGGTTGTATAAAGACATACGTCCATCTAGTCCAACCTTTATATCTACCCATAATGTCTGTATACAGTTCATAGTAACATAGTATTGGAGGTTGTATAAAGACATAGATCCTCTAGTCCAACCTTTATACATTACCCATATGTCTGTAAACAGTTACATAGTAACTAGTATTGGAGGTTGTATAAAGACATAGCTCCATCTAGTCCAACCTTTATACATTACCCATATGTCTGTGTAACAGTTCATAGTAACATAGTAATTGAGGTTTAATAAGGCATACGTCCATCTAGTCCAACCATTTCACCCTCCTTTTTAACCCTACCAAACAGCTTACCAGAGGAAGCAACTAAAAACCTCACCACTGATACTCCTGATTAACAAGCCCCAACACTTCATTTCTGGGCATGGTGGGTAGGGGGGCCCCCAACTTCATACCACAGCTAGCTACCGTGTAGATGAAGCATTGGAGAGGTCCCAGTATAAATTTTGCTGGGGAACCAAGTAATTCTTAATTTCGCCACTGAGCACTTTTTATTTTATTGGTGATATACAGTACAGAACTGTTATTGCAGGTAACTGACTTCAGCAAAACACTCAATTCCCAATCAACCACTAAGAGTAGAGGATACAGATACCCACCCGGTCACCTGCCCCATCTCCCCCATTCTTCAGTCTCTCCATGGCTACCAGTAGAATGGGAATCCTTTTTCAAGATTACCTACTGACCCACTAAACTACTCACCTGCAACACCCCTACAGTTCCTCTTGTCAGCCTTCAGCAGGCCAACTGGTAGTCTTCCCAGTTGAATTTTCAATAATTCTTTTTGGCTGTACTTTAATAATGCTTCCATGGAATGGGAGCAAAGACTCTGAAGAATGTAATATTTAATTGTATACAATATGTAAACTAGCCATACAGACCCCGGCAGGATGTAAATCAATTAATGTTCAATCCAACAAGAACCTGTCGACATTTCCTGTGCGTTATATTGACTGGATCATGGATTGTGATTGACATGGTTTTTTTTTAGGATATTGCAGGTTTATGGAAATGGGGTTACAGAGTCCATTTCTGCTGGTTTATAGTTACCTGCAGTTCTGGCACCTTGAGGTTATCAGGAAGTGCAATGAATGTCAGTGTAAAAGGGATTAAAACAAAGGGAGCCCAGACATGAAAGGAAGTTAAATCTAACCTACACTGCTGTTGCATATGGCAGCATAGATTGCATCAAAATCGTCTGTATTATACAAGGCAGCCACATACATGCACCCAACCAATCACCCTTGTTCTTTAGGTGGTGGTGAGCATACATGTCCCAACCACTACATGGATAAAATGGAGATGATGTGGTCCAATTTAGATTTTTGTCTATATTTATAATTGGTGTCTAAATGCAGACAGTGGTAGTTTAGAGGTAGCATCCAGCATCATCCAGGTGGTATTTATCTGGGGAAACTATGACCTGTACAGGTGGACCAGCTCAATAATAAACATGTGAAACTCGCACTCCAGATGAATTTTAACTGTGGTGAACCCCACACACCCCTTCTGGGGTAGGGGCTTTGATATTTACCTCACTCCCTAACCCCCGAGTAGCGTTTTATTTTGTCTTATTTCCTAGTTTTAAAGCTGCAGTGTCCAGTCTGCAAGTCTGACCTTCGCCCATAAATGTGTAGAACCAGGCCATTATCCAGCCGTCGTTAGGATGGGACTCTCGTCTCCTTAAACAGTTGACGCTGTTATTAGTCATTTTACAGTCAGGCTAATGCACGGCGCGTTGAGAAGGATATTTATGGTTTAACTAGGGTTAAACCATAAACAAGGGTTGGATTGATTTGGTTGTCACCGTTACTGTCACAAAGTACAGACTGTGTAGCTGGTACTGTCTGTTTGCTCAGTAAGATAACCAGGTTATTATCTGATACAAATGAGCTCCCACAACACCAGCGCATGTCACATGATCTGTTACGCAATGCGGATTGGTTGGGAGACGTCCTTGTGGTACATCCTAATCCAGGGTAATCCTGAAGATCTGTTAGATCATTGGTATGTGTGTGGGCCTGGTTTATTCGGCTGTGACACAATAACAATATTTTGGCTGACTGATAGTGCCGTGTATCGGTTGGTCGGCCGAATATCACTCAGTCGGACAAAAAGTCCCCTTGTGTGTACCCACTTTTATACTTTTGTATAATATCATTGGCACGGATAAGTTTCTTTGCACCCCCTATAAGTGCCTTGTTGGGGGTCTCACAGCTCATAACCAAGAGCCCTTGTGTCCCCTCTGGAGCTCAAAACCAGTACACCCATTGGCTTATGAACAAGTCCTTGCTGCCTTCTAAAGGGTCATTGTGGGGTCCTGATTTTCAGCCTTTAAGATAAGGGTGTCGAAACAGCTCAAATCCAGGTCCAAAATGGACCTTTCCAGGTCTCCCAATCTTCTTTGAGGCCGTCACCGATGTTGGTGCCACCGATGACACTGGCACTGATGTTGCCACCACCACCAATGTCACCACGGTCACTGATATTACTTCGGACACCGATGTCGCCAGCGATTTCCTGATCTCGGGGTCTTCCATCTTCTTCAACATCCCATTGTCTCCTGAGTTCCGTACAGGTTTGCACCTCTTTATAAAGGATTGCTGGAAGCCAATCCAATAATTTGCTAAATATCATTCTTTACCAATCATATTTTGATAAAATATTAAAATATGATTGGTCAATAGCTGACAGGGAGGGGGTTCCCAGTTTTTGGCTGCAGGACCCCTTAAGCCCAAAAGGCACTTCTCAATGCCACAATACAAGCGATAACAGGACATAACACAATGAATATAACAATATGTGTCGGAGGGTATAGTAAAATGTAGATTTAGCGAACCTTTATAACTATGCCCCCATGTGATATTATTATTCTGTAAAACAACCCAACCAACCCCCAAGATCTAATCCCCACACATACCCCAAGTACCTATTACTGTTATTACTCCGACAGTCGCTGCCCCGGAGGAGATCTCGCTGCTTTCCACAGGGTTAAAGTGATGACATCACGCCAATGATGTCAGCGTCTACATGGGGATTCCGTCCTCTGAATGGAAGTGAGAGTATATGACCTTGGGATTTGGGGGCTTTTTTTACTTGTAGAAAAGTTTTGGGGGTGAACAATCCCTTAAAAATAAAAGTTCATCCAAAATAAATGGACAAAAACCCTAAAATTATGGTGTAATGTAACTGCTCCTGTGAATAATGATGTAATGTATTGTCATAAGAGTTTTGTGCCTTTAATAATCTCATAATAAGAAATACATGGCCGTCGGGTCTCCGCGTGGCTCCTTGCAAGATAAATTGTCGTTATCATCCTATAGAGAAACAGAAAGCATGTCAATTGAATAACCATTCATTGGATGTGATGTCAGCTTTCCCTTTAATTATAAAGAACTGTATTGTTTCTTTTCATTTTTACAATGGGTTTCACCTGGTTTTTAAACAGACTTCCCAGTAAAGATCTTCTGCTCCTTTAACTTTCTTGCTTGTCCTGTTTTCATTAGGTAGGTGCCTGGTAGGAGAAATAGAATGTTAGGAGCAATCTGCAGCCCTCTACATGGGTGGCATATGGTTGGTATTGTGGGTGCCACATTGATTGAAGGACTGAGGAATGGGAGGTAAATGAGCTGTGTCTAAGCTTCGTACACACGTACAATATTAACAGCGACCAGCTCGGGGTGGGGGTTTTCGTTGATCCACCATGGCAATTGATGAACGACCCCCGACTAAACGCATACACACATGGGATTATTGGGCAAAACAGCCATTTGCCTGTGCGTGAATGCGCTCGGAGATTGTGGGTCGCTGCTAACATTGTACGGTGTGTACGAAGCTTTACATCCCGTTCTTCAGTAAAACTTGCAGGAGATAAGGAAGAACTTACCGTATCGATCCATCGCTGGCTTCTCGGACATTCTCCAATGCATCCATGTTCCTTGCACTGTGTGTGCGTACAATGTGGATTGTGGGTGCGTCAGAGAATGTCAGTGGCGTTGGGTGTCTGTCAGCGGCGCTGGAGGGATCCGCAGACCAGACCAGATTTACCGTGAGATTCGGTTGAAATACCAGATGGGTGGAAAGTGGAAACCCTATCCTGCAGTGACAAGTCAACTGAGAAAGTGACCTGTATAAACAGTGAGACAAATGGGCATATTTATAAAAATAAATGCCGGTAAATTAAACTCTTTTCGCGCGATACTGTTGCGTCCCCCCCCCCCGCCTGCTCGCAACTTGCCCGTTTCCACCAACCCAAAAGTTGACGTATTGAAACGGCCGAATTTGACGCGAGAACAGTTACCGCCACTTTATAAATAGAAGCGGTAACTGATGCAATGTCCGCAATATGGGTGAAAAGCCTATTACGGCGTTGCTACGTTCCACCGCTGGGTTTCGGCATTTTATTGATCACGGTAAAAAAACGCCGAAAAACACCAGGAAACCCAGCAGCGGAAAGTGAACGACATTTTATAATCATCTCCAAAGTCTACCATGACACCCAGCCAATTTTTGTATTGCTACCTAAGATATAGGATGATGTATTATGACCTGGATGGATTAAAACCTTCACAGACTCTTGTCTTCATTGTAAAAACATAGTGAATAATCAGACATCCGGCTTTAATAACACAATATCTTTATCATGTATGATAAGACTTGAACCACACACCCTACAGACCAGGAGAGGCTGGTTATAACTGATGGGACCATGATCGGCCACAGACACTATTGTCGCAACTGACAATCATTTGTCGCTAGTTTCTGTTTTTCTGGTTAACCCTCCCCCTGTACCCAGTAGAGACTGGTAAAAGCTGGGTACACACAGCAAAGATAGAGCTAGAGATATTAGAACTATATTAAATAAATATTATTTATTATGATTTTATGGAAAAAATATTAGAGATATTAGAAATAATCCCGCTCTGGACACCCAGTGGATGATTTGACAGCTAAATTATTAATATATCGAGCTTTCTCGCCATATAAAGTATATATAACTATAGGGAAACTGCCACATTTCTTTCAGCCAAAGCCGACATCTATACTTTAGTACAGACTGACAGCGGGCAAAGAATTAGGTGATTTCCAAGCAATCCCGAGGCTGAGGTTGAGTATTTGTCTTCGAACTGTGAGACGCATTTTAACGATAAAGAGAGATTCAATCAGATCTAGATTCAACATGTGTAAGCACCTGTACTAGTTTGCCAAGCATTTTACCAGTATCTGGTAGGTGCCACTGCCAACTATTTTACCTTGCCAGTTGCCAACAGTTACCAGTGTCTGTGTGCCAACCATTTTACCAGTACAGTACCTTTTGCCACTTATTTTACTAGTGACTGTGTGCCAAAATTTTACCAGTCTTTGTGCCAACTATTTTATCAGTGCCAGGTTGCCAGTGTCAACTATTTTCTCAGTGTCTGTGTGCCAACCATTTCTAGTTCAGTACCAGTTGGCCAACCATTTTATTAGTGACTGTGTGCCAAATTTTACCAGTCTTTGTGCCAACCCGCTTTATACAGTGCCCAGCTTGCCAAGCATTTAACCTCTTGTCTCTCTACTCTCGAAACCAGGCCCCCATTGGCTCTTAGAAGAGCCCTTATGGTTCTATAAGGCCTTACTGATAAGGGGGTCCCGCAGCTCGAAACTGGACCACCCCTGGTCCTAAAAAAAACCTTTCCAGGTCTCCAGCTCTTCTTTCTTAGTCGGGATAGTAGTGTTCTCCCTAGCGTCTTTTAGCCAGCGGCCCCACCCGCTACTTTTTCATGCCAACCGGCTAGAATTTTTTATGGAGAGAACATTGTTTGTGATTTACTAAAAAATGTAGTAGTAATGAGTCCTTGCAGCATTGAAGCCGGGTTGCGTGGGTTTCCGCCTAATAGTGAAGACATACTGATCGGTGGTGCAAGGTAGGGAATTCTGATTGGTTCTGTTAGTTTCAGTTGTTTCGTTGATCAAAAACCTGATCAGAAATCATTGCTCTGTATGGCTAGCGTGACCTTTCCTCTGCTAAAGCCATCATTGCTCTCATTATTCTCTCCTGCACCTCTCGCCCCTATTGAAATTCTATCTCATTGTTAATAATTTATGGTTTGTAGAACAAAGGAAAAGACCACTTTGGCCACTGGAATAATGATTTATTAAAACCCTGATCGAGATGATGAGATTCAAACAATTCGGTGAAAAGGATCAGCAAAAATCTCAGAGTTCTGACGAAATATTATCATATGTCCCCAAACACTGTCCACAGAGCGTAAGGAATCCCCACTTAGGGAGATTCCAAGGTGTGACTGTATAGAAACAGTCACATTATAACTTTGCAACATTAAACTGCTTATAACTGAAACCACAAACAAAATAGGTAACTACCAGGGGAGCATACACAGAGTCCCTCGCTTCTTATTTTACCCTGTACAAAATACCCTCCCCCAGAAAACCACTGTGGACGAAGCACGGATATGGCCCCATCATAGTTAGGGAGGTGTAAGGCAATAAACCAGAAACATTCTCTAACAATTTTACAGACTTTGTTTTAAAAATAAATCCAAATATAATAAACAAGTGTTCTCGTTTAGCCGATTATATGTATGAGACCACAATTTGTCCCCTAGTTTACTTTGGATAAAAAAACTAAAGTAAGTTGACAAAAAATCATTTATGTGACAAAATTGCATATTTAATCTAAACAAAAACATTTTTGTTGCAATTTTGTCATCCTAAAATCTATTTGTAGTGACAAAATCTATGGTGTCATTTTAAAACCAAAAATCAATTTAGTCACCTAGAGAAATTTTCTTGTAGTGGCAAAATTTCATTGGTATCCTCACAACAAATTTTGTTAACAAAATTGATTATGTTGCTTGTGTAGCCAAGTTTTCTGACAAAAGTTTTTGTCAAGAAACTTTTAGGGAGATCAATAAAAGTTCTTAAAATGGTGCTAATTTTGCCCCAACCAATCAGATGTTAGCTTTCAAATGTTAAATAAGATCGATTTGTTGGGGTAAATTAGCACCATTTTTAACAATAAGAACTTTGATTAAATCTCCCTGTCTATATCTTGCCATCATGTTACAGGACAGTAACGATAATGATACACAAGTTAATATAATTACTAATGATGCCCTGTAGTGCATGAAGCCATTTGTATGTGTTTTAGACTTGGTCCTGATCAAAATCTTGCAATGGCGGGTGTGAAAAAAGACAATGTTTCCCATAAACGCGAGGTTGTATTACTGGGTAAAGTTATAGCTACATTATTGTACCAGGTTTTTTAAAGGTTTTATTCTAAGGCCATGGTTGGAGCAAAATGGGTGCATGAATCTTCTCCAAAATGGTCCTGGAAGGATAAGCTTTGTGGGGAAAAAGTTCTGTGAAATCTGATGGTAAAAACCTTACATACCTACCTCTATTCACCTGGATTCAGTCTGGGTTCTGCAGACACGTGTATCCATTTCAATGCCCTGAGTTCATGTGTTATGATTGGTTACTAAGAGATGGCAGAACTTATTGAGTTTGGTTCGTTCGGAAGTTGGAAAACGTACTCATTAAAAACAATGGGGAGCTAATTTTCAAAAAGTTTGGATCATAACAGATAAAACTAACAATGGAACTTACTGTAAATGGCTGTGGCACCTGGGAATGGTCTTGTGGAACATGTCACTATCACCAAAGCCTTTTTAAAAACAACTTCTTTTCCCCACTATCGGCAATTGCCAGGTTTACGCATGCAAGCTAATTGAGGTTACGGCTAATTCGAGGGTTTGCGAAAATAGAACTATACATTTGAAGGTTATCACAATCGAACGATACTTGCTAAGGGTTAGCGAAAACGAACATTACATTCGAAGGTTAGCGAACGATACATTCTAGAGTTAGCGAAAAGGAACATTAATTCGAGGGTTACAGAAAATCGAAGCTACATTCAGGGTTAGCAAAAACGAACAATACATTTGAGGGTTACCGAAAGTCGAAGGCTACATTTGAGGGTTAAAGAAAATGAACATTACTTTCGAAGTTTCGATTCAGATGATACATTCGAGGTTACTGAATGATACATTATAGGGTTAGCGATCGCTCGTAAATTTTATATTGCGAATTTTCGATAATGATCAAAAAAACAGCTGCAAGTTCGGGAATAGTTTGAATAGTTCAGTTCGTCCGAACTCGAAAGTTCTGCCCGAACTCGGTTGGGGTTCGAGTTTTGGTCCATCACTATTGGTTACAGATTTTAGCCCTTCCCTCATAAACAAAATAATGTTTAACGTGCATTAAACATGTTAACATGCATTAACATGTTTAACATGCTCTTTGTGGTATTGGATTTTTAAAATGTTTTGTTTTAATAATGCCAATAACTCAGAAACCTTTAGTGCAAAGGTCAATGCATGTTTATCATGTTAGGGCCATAGTACTGTATCTAAATTTAGCACAACCTGCCAAACTACAGTAATTTAAAGGATTTCCAAAACGCACACCTGTCTTGTACTAATACGAGATAATGAAGTTACTATATTATACCTGTGCTCTCTATAAAACTAACTGGGAACTGTTCCCCATTGTGAATACCAAAGATATAGACAGCGACAACGTCCCCCTCCACAGACCAGCAAGCGACACCTTCTGGAACACTCCTAATAACCGCCATGGGTAACTTTCATGTAATTATAACCACTAGGTAGATTATAGTATCCTGTTCTGATAATGGCTGGAGGATAGAGGTAAGAGTATGGACCTTCATATGGAATCAATTAGGTGCACTCTTGGTGATGGTTTATTTAGGTAGTTTTTTAATTATTGTTTTATATAATATAATAACACAATAATAATAATAATTATAATTCCTTCTATACAGTACAGTTAATGAATTAAGGAGGGGTTTTCATTTTTCATTTCTTGTTATATTCCTTGTGTCTACTTTAGGGGGCATTGTATATTGATAAATAAAGAACATGTTAAAACAGACCAGTATACCCCAATCGTGGAATATTGTGTGTGTGGGTGGTGTGGTGTGTTGCTTTGCCTTTTTGGAACATTTAACTAATCTTTAAAGAGCAATGTCCCATGGGTGTTCTTCTCCGAACATCATAGGTTGAAATCAGTGGAATGTTACTGAGGAATTGTTAATAGGTCGTACTGATGTTAGCCTGGCACAAGTGACCTCTGTTGTAGGACACAGGGAGCAGATTATTAACTAAATACATTTTAACTTACTTCACCACCTCTTATTACATAATCCCCAATAGTGTTCTTTACATTTCATTCAGGGCAGTACGGTGGCTCAGTGGTTAGCACTGATGTCTTGCAGCGCTGAGGTCCTGAGTTCAATTCCACCCTTGGACACTCTGCAAGGAGTTTGTAGTTCTCTCCATTTTGCATGGGTTTCCTCGGGCACTCCGGTTCTCCCCTACAATAATAAAGACATACTGATGGTTGTATGTGTCAAATAAAACGTTCTTAGATTTGTAAGCTCTTGTGGGCAGGCCTGATGTGAATGTATAACATGTAATTGTAAAGCGTCTACGGAAGATGTTGGTGCTATAATAATCCACAATAATAATAATAAGAAGCAAAAACTTTTTTTCATCAATATTTTAACACAAAACTTAATGAAAATGACGAAGGTTACTCACATAAAACGGGCATTAACAGTTGTACTAGTTTCGGTGCCCCTTCCTAGTTCATGAGCTCAACATGCTGTGTGATTCCCCTGGTGAGATAGAGAGTAATCCTCACTTTGTGTCTTCCTGTCTAAAAGGGAGGGGAAGAAGATAAAATTCAGTATGAAAGATTTATTGATTTGAAACAGGTATAATCTTATTAAGGAATTACATAAAAGATGAATATAAATTCGTTTTAATCTGCGTTCCTTCCTGACCTTGCAACTGTCCTATCTATTGCTATATATGGTTAGTCCCTCAAATGGTTTTATCCCATTCCCATTTAACTCACCCACCCCCTGTTCTGTTTTCATGTTTTTAAAATCTCCTGGCCAAATACAAAGGTAATTTCTGAGAACCATGTCTACATTAGATACTTAACTTATCCTACAAGCCCCGACTGGACATGTACTAAATGCTTCATTCATTCCTGTAGCATGGCCTCCCTTCCTGTCATATACTAATAGTGTATTTAATGCAGGCACAAAAGTCTTTAATGATTAAATTGATTTTCTTTATAGTGCTAAATATTGGCTACAAAATGGTTTCCATCAAATTTATTTATGAAATGGATGGAATGTTATTGCGTGGTTAAAGGGCATGTCCCACCTTTTTGAAGTTTTTATAGATTGTACATCTTGATCCCCCAGCCCCGAACCGCCGTAATAGAATTGTTAGAAATCTTCCGATAGTTTACTTACCTTCCCGTTCCGCCGGCACAGTCCCGGCCCTTGCTGCACGGAAATGCAAATATAAAACTAAAAATATTGAAATGAACTGGTATTAATACATATACTGTAGTTCTGGTTGGTACAGGGATACTATATAATATGGAGAATTACTGGTATTAATACATATCTAGTAGTTCTTGTTGGTATGGATCAAATATAATATTGAGAATTACTGGTATTAATAACTAGACTGTAGATCGTAGTTCTGCCTGGTTGGTACCAGGGAACTATATAATATTGAGATTATATACTGGTTTAAACATATACTGTAGATCTGGTTGGTACAAAATACAGGATACTATATAATATTGAGGAATTACTACTGGTATATAAACATATACTGTAGATCTTTGGTTACGAGGGATACTATATAATATGAGAATATACGGGTATTAATACATATACTGTAGATCTGTTGTGAATACAATGAACGATATAATATATGAGAATTACTGTAATGGTATTAATACATAACTGTAGTTCTGGTTGGTCGGGATACTCCGATAAAGTTGAGAATCACTGGTTAATACATAGACTTAATCTTGGTTGATTCACGGGATACTATATAATATTGGAGAAGTACTGGTATTAAGACATATACTGTAGATCTTATTGGTACATGGGATACTATTAATATTGAGATTACGTATTAATACATAGACTGTAATCTGGTTGATACAAGGATACTATATATATTGAGAATTACTGGTATTAAATACATATACTGTAGATATGGTAGGGTAATAGGATAACTATATCATATTGAGAATTTACTGGTGTTACTACATATATGTGTTCTGAGGTTGGACAAGGATACTACAAATATTGAGAATCTACTGTATTAATACATATACTGTAGTTCTCTGGTTGGTACGGTGATACTATATAATAATTGAAATTAGTGTATTAATACTTACTGTAGATCTGTTGGTACTGGAATCTATATAATATTGGAATTACTGGTATTAATACATGTACATATGATGTGACAGTACTGTATTCTGTTGATCAAATAACGGGGATCTATATTAATATTGACGAATCGGTATTGATACATTACTTTAACTGTAGTTCTCGTGGTAAAAACAGGTATTAATAGTATTGATAATACGTGGTATTAATTCAAACATATGAACCGTAGTTCTTGGTTGAATAGGGACTTTCCGATTGAAATCAGGAGGATTTTTCTTCCCCTTTTCTTTCTTTAACTAACCTCCTAAATGGGCTTTTTCTTGTTACTTTAGTGTACCAACTTCCTCTTTTAAATCAACTGGTAGGTTAAAAGGTAAGGTTAAAGAGGGGGTATAAAGTTTGGACTAGATGACGTATGTCTTTTATACAACCTCCAACTATGTTTACTATGTAAACTGTTATCCAACATTATGGGTTAGGGTAATAAGGTTGGACTAGATGGACGGATTTCTTTAGACACCCCCAATACTATTTTTACTAGTTATCGTTAGACGACATTATCTGTTACTATGAACTGTTTATACAGACATTATGGTTAGGGTATAATGTTGGACTAGAATCGGTTTGTATGTCTTTATACAACCTCCAAACTATGTACTAGTAACTGTTAGACAACATTATGGGTAGGGTAAGAAGGTTGGACTAGATTGGACGAGATCGTCTATTCTTTATCAACCATTCAATACTATGTTACTATGTAAGGTTGATACAGACATTGGGCCCTTTATAACAGATCATTATCGTTTAATCGTCAATACAGATCGTTATCGTAATAACGACTGTTTTTTACGATAACGGCGTATTTTCCGTTTAACACCCTTATTTAACGATATCGTTAAATAACGTGTTGTTATCGTGTAAAAACCCTGATCGTTCTATTTTACGATAACGATGGTAATTTTACGATAACATACCGAGTCTTTTATAAATAGGGCCCATTATGGGTAGGGTTAAAGGTTGGACTAGATCGACGTTATGCTTTTATACACCTCCAGTACATGTTACTATGTACTGTTATACAGACATTATGGGTAGGGTTAAAGGTTGGACAGATCGATCGTATGTCTTATACAACCTCCAATACTATGTTACTATGTACTGTTTCCAGACATTATGGGTGGCTATAAGGTTGGACTAGATGTCCGTATGTCTTATAAACCTCCATACTATGTTACAGATAACCTGTTATACAGACATATGGGTAGGATATAAGGTTGGACTAGAGGTCGTATGTCTTTATACAACCTCCAATACTATGTTACTATGTAACTGTTATACAGACTTATGGGTAGGGTATAAAGGTTGGACTAGATGGCGTATGTCTTATACAACCTCCAATACTATGTTATATGTAACCTGTTTATACGCGACCATTATGGTCGTAGGGTATCAAGGTTGACTAGATCGACGTATTCTTTAGTAAACCTCAAATAATTTTACTATTAAACTGCTTAACACATTCTGGGTAGGGTATGTTAAAAGGTTGGACTAGATGGCTGTTGTAGTCTTTATACAACCTCCGAAATACTATGTTTATGTACTTATAGATCTGGTAGATAAGGTTACCGAGATTCCAACCCAATGTCTAGTCACTGTAGAACATTAGGGTATGTTAGGTAATAAAGGGTTGGACTATATAGATGTATTTTCTTATACAACTCCCAATACTATGTTACTATGTAACTGTAGACAGACATATGGGTAGGGTAACAGGTGCGGACTAGATGATGTATGTCTTTATACCCCACAAACTATGTTAACTATGTAACTGTTAGTAAGACATACATAGGGTAGGGTAATAAAGGTTGGACTAGATGATGTATGGTCTTTATACAACCCTCCAACTATGTTACTATGTAACCTGTTATACAGACCATTAGGGTGGGGTAATAAAGGTTGGACTACGATCGACGTATGTCCTTATACAAACCTCCATACTATGGTTACTATGTAACTGTTAGAGAACATTATGGGTAGGGTTAAAAAGGTGGACTGTATGGCAACGTGTCTTTTATTACAACCTCCAATACATGTTACTATTAACTGTTATACAGACATTATGGGTCGGGTAAAAGGTTGGACTAGATCGACGTATGTCTTTTATACAACCTCCAATACTATGGTTACCTATGTAACTGTTTACAACAGTTATGGGTAGGGTATAAGGGTTGGACTAGATCATCGTATGTCTTTATACCAACCTCACAGTACTATGTACTATTGTATGTTAGACAGCATTATGGGTAGGGTTATAAAGTTTGGACAGAATGGACTTTGTGCTTTATACACCTCCAATAGGCTTGTTACTATGTAACTGTTTAAACAGACATTATGGGTAAGGGTTATAAGGTTGGACTAGATGGAACGTTGTCTTATTAACCCTCCAAACTATGTACTATGTAACTGTCTATAGACATTATGAGGTAGGGGTATCAAAGGTTGGACTAGAGGACATGTCTTTTACAACCTCCAATACTATGTTTTACTATGGTACCTGTTAGACAGACATTATGGGATATACCCTACCTATAATGTCTGTATAACAGTTACATAGTAACATAGTATTGGAGGTTGTATAAAGACATACGTCCATCTAGTCCAACATTTATACCCTACCCATAATGTCTGTCTAACAGTTACATAGTAACATAGTATTGGAGGTTGTATAAAGACATACATCCATCTAGTCCAACCTTTATACCCTACCCATAAAGGTTGGACTAGATGGACGTATGTCTTTATACAACCTCCAATACTATGTTACTATGTAACTGTTAGCAGACATTATGGTAGGATTAAAGGTTGGACTAGATGATGTATGTCTTTATACAACCTCCAATACTATGTTACTATGTAACTGTTATACAGCATTATGGTAGGGTAAAAAGGTTGGACGTAGATGGACGTATGTCTTTATTTAACCTCAATTACTATGTTACTATGTAACTGTTAGACAGTATTATGGGTAGGGTATAAGGTTGGACTAGATGTATGTATGTCTTTATTCAACCTCCAATACTATGTTACTATGTAACTGTTATACAGACATTATGGGTAGGGTATAATGGGTTGGACTAGATGGACGTATGTCTTTATACAACCTTCAATACATGTTACTATGGAACTGTTAGACAGACATTATGGGTAGGTATAAAGGTTGGACTAGATGGATGTATGTCTTTATACAACCTCCAATACTTGTTACATGTATGTTATACAGACATTATGGGTAGGGTATAAATGTTGGACTAGATGATGTATGTCTTTACAACCTCCAATACTATGTTACTATTTAACTGTTGACATCATTATGGGTAAGGTATAAAGGTTGGACTAGAGGAGTGACGTATGTCTTTATACAACCTCCCATCATGTTACTATGTAACTGTTATACAGACATTAGGGTTATACCGTACCATTATTTATTATGGGTAGGGTATAAGGTTGGACTAGATGGATGTCTTTATATAACCTCCAATACTATGTTACTATTTAACTGTTATACAGACATTATGGGTAGGGTAAAAAGGTTGGAGTAGATGGACGTATGTCTTTATTTAACCTCAATTACTATGTTACTATGTAACTGTTAGACAGACATTATGGGTAGGGTATAAAGGTTGGACTAGATGGATGTATGTCTTTATACAACCTCCAATACTATGTTACTATGTAACTGTTAGACAGACATTATGGGTAGGGTATAAATGTTGGACTAGATGGATGTATGTCTTTATACAACCTCCAATACTATGTTACTATGTAACTGTTAGACAGACATTATGGGTAGGGTATAAAGATTGGACTAGATGGACATATGTCTTTATACAACCTCCAGTACTATGTTACTATGTAACTGTTATACAGACATTATGGGTAGGGTATAAATGTTGGACTAGATGGATGTATGTCTTTTATACAACCTCCAATCTCTGTTACTGTAACTGTTATACAACTTATAGGTAGGGTATAAAGGTTGGACTAGATGGACTTATGTCTTTATACAACCTCCAATACTATGTTACTATGTAATGTTATACGACATTAGGGGTTTATACGTACCATTTTTTATTATGGGTAGGGTATAAAGGTTGGGGACTAAGATGATTCTTTATAACCTCCAATACTATGTTCTATTTAACTGTTATCAGACAGATTATGGGTAGGGTAAAAAGGTTGGAGTAGATGGAGTATGTCTTTATTTACCTCAATTACTATGTTACTATGTAACTGTTAGACAGACATTAGGGTAGGGTATAAAGATTGGACTAGATGGATTATGTCTTTATACAACCTCCAATACTATGTTACATAGTAACTGTTGATACAGACATTATGGGTAGGGTATAAATGTTGGACTAGATGGATGTATGTCTTTATCAACCTCCAATACTATGTTACTATGTAACTGTTAGACAGACATTATGGGTAGGGTATAAAGTTGGACTAGATGGACATGTCTTTATACAACCTCCAGTACTATGTTACTATGTAACTGTTATACAGACATTATGGGTAGGGTATAATGTTGACTAGATGGATGTATGTCTTTATACAACCTCCAATACTATGTTACTATGTAACTGTTATACAGACATTATGGTAGGGTATTAAAGGTTGGACTAGATGGACGTATATCTTTATACAACCTCCATATACTATGTTACTATGTAACTGTTATACAGACATTATGGGTAGGGTATAAATGTTGGACTAGATGGATGTATGTCTTTATACAACCTCCAATACTATGTTACTATGTAACTGTTATCAGACATTATGGGTAGGGTATAAAGATTGGACTAGATGGATGGATGTCTTTATTCAACCTCCAACTATGTTCTATGTAACTGTTAGACAGACATTATGGTAGGGTATAAAATTGGACTAGATGGATGTTTCTTTATTCAACCTCCAATACTATGTTACTATGTAACTGTTAGACAGACATTAGGCTAGGGTATGAAGTTCTATATGTTGGCAAATGTTTTATTATTTCCGGTGGAGTGTGGTGTTGATATAAGATATTAAATAGGGTTGAACTTCTGGCAGCTGTGTGTTTGCTTCCAAAAACAGATGCAGCCAAAATGGTAAACTTTTGTAAAGATGCCCCAACCTATATTAAAGGTTAGTGACCTTCTGAATGCAGGGTGTTATTGTATTGTAGCTAAAAGGTGTATCGAAATTGCCCAGGGTTTTTCAGGATTGGTTTCTTTATTCTGACATGAATGGCCTCCTTACATCTCTATTGGACCAATCTTGTTCCTTTGCCAGATGTTGACATTACAATCTTCAAAGGGGATCTCCATCAGGCAAAAACTTTGGACAGTTATCTGGACTTTGAACAAGCTACTGCAGGAGAACCATAAGGAGCAGAGATGTAAGGTAAGGATTTTTTAACTACATAGTGGACCAGTAGTGTGGTTTAAATTTTAGTTTGGGGGGTGGACATGTCCTTTAAGATGCAAGTACAACGGCTAACCTCTGTGCTGGGCCATACATTGGTGCAGTTGCTGTTTGGTCTCTCCCCCACATACAAATCAAGCATTCTTCACTGCACTGTGTATATGATGTCGCTTTTCTTGTGTTTCAGTATTGGGGCTTTGGATGTACATTGTTGCTTCAGTGTGTATTGGGTCAGAAAGCAAGATTCTGTATCTGCTGAAAATTGTTCTTAATTTCTCTGACACCCCTGCTACATATGGGATGACCATGTTTCTTTCCCCACCCCCCTTTACTGGTGAAACGTCTTCAAGAACTAAACTTCAAGTCCAATTGATCTATAAACAGATATCCATGACCTGGATGAGTGAGGACCTTCAGAAGTTAAAGGGTAACTTTACTGTAAAAAAGTATTTTTGATGAATTGCTTATTACTGGACTATAAAACTGGACTGAATCTATTTTTGTTGAGCTGTCCCCTATTTCTTAAGATTTCTTTAGAAACTCTTACATTTCAGATGTCAATCAAGTGGCTTATTATTATAACCTTTTTCTGTGTGCAGTTTTGCTGTAACTGAAAGAGTGACTGTTGGAATGTGTGAATTGGATGGTGCAAAATTCCCCTCCCAGTGCTGACTCATAGTGATTACTGAGCATGCCTGACTTCAGAAAGTTGTGTCAGATTGAGGCAGTCAGTCAAGAGTGGGAGAGGAATACTAGACTGAACAAACAGTACTGGATTGAAGGCAACACACCGCCTTAGAGTAAGGGCTACCTACATGTATTTATTTATGGATTAAGATGGGGATATATATGGTCATATTTTTAATCTCCTTATAAATTATATAGGTACATGATTCGCTATATTATCAGAGGTGACAGTACAAGTTACATAGTCGTTGAATGGGGTCAACTCAGGCAGCAAGAATTCTAAGGGCATGACTGGCAAGGTCCCAGATTCCATGGAACTGTCCCGACCCGGGCCACCATGTTCATGAAGCTACTGTTCGGGCCGGCGCGAACACTCGTTCGAAAAGATCGAAAGTTTCTATTGGCCGCGCTAGACTTCCTATAGAGGAGTATTGCCCAGTATGTACCCAGCTTTAGTTCTTCAGAGGAAAGGCAATGACAATATTCAGCATACTTTAAGGTGAGAGTTGACTTTAAAAGGGTGGTGAGGATAACATTTGGTGCGGTGCCGATCTGTGAACACACCATCTGTTGGAAATCAGTCGAAATATATAACAATGCCAAAACTGAGCTTCCTCTTCCAAAGTAGGTGTGAAGGCTTCAGAATATGTAACTCAGTGATGATCAAACATGCCACCTAGTGGGTACCAATGGGTGTCGTGGACTAGAAGCGAACAAAAAGTTCCCTGGATTCCAAAAAGTACTGGAGTCCAGTAGAACAAAGCTTTAACAGTTAGCTGCTATAACCTCAGCTAAACCTAGTCTATGATATCCATTTTAAAGATGCTTTGGCTATAGTACACGATCCTCGTGCCATTTCCAAGCTTACTATGCAATTATACTGTTATTATGGCTACTGGCGATTACAGATTTGGTTTCTATTGGTGGAAATTCCACATGAAACTGTTCTCCGAACCCGAATGCAGGTTTCTCACCCCTCCCGGCAGTGGGGTCTCACGGATTCTGGGGTGGTCTCCCGCCTTCTACTTAACCACCCCAAGTCCTGGAACTCCTGTTCCAAGTTTGTAAAAGCCATATAATAAAAAACATCATTTCCAGGGGCATTGTGGTCTGGGGGGAGGTGTTCCGAAGTATCTCCAGAAAGGCATATTTGCCTAAATCATGTTGGGGGCAGTAATGTAATTTTTTCTGATAATAATCACTTGGCTATGTCTTGAGATAATTAATAATAGGAATTTGATTGGAAAGATGATTTAATAATAGGAATTTGATGGAACGGTGATATTAATAAATGAATTTGATTGGACCGTGATATATAATAATAGGAATTTAGTTGGACGGTGATATTGAATATTAGAATTTGATTGGAAGATGATATTAATAATAGGAATTTGATTGGAAGATTGATATTAATAATAGGAATTTGATTGAAGATGATATTAAATAGGAATTTGATTGGAAGTGATATAATATAGAAATTTGATTGGAAGATGCATATAATAGAAATTTGAGGATTGGATAGGTGTATTAATATGTAATTTGATTGGGAAGTGTATTTAAGTATGGAATTTGATTGGAAGGTGATATTAACTAATTGATTGGGAAGTTGATAATAATGAAGGACTTTGATTGGAACTGTTGTTCTACTAGGAATTTGATTGGACAGTGTATATTAACATAATAGGAATTTGATTGGAAGGTATTAATCTTAGAATTTGCTTGAGTTGCATATAATACTCGGCCTTGCATTGGCAGCTTCTTTACATCACCCCACACCATCGGCATTTTTGACTTGGCCGTTGCTATTCCTCCTCCTGCGGCATTTTGATTGCCCCGGATGCTCTCCTCCTACCTCGGCCTTTGCTTGGCCGCTGCTTTCTCCTGGCCTTTGCTTGGCCGTTGCCTCTTCATCCTCGGCCCATTGCTTGGACGGTGCCTTTCCTCTTCGGCCTTTGGATTGGCCGGTGCTCTCCCATAATGTCTGTCTAACAGGTACCATAGTAAAACATAGTATTGGAGGTTGTAAAAGACATGTCGACTCTAGTCCAACCTTTATACCCTACCCATAATGTTATACAGTTACATAGTAACATAGTATTGGAGGTTGATAAAGACAGACGTCCATCTAGTCCAACCTTATACCCTACCATAATGTCTGTTATAACAGTTACATAGTAACATAGTATTGGAGGTGTATAAAGACACATAAGTCCATTCTAGTCCAAACCTTTATAACCCTACCCATAATGCTGTTAACAGTTACATAGTACATAGTATGGAGGTTGTATAAAGACATACGTCATCTAGTCCAACCTTTATACCCTACCCATAACTGTTAGTAACAGTTTACATAGTAACCATAGTATGGAGGTTGGTATAAAAGACATACGTCCATCTAGTCCAACCTTTATACCCACCCATAATGTCTGTATAACAGTTACATGTAACATAGTATTGGAGGTTGAATAAAGACACGTTCCATCTAGTCCAACCTTTTTAACCCTACCCATAATGTTCGTCTAACAGTTACATAGTAACATAGTATTGGAGGTTGTATAAGACATACGTCCATCTAGTCCAACCTTTATACCCTCACCCGTAATGTCTGTATAACAGTTTACATAGTAACATAGTATTGGGGGTGTATAAAGACATACATCATTAGTCCAACCTTTATACCCTACCCTATGTATGTTTAAAGTTACATAGTAACATAGTATTGTGGAGGTTGTATAAAGCACATACGTCCATCTAGTCGCACCTTATACCCTACCCATATGTCTGTCTGACAGTTACATAGTAACATAGTATTGGCGAGTTGTATAAAAGAATACATCCATCTAGTCACCCTTTATACCTACACCATCTAGTGGCTGCATCTAACAGTATACACATAGATAGTAACATAGTATTGAGGTTGTATAAAGACATACCGTCCATCTAGTCCAACCTTTATACCCTACCCATAATGTCTGTATAACAGTTAATAGTAACATGTATTGGAGGTTGTATAAAGAATACGTCGATCTAGTCCAACCTTTACCCTACACCCATAATGGTCTGTATAACAGTTACATATAACATAGTATTGGAGGTTGTATAAGACATACGCCATCTAGCCAAACCTTTATACCCTACCCATAAGTCTGTATAACAGTTACATAGTAACATGTATTGGAGGTTGTATAAAGACATACGATCCATCTAGTCCCAACCTTTATAAGCCTACCCATATGTCTGTATAACAGTTACTGTAACATAGTATTGGAGGTTTATAAGACATACGACCATCTAGTCCAACCTTATACCACCCATAATGTCTGGAAACAGTACATAGTAACATAGTATTGGAGGTTGTATAAGACATACGACCGATCTGTCCAACCTTTAACCCTACCCATAATGTCTGTATAACAGTACATAGTAACATGTACTGGAGGTGTATAAAAGCATAACGTCGATCTAGTCCAACCTTTAACCCTACCCATAATGGGCCCTATTTATAAAAGACTCGGTATGTTATCGCTAAAATTACCATCGTTATCGTAAAAAGAACGATCAGGGTTTTTATACGATAACACACGTTATTTAACGATATCGTTAAATAACGGTGTTAAACGGAAAATACTAGCCGTTATCGTAAAAAACAGTCGTTATTACGATAACGATCTGTATTGACGATTAAACGATAATGATCTGTTATAAAGGGCCCAATGTCTGTATCAACCTTACATAGTAACATAGTATTGAAGGGTTGATAAAGAATAGACGATCTCGTCCAATCTAGTCCAACCTTCTTACCCTACCCATAATGTTGTCTAACAGTTACTAGTACATAGTTTGGAGGTTGTATAAAGACATACAAACCTATTCTAGTCCAACATTATACCCTAACCATAATGTCTGTATAAACAGTTCATAGTAACAGATAATGTCGTCTAACGTTAACTAGTAAAAATAGTATTGGGGGTGTCTAAAGAACATCCGTCCATCTAGTCCAACCTTATTACCCTAACCCATAATGTTGGATAACAGTTTACATAGTAAACATAGTTGGAGGTTGTATAAAAGACATACGTCATCTAGTCCAAACTTTATACCCCCTCTTTAACCTTACCTTTTAACCTACCAGTTGATTTAAAAGAGGAAGTTGGTACACTAAAGTAACAAGAAAAAGCCCATTTAGGAGGTTAGTTAAAGAAAGAAAAGGGGAAGAAAAATCCTCCTGATTTCAATCGAAAGTCCCTTTCAACCAAGAACTACGGTTCATATGTTTGAATTAATACCAGGTATTCTCAATACTATTAATACCTGTTTTTACCACGAGAACTACAGTTAAAGTAATGTATCAATACCGATTCTTCAATATTAATATAGATCCCCGTTATTTGATCAACAGAATACAGTACTGTCACATCATATGTACATGTATTAATACCAGTAATTCCAATATTATATAGATTCCAGTACCAACAGATCTACAGTAAGTACTAATACACTAATTTCAATTATTATATAGTATCACCGTACCAACCAGAGAACTACAGTATATGTATTAATACAGTAGATTCTCAATATTTGTAGTATCCTTGTCCAACCTCAGAACACATATATGTAGTAACACCAGTAAATTCTCAATATGATCTAGTTATCCTATTACCCTACCATATCTACAGTATATGTATTTAATACCAGTAATTCTCAATATATATAGTATCCTTGTATCAACCAGATTACAGTCTATGTATTAATACGTAATCTCAATATTAATAGTATCCCATGTACCAATAAGATCTACAGTATATGTCTTAATACCAGTACTTCTCCAATATTATATAGTATCCCGTGAATCAACCAAGATTAAGTCTATGTATTAACCAGTGATTCTCAACTTTATCGGAGTATCCCGACCAACCAGAACTACAGTTATGTATTAATACCATTACAGTAATTCTCATATATTATATCGTTCATTGTATTCACAACAGATCTACAGTATATGTATTAATACCCGTATATTCTCATATTATATAGTATCCCTAGTAACCAAAGATCTACAGTATATGTTTATATACCAGTAGTAATTCCTCAATATTATATAGTATCCTGTATTTTGTACCAACCAGATCTACAGTATATGTTTAAACCAGTATATAATCTCAATATTATATAGTTCCCTGGTACCAACCAGGCAGAACTACGATCTACAGTCTAGTTATTAATACCAGTAATTCTCAATATTATATTTGATCCATACCAACAAGAACTACTAGATATGTATAATACCAGTATTCTCCATATTATATAGTATCCCTGTACACAACCAGAACTACAGTATATGTATTAATACCAGTTCATTTCAATATTTTAGTTTTATATTTGCATTTCCGTGCAGCAGAGGGCCGGGACTGTCGCGGCAGGAAGCGGGGAAGGTATAGTAAACTATCGGAATGGACTTTCTAACAATTCTATTACGGCGGTTGGGGCTGGGGGATCAAGATGTACAATCTATAAAAACTTCAAAAAGGTGGGACATGCCCTTTAACCACGCAATAACATTCCATCCATTTCATAAATAAATTTGATGGAAACCATTTTGTAGCCAATATTTAGCACTATAAAGAAAATCAATTTAATCATTAAAGACTTTTGTGCCTGCATTAAATACACTATTAGTATATGACAGGAAGGGAGGCCATGCTACAGGATGAATGAAGCATTTAGTACATGTCCAGTCGGGGCTTGTAGGATAAGTTAAGTATCTAATGTAGACATGGTTCTCAGAAATTACCTTTGTATTTGGCCAGGAGATTTAAAAACATGAAAACAGAACAGGGGGTGGGTGAGTTAAATGGGAATGGGATAAAACCATTTGAGGGACTAACCATATATAGCAATAGATAGGACAGTTGCAAGGTCAGGAAGGAACAGCAGATTAAAACGAATTTATATTCATCTTTTATGTAATTCCTTAATAAGATTATACCTGTTTCAAATCAATAAATCTTTCATACTGAATTTTATCTTCTTCCCCTCCCTTTTAGACAGGAAGACACAAAGTGAGGATTACTCTCATCTCACCAGGGGAATCACACAGCATGTTGAGCTCATGAACTAGGAAGGGGCACCGAAACTAGTAAACTGTTAATGCCCGTTGTTATGTGAGTAACCTTCGTCATTTTCATTAAGTTTTGTGTTAAAATATTGATGAAAAAAAGTTTTTGCTTCTTATTATTATTATTGTGGATTATTATAGCACCAACATCTTCCGTAGACGCTTTACAATTACATGTTATACATTCACATCAGGCCTGCCCACAAGAGCTTACAAATCTAAGACACGTTTTATTTGACACATACAACCATCAGTATGTCTTTATTATTGTAGGGGAGAACCGGAGTGCCCGAGGAAACCCATGCAAACATGGAGAGAACTACAAACTCCTTGCAGATGTGTCCAAGGGTGGAATTGAACTCAGGACCTCAGCGCTGCAAGACATCAGTGCTAACCACTGAGCCACCGTACTGCCCTGAATGAAATGTAAAGAACACTATTGGGGATTATGTAATAAGAGGTGGTGAAGTAAGTTAAAATGTATTTAGTTAATAATCTGCTCCCTGTGTCCTACAACAGAGGTCACTTGTGCCAGGCTAACATCAGTACGACCTATTAATCAATTCCTCAGTAACATTCCACTGATTTCAACCTATGATGGTTCGGAGAAGACACACCCCATGGGACATTGCTCTTTAAAGATTAGTTAAATGTTCCAAAAAGGCAAAGCAACCACACCACACACCACACACACAATATTCCAACGATTGGGGTATACTGGTCTGTTTTAACATGTTCTTTTTATTACAAATATACAATGCCCCCTAAAGTAGACACAAGGAATATAACAAGAAATGAAAAAATGAAAACCCCTCCTTAATTCATTAACTGTACTGTATAGAAGGAATTATAATTATTATTATTATGTGTGTTATTAATATTATATAAACAATAATTAAAAAACTACCTAAATAAACCATCACCAAGAGTGCACCTAATTGATTCCATATGAAGGTCCATACTCTTACCTCTATCCTCCAGCCATTATCAGAACAGGATACTATAATCTACCTAGTGGTTATAACTTACATGAAAGTACCCATGGCGGTTATTAGGAGTGTTCCAGAAGGTGTCGCTTGCTGGTCTGTGGAGGGGGACGTTGTCGCTGTCTATATCTTTGGTATTCACAATGGGGAACAGTTCCCAGTTAGTTTTATAGAGAGCACAGGTATAATATAGTAACTTCATTATCTCGTATTAGTACAAGACAGGTGTGCGTTTTGGAAATCCTTTAAATTACTGTAGTTTGGCAGGTTGTGCTAAATTTAGATACAGTACTATGGCCCTAACATGATAAACATGCATTGACCTTTGCACTAAAGGTTTCTGAGTTATGGCATTATTAAAACAAAACATTTTAAAAATCCAATACCACAAAGAGCATGTTAAACATGTTAATGCATGTTAACATGTTTAATGCACGTTAAACATTATTTTGTTTATGAGGGAAGGGCTAAAATCTGTAACCAATAGTGATGGACCAAAACTCGAACCCCAACCGAGTTCGGGCAGAACTTTCGAGTTCGGACGAACTGAACTATTCAAACTATTCCCGAACTTGCAGCTGTTTTTTTGATCATTATCGAAAATTCGCAATATAAAATTTACGAGCGATCGCTAACCCTATAATGTATCATTCAGTAACCTCGAATGTATCATCTGAATCGAAACTTCGAAAGTAATGTTCTTTTCTTTAACCCTCAAATGTAGCCTTCGACTTTCGGTAACCCTCAAATGTATTGTTCGTTTTTGCTAACCCTGAATGTAGCTTCGATTTTCTGTAACCCTCGAATTAATGTTCCTTTTCGCTAACTCTAGAATGTATCGTTCGCTAACCTTCGAATGTAATGTTCGTTTTCGCTAACCCTTAGCAAGTATCGTTCGATTGTGATAACCTTCAAATGTATAGTTCTATTTTCGCAAACCCTCGAATTAGCCGTAACCTCAATTAGCTTGCATGCGTAAACCTGGCAATTGCCGATAGTGGGGAAAAGAAGTTGTTTTTAAAAAGGCTTTGGTGATAGTGACATGTTCCACAAGACCATTCCCAGGTGCCACAGCCATTTACAGTAAGTTCCATTGTTAGTTTTATCTGTTATGATCCAAACTTTTTGAAAATTAGCTCCCCATTGTTTTTAATGAGTACGTTTTCCAACTTCCGAACGAACCAAACTCAATAAGTTCTGCCATCTCTTAGTAACCAATCATAACACATGAACTCAGGGCATTGAAATGGATACACGTGTCTGCAGAACCCAGACTGAATCCAGGCTGAATAGAGGTAGGTATGTAAGGTTTTTACCATCAGATTTCACAGAACTTTTTCCCCACAAAGCTTATCCTTCCAGGACCATTTTGGAGAAGATTCATGCACCCATTTTGCTCCAACCATGGCCTTAGAATAAAACCCTTTAAAAAACCTGGTACAATAATGTAGCTATAACTTTACCCAGTAATACAACCTCGCGTTTATGGGAAACATTGTCTTTTTTCAACCCGCCATTGCAAGATTTGATCAGGACCAAGTCTAAAACACATACAAATGGCTTCATGCACTACAGGGCATATTAGTAATTATATTAACTTGTGTATCATTATCGTTACTGTCCTGTAACATGATGGCAAGATATAGACAGGGAGATTTAATCAAAGTTCTTATTGTTAAAATGGTGCTAATTTACCCCAACAAATCGATCTTATTTAACATTTGAAAGCAACATCTGATTGGTTGGGGCAAAATTAGCACCATTTTTAAGAACTTTTATTGATCTCCCTAAAGTTTCTTGACAAAAACTTTTGTCAGAAAACTTGGCTACACAAGCAACATAATCAATTTTGTTAACAAAATTTTGTTGTGAGGATACCAATGAAATTTTGCCACTACAAGAAAATTTCTCTAGGTGACTAAATTGATTTTTGGTTTTAAAATGACACCATAGATTTTGTCACTACAAAAGATTTTAGGATGACAAAATTGCAACAAAAATGTTTTTGTTTAGATTAAATATGCATATTTTGTCACACTAAATATTTTTTGTCAACTTACTTTAGTTTTTTTATCCAAAGTAAACTAGGGGACAAATGTGGTCTCATACATATAATCGGCTAAACGAGAACACTTGTTTATTATATTTGGATTTATTTTTAAAACAAAGTCTGTAAAATTGTTAGAGAATGGTTTCTGGTTTATTGCCTTACACCTCCCTAACTATGATGGGGCCACTATCCGTGCTTCGTCCACAGTGGTTTTCTGGGGGAGGGTATTTTGTCAGGGTTAAAATAAGAAGCGAGGGACTCTGTGTATGCTCCCCTGGTAGTTACCTATTTTGTTTGTGGTTTCAGTTATAAGCAGTTTAATGTTGCAAAGTTATAATGTGACTGTTTCTATACAGTCACACCTTGGAATCTCCCTAAGTGGGATTCCTTACGCTCTGTGGACAGTGTTGGGGACATATGATAATATTTCGTCAGAACTCTGAGATTTTTGCTGATCCTTTTCACCGAATTGTTTGAATCCTCATCATCTCGATCAGGGTTTTAATAAATCATTATTCCCAGTGGCCAAAGTGGTCTTTTCCTTGTTCTACAAACCATAAATTATTAACAATGAGATAGAATTTCAATAGGGCGAGAGGTGCAGGAGAGAATAATGAGAGCAATGATGGCTTTAGCAAGGAAAGGTCACGCTAGCCATACGAGCAATGATTTCTGATCAGGTTTTTGATCAACGAAACAACTGAAACATAACAGAACCAATCAGAATTCCCTACCTTGCACCACCGATCAGTATGTCTTCACTATTAGGCGGAAACCCACGCAACCCGGCTTCAATGCTGCAAGGACATCATTACTACTACATTTTTTAGTAAATCACAAACAATGTTCTCTCCATAAAAAAATTCTAGCCGGTTGGCATGAAAAAGTAGCGGGTGGGGCCGCTGGCTAAAAGACGCTAGGGAGAACACTACTATCCCGACTAAGAAAGAAGAGCTGGAGACCTGGAAAGGTTTTTTTTAGGACCAGGGGTGGTCCAGTTTCGAGCTGCGGGACCCCCTTATCAGTAAGGCCTTATAGAACCATAAGGGCTCTTCTAAGAGCCAATGGGGGCCTGGTTTCGAGAGTAGAGAGACAAGAGGTAAATGCTTGGCAAGCTGGGCACTGATATAAAGCGGGTTGGCACAAAGACTGGTAAAATTTGGCACACAGTCACTAATAAAATGGTTGGCCAACTGGTACTGAACTAGTAAATGGTTGGCACACAGACACTGAGAAAATAGTTGACACTGGCAACCTGGCACTGATAAAATAGTTGGCACAAAGACTGGTAAAATTTTGGCACACAGTCACTAGTAAAATAAGTGGCAAAAGGTACTGTACTGGTAAAATGGTTGGCACACAGACACTGGTAACTGTTGGCAACTGGCAGGTAAAATAGTTGGCAGTGGCACCTACCAAGATACTGGTAAAATGCTTGGCAAAACTAGTACAGGTGCTTACACTGTTGAATCTAGATCTGATTGAATCTCTCTTTATCGTTAAAATGCGTCTCACAGTTCGAAGACAAATACTCAACCTCAGCCTCGGGATTGCTTGGAAATCACCTAAATTCTTTGCCCGCTGTCAGTCTGTACTAAAGTATAGATGTCGGCTTTGGCTGAAAGAAATGTGGCAGTTTCCCTATAGTTATATATACTTTATATGGCGAGAAAGCTCGATATATTAATAATTTAGCTGTCAAATCATCCACTGGTGTCCAGAGCGGGATTATTTCTAATATCTCTAATATTTTTTCCATAAAATCATAATAATAATATTTATTTAATATAGTTCTAATATCTCTAGCTCTATCTTTGCTGTGTGTACCCAGCTTTTACCAGTCTCTACTGGGTTACAGGGGGAGGGTTAACCAGAAAAACAGAAACTAGCGACAAATGATTGTCAGTTGCGACAATAGTGTCTGTGGCCGATCATGGTCCCATCAGTTATAACCAGCCTCTCCTGTGTCTGTAGGGTGTGTGGTTCAAGTCTTATCATACATGATAAAGATATTGTGTTATTAAAGCCGGATGTCTGATTATTCACTATGTTTTTACAATGAAGACAAGAGTCTGTGAGGTTTTAATCCATCCAGGTCATAATACATCATCCTATATCTTAGGTAGCAATACAAAAATTGGCTGGGTCGTCATGGTAGACTTTGGAGATGATTATAAAATGTCGTTCACTTTCCGCTGCTGGGTTTCCTGGTGTTTTTCGGCGTTTTTTTACCGTGATCAATAAAATGCCGAAACCCAGCGGTGGAACGTAGCAACGCCGTAATAGGCTTTTCACCCATATTGCGGACATTGCATCAGTTACCGCTTCTATTTATAAAGTGGCGGGTAACTGTTCTCGCGTCAAATTCGGCCGTTTCAATCGTCAACTTTTGGGTTGGTGGAAACGGGCAAGTTGCGAGCAGGCGGGGGGGGGGGACGCAACAGTATCGCGCGAAAAGAGTTTAATTTACCGGCATTTATTTTTTATAAATATGCCCATTTGTCTCACTGTTTATACAGGTCACTTTCTCAGTTGACTTGTCACTGCAGGATAGGGTTTCCACTTTCCACCCATCTGGTATTTCAACCGAATCTCACGGTAAATCTGGTCTGGTCTGCGGATCCCTCCAGCGCCGCTGACAGACACCAACGCCACTGACATTCTTGACGCACCCACAATCCACATTGTACGCACACACAGTGCAAGGAACATGATGCATTGGAGAATGTCCGAGAAGCCAGCGATGGATCGATACGGTAAGTTCTTCCTTATCTCCTGCAAGTTTACTGAAGAACGGGATGTAAAGCTTCGTACACCCGTACAATGTTAGCAGCGACCCACAATCTCCGAGCGCTTCACGCACAGGCAAATGGCTGTTTTGCCCAATAATCCCATGTGTGTATGCGTTTAGTCGGGGGTCGTTCATCAATTGCCATGGTGGATCAACGAAAACCCCCACCCCGAGCTGGTCGCTGTTAATATTGTACGTGTGTACGAAGCTTAGACACAGCTCATTTACCTCCCATTCCTCAGTCCTTCAATCAATGTGGCACCCACAATACCAACCATATGCCACCCATGTAGAGGGCTGCAGATTGCTCCTAACATTCTATTTCTCCTACCAGGCACCTACTAATGAAAACAGGACAAGCAAGAAAGTTAAAGGAGCAGAAGATCTTTACTGGGAAGTCTGTTTAAAAACCAGGTGAAACCCATTGTAAAAATGAAAAGAAACAATACAGTTCTTTATAATTAAAGGGAAAGCTGACATCACATCCAATGAATGGTTATTCAATTGACATGCTTTCTGTTTCTCTATAGGATGATAACGACAATATTATCTTGCAAGGAGCCACGCGGAGACCCGACGGCCATGTATTTCTTATTATGAGATTATTAAAGGCAACAAAACTCTTATGACAATACATTACATCATTATTCACAGGAGCAGTTACATTACACCATAATTTTAGGGTTTTTGTCCATTATTTTGGATGAACTTTTATTTTTAAAGGGATTGTTCACCCCCAAAACTTTTCTACAAGTAAAAAAAGCCCCCAAATCCCAAGGTCATATACTCTCACTTCCATTCAGAGGACGGAATCCCCATGTAGACGCTGACATCATTGGCGTGATGTCATCACTTCTACCCGTGGAAAGCAGCGAGATCTCCTCCGGGGCAGCGACTGTCGGAGTAATAACAGTAATAGGTACTTGGGTATGGTGGGGATTAGATCTTGGGGGTTGGTTGGGTGTGTTTACAGAATAATAATATCACATGGGGGCATAGTTATAAGGTTCGCTAAATCTACATTTTACTATACCCTCCGACACACATATTGTTATATTCATTGTGTTATGTCCTGTATCGCTTGTATTGTGGCATTGAGAAGTGCCTTTTGGGCTTAAGGGGTCCTGCAGCCAAAAACTGGGAACCCCCTCCCTGTCAGCTATTGACCAATCATATTTTAATATTTTATCAAAATATGATTGGTAAAGAATATATTTAGCAAATTATTGGATTGGGCTTCCAGCAATCCTTTATAAAGAGGTGCAAACTGTACGGAACTCAGGAGACAATGGGATGTTGAAGAAGATGGAAGACCCCGAGATCAGGAAATCGCTGGCGACATCGGTGTCCGAAGTAATATCAGTGACCGTGGTGACATTGGTGGTGGTGGCAACACAGTGCCAGTGTCATCGGTGGCACCAACATCGGTGACGGCCTCAAAGAAGATGGGAGACCTGGAGAAGGTCCATTTTGGACCTGGTTTGAGCTGTTTCGACACCCTTATCTTAAAGGCTGAAAATCAGGACCCCACAATGACCCTTTAGAAGGCAGCAAGGACTCTGTTCATAGCCAATGGGTGTACTGGTTTTGAGCTCCAGAGGGGACACAAGGGCTCTTGGTATGAGCTGTGAGACCCCCAACAAAGGCACTTATAGGGGGGTGCAAAGAAACTTATCCGTGCCAATGATATTATACAAAAGTATAAAAGTGGGTACACACAAGGGGACTTTTTGTCCGACTGAGTGATATTCGGCCGACCAACCGAATACACGGCACTATCAGCAGCCAAAATATTGTTATTGTGTACACAGCGAATAAACCAGGCCCACACACATACCAATGATCTAACAGATCTTCAGGATTACCCTGGATTAGGATGTACCACAAGGACGTCTCCCAACCAATCCGCATTGCGTAACAGATCATGTGACATGCGCTGGTGTTGTGGGAGCTCATTTGTAATCAGATAATAACCTGGTTATCTTACTGAGCAAACAGACAGTACCAGCTACACAGTCTGTACTTTGTGACAGTAACGGTGACAACCAAATCAATCCAACCCTTGTTTATGGTTTAACCCTAGTTAAACCATAAATATCCTTCTCAACGCGCCGTGCATTAGCCTGACTGTAAAATGACTAATAACAGCGTCAACTGTTTAAGGAGACGAGAGTCCCACTCCTAACGACGGCTGGATAATGGCCTGGTTCTACACATTTATGGGCGAAGGTCAGACTTGCAGGACTGGACACTGCAGCTTTAAAACTAGGAAATAAGACAAAATAAAACGCTACTCGTGGGTTAGGGAGTGAGGTAAATATCAAAGCCCCTACCCCAGAAGGGGTGTGTGGGGTTCACCACAGTTAAAATTCATCTGGAGTGCGAGTTTCACACTGTTTATTATTGAGCTGGTCCACCTGTACAGGTCATAGTTTCCCCAGATAAATACCACCTGGATGATGCTGGATGCTACCTCTAAACTACCACTGTCTGCATTTAGACACCAATTATAAATATAGACAAAAATCTAAATTGGACCACATCATCTCCATTTTATCCATGTAGTGGGTTGGGACATGTATGCTCACCACCCCTAAAGAACAAGGGTGATTGGTTGGGTGCATGTATGTGGCTGCCTTGTATAATACAGACGATTTCTGATGCAATCTATGCTGCCATATGCAACAGCAGTGTAGGTTAGATTTAACTTCCTTTCATGTCTGGGCTCCCTTTGTTTTAATCCCTTTTACACTGACATTCATTGCACTTCCTGATAACCTCAAGGTGCCAGAACTGCAGGTAACTATAAACCAGCAGAAATGGACTCTGTAACCCCATTTCCATAAACCTGCAATATCCTAAAAAAAAACCATGTCAATCACAATCCATGATCCAGTCAATATAACGCACAGGAAATGTCGACAGGTTCTTGTTGGATTGAACATTAATTGATTTACATCCTGCCGGGTTGTATGGCTAGTTTACATATTGTATACAATTAAATATTACATTCTTCAGAGGTCTTTGCTCCCATTCCATGAAGAAGCATTATTAAAGTACAGCCAAAAAGAATCTATTGAAAATTCAACTGGGAAGACTCATCCAGTTGGCCTGCTGAAGGCTGCAAGAGAACTGTAGGGGTGTTGCAGGTCTGAGTAGTTTAGTGGGTCAGTAGGTAATCTTGAAAGGATTCCCATTCTACTGGTAGCCAGTGGAGAGACTGAAGAATGGGGGAGATGGGCAGGACCGGTGGGTATCTGTATCCTCTACTCTTAGTGGTATTGATTGGGAATTGAGTTGTTTTGCTGAAAGTCAGTTACCTGCAATAACAGTTCTGTACTGTATATCACCAATAAAATAAAAAGTGCTCAGTGGCGAAATTAAGAATTACTTGGTTCCCCAGCAAAATTATACTGGGACCTCTCAATGCTTCATCTACACGAGCTAGCTGTGGTATGAAGTTGGGGGCCCCCCTACCCACCATGCCCAGAAATGAAGTGTTGGGGCTTGTTAATCGGAGTATCAGTGGTGAGGTTTTAGTTGCATTCCTCTGGTAAGCTGTTTGGTAGGGTTAAAAAGGAGGGTGAAATGGTTGGACTAGATGGACGTATGCCTTATTAAACCTCAATTACTATGTTACTATGAACTGTTACACAGACATATGGGTAATGTATAAAGGTTGGACTAGATGGAGCTATGTCTTTATACAACCTCCAATACTAGTTACTATGTAACTGTTTATCAGACATATGGGTAATGTATAAGGTTGGACTAGAGGATCTATGTCTTTATACAACTCCAATACTATGTTACTATGTAACTGTATACAGACATTATGGGTAGGATATAAAGGTTGGACTAGATGGACGTATGTCTTTATACAACCTCCATTCTATGTTACATGTAACTGTTATACGACATTATGGGTAGGGTATAAAGGTTGGACTAGATATGTATGTCTTATACAACCTCCAATACTATGTTACTATGTAACTGTTAGACAGACATTATGGGTAGGATATAAAGGTTGGACTAGATGGACGTATGTCTTTATACAACCTCCAATACTATGTTACTATGTAACTGTTATACAGACATTATGGGTAGGTTAGGATAAAGGTTGGACTAGAAGGACGTTAGTCTTTATACACCTCCAATACTATGTTACTATGTAACTGTTAGACAGACATTATGGGTAGGGTATAAGGTTGGACTAGAGGACGTATGTCTTTATACAACCATCCAATACTATGTTACTATGGAACTGTTATACGACATTATGGGTAGGGTATAAAGGTTGGACTAGATGGATGTATGTCTTTATAAACCTCCAATACTATGTTACTATGTAATGTTAGACCGACAATTATGGGTAGGGTATAAAGGTTGGACTAGATGGATGGATGGCTTTATACAACCTCTAATACTATGTTACTATGTAACTGTTTACAGACATTATGGGTAGGGTATAAGGTTAGGACTAGATGGATGTATGTCTTTATACAACCTCAATACTATGTTACATGTAACTGTTAAGACATTATGGGTAGGTATAAAGGTTGGACTAGATGGACGTATGTCTTTATACAACCTCCAATACTATGTTACTATGTAACTGTTAGACAGACATATGGGTAGGGTATAAAGGTTGGACTAGATGGACGTATGTCTTATAAAACCCCAATGCTATGTTACTATGTAACTGTTATACAGACATTATGAGGTAGGGTATAAAGGTTGGACTAGATGGATGTATTGTTTTATACAACATCCAATACTATGTTACTATGTAACTGTTGTACAGACATTAGGGGTAGGATATAAAAGTTGGACTAGATGGGACGTATGTCTTTATACAACCTCCAATAATATGTTACTATGTAACTGTTAGAACATTATGGGTAGGGTAAAAAGTGGTTGGAGAGATGGACTATGTCTTTATACAACCTCCAATACTATGTTACTATGTAACTGTTAGACAGACATTATGGGTAGGGTATAAAGGTTGGACTAGATGTATTTATGTCTTTATTTCAACCTCCAAACTATGTTACTATGTAACTATAGACAGACATTAGGGTAGGGTATAAAAGTTGGACTAGATGGATGTATGTCTTTATACAACTCCAATACTATGTTACTATGTAATGTTATACAGACATTATGGGTAGGGTATAAAAGGTTGGAGTAGATGGACGTATGTCTTTATATAACCTCCAATACTATGTTACTATGTAACTGTTAGACGACATTATGGGTAGGCTATAAGGGGGACTAGAGGACGTATGTCTTTATACACCTCCAATACTATGTTACTATGTAACTGTTATACAGACATATGGGTAGGGTAAAAAGTTGGAGTAGATGGAGTATGTCTTTATTAACCTCAATTACTATGTTACTATGTAACTGTTAGACAGACATTATGGGAAGGGTATAAGGTTGGACTATATGATGTATGTCTTTATCAACCTCCAATACTATGTATATGAACTGTTATACAGACATTAGGATGGGTAGGTATAAGGTTGGACTAGATGGACGTTGTCTTAAACAACCTTCAATACTATGTTACTATGGAACTGTTTAGACAGACATTATGGGTAGGGATATAAGGTTGGACTAGATGGATGTCTTTATACAACTCCAATACTATGTTACTATGTAACTGTTATATCAGACCTAATGGGTAGGGTAAAAGATTGGACTAGATGGACGTATGTCTTTATACAACTCCAATAATGTTACTATGTAACTGTTAGACAGACATTATGGGGTAGGTATAAGGTTGGACTAGATGGATGTATGCTTTATAAACCTCCATACTATGTACTATGGAACTGTTATACGACATTATGGGTAGGGTAAAAAGGTTGGAGTAGATGGACGTATGTCTTTATTAACCTCAATTACTATGTTACTATGTAACTGTTAGACAGATATTATGGGTAGGGTATAAAGGTTGGACTAGATGTAGTATGTCTTTATTCAACCTCCAATACTATGTTACATATGTAACTGTATACAGACATTATGGGTAGGGTATAATGGTTGGACTAGATGGACGTATGTCTTTATACAACCTTCAATACTATGTTTATATGGAACTGTTAGACAGACATTATGGGTAGGGTATAAAGGTTGGACTAGATGGATTTGTCTTTATAAACCTCCAATACTATGTTACTATGTAATGTTATACAGACATTATGGGTAGGGTATAATGTTGGACTAGATGGATGTATGTTTTATACAACTCCAATACTATGTTACTATGTAACTGTAGACAGGTCATTATGGGTAAGGTATAAAGGTTGGACTAGATGGACGTATGTCTTTATACAACTCCAATACTATGTTACTATGTAATTTATACAGACATTGGGGTTTATACCGTACCCATTATTTATTATGGGTAGGGTATAAGGTTGGACTAGATGGATGTCTTTATAAACCTCCAATACTATGTTACTATTTAACTGTTATACAGACTATGGGTAGGGTAAAAAGGTTGGAGTAGATGGACGTATGTCTTATTTAACCTCAATTACTATGTTACTATGTAACTGTTAGACAGAACATTATGGGTAGGGTATAAAGGTGGACTAGATGGAGTAGTCTTTATACAACCTCCAATACTATGTTACTATGTAACTGTAGACAGACTTAGTAGGTAGGGATAGATATGGTTACAATATATTATAGATAATATAGGGTTGTAGGTATAAATGTTGGACTAGATGGATGTATGTCTTTATACAACCTCCAATACTATGTTACTATGTAACTGTTAGACAGACATTATGGGTAGGGTATAAAGATGGACTAGATGGACATATGTCTTATAACAACCTCCATACTATGTACTATGTAATGTTATACAGACATATGGGTAGGGTATAATGTTGGACTAGATGGATGTATGTCTTTTACAACCTCCAAACTCTGTTACTATGTAACTGTTATACAGACTTATAGGTAGGGTAGGTATAAGGTTGGACTAGATGGACGTATGTCTTTATACAACCTCCAATACTATGTACTATGTAACTGTTATACAGAATGAGGGTTTATACCGTACCCATTTTTATTATGGGTAGGGTATAAAGGTGGACTAGATGGAGTGTCTTTTATAACCTCCAATACTATGTTACTATTTAACTGTTATACAGACATTATGGGTGGGTAAAAGGTTGGAGTAGATGGACGTATGTCTTTATTTAACCTCAATACTATGTTACTGATGTAAAGTAGACGACATTATACCCTACCCATAATGTCTGTATAACAGTTACATAGTAACATAGTATTGGAGGTTGTATAAAGACATACATCCATCTAGTCCAACCTTTATACCCTACCCATAATGTCTGTCTAACAGTTCCATAGTAACATAGTATTGAAGGTTGTATAAAGACATACGTCCATCTAGTCCAACCATTATACCCTACCCATAATGTCTGTATAACAGTTACATAGTAACATAGTATTGGAGGTTGAATAAAGACATACATACATCTAGTCCAACCTTTATACCCTACCCATAATATCTGTCTAACAGTTACATAGTAACATAGTAATTGAGGTTAAATAAAGACATACGTCCATCTACTCCAACCTTTTTACCCTACCCATAATGTCTGTATAACAGTTACATAGTAACATAGTATTGGAGGATGTATAAAGACATACGTCCATCTAGTCCAACCTTTATAGCCTACCCATAATGTCTGTCTAACAGTTACATAGTAACATAGTATTGGAGGTTATATAAAGACATACGTCCATCTACTCCAACCTTTTTACCCTACCCATAATGTCTGTATAACAGTTACATAGTAACATAGTATTGGAGGTTGTATAAAGACATACATCCATCTAGTCCAACTTTTATACCCTACCCATAATGTCTGTCTAATAGTTACATAGTAACATAGTATTGGAGGTTGAATAAAGACATAAATACATCTAGTCCAACCTTTATACCCTACCCATAATGTCTGTCTAACAGTTACATAGTAACATAGTATTGGATGTAAAGGTGGGAGGTAGATGGACGTAGTTCTCTATTAAATTACAACCTCCAATACTATGTACTATGTAAACTTGTTAGACAGACATGTAAGGTAGGAATATGAAAGGTTGGACTAGTGTACATGTATTATGCTTTATCAACCTCCAATACTATTTTACTAGTAACTTTATGACCAGACAATATGCGGTCGGTAATAAGTTGGACGAGATTGAGGTATAGCTCTTTATTATACCACCTCCAATTCTATGGTTCTACTATGTAACTGTTATACATACCCAATTCTGGTAGGTAAAAGGTTGGATAGAATGGATCTAGTCTTTATATCACCTCAGCAAATCTATGTTCTAGCTAACGTGTTAGACCGCATTATGGGCTAGCACCTGGTACTCAAGTTTGGACTAGAATGGACGTATGCTCTTTATACACCTCCAATCACTGGAATGTACTATGTAAACTGTTATACAACATATGGGTAGGATATAAAGTATGGTAGTAATGGTACGTATGTCCGGTTATTACAACACTCCAATTACTGACTGCTTACTATGATATATGTATATGCACAGCCAGTACTTAGGAAGGGTATAAAGGTTGACATAGATTGCGTGATATGTAGCTTTTATCAACCTCCATACTTGTTACTATGAACGTTATACAGACAGGTATGGGTAGTGGTAAGTGGTTGGACTAAGATGGACGTATGTCTTTAACACACTCAATACTTAGTTACTATGGAAACTGTTAGAGACAGCTATGGGTGAGGGATAAAGGTTGGACTAGATGGGTATGCTTCTTTATACAACTCCAATACTATGTTACTATTGTAAACTAGTTATACAGACCTAATGGGTAGGGTAAAGAGTTGGACATAGATGGACGTATGTCTTAATTACACCTCCAATACTATGTTACTATAACTGTTAGACCGACATTATGGGGTAGGATTAAAGGTTGGACTAGATGGATGTATGTCTTATACAACTCCAATACTATTTTGCTATGTAACTGTTATACGACATTATGGGATAGTAGAAAAGGTAGTAGATGGACGTTATGTCTTATTTACCTCAATACTATGTTACTATGTAACTGTTAGACAGTATTATGGGTAGGGTAGTAAAGGTTGGACTAGATGTATTATAGTCTATTTATCACTCCAATACTATGTTACTATGAACTGTATACAGACATTATGGGTAGGTATATGTTGGACAGATGGACGTATGTCTTTATACAACCTCAATACATGTTACTATGGACTGTTAGACAGACATTATGGTAGGTATAAGGTTGGACTAGGATGTATGTCTTTATACAACCTCCAATACTATGTTACTATGTAACTGTTATACAGACATTATGGGAGGGTATAAAGTTGGACTAGATGGATGTATGTCTTATACAACCTCCAATACTATGTTACTATGTAACTGTAGACAGCATTATGGGTAAGGTATAAAGGTTGGACTAGATGGACGTATGTCTTTAACAACCTCCAATACTATGTTACTATGTAATGTTATACAGACATGGGTTATACCGACATATTATGGGTAGGGTATAAAGGTTGGACTAGTGGATGTCTTTATAACACCTCCAATACTATGTTACTATTTAACTGTTATACAGACATTATGGTAGGGTAAAAGTTGGATAGATGGACGTATGTCTTATTTAACCTCAATTACTATGTTACTATGTAACTGTTAGACAGACATTATGGTAGGGTATAAGGTTGGACTAGATGGATGTATGTCTTTATACAACCTCCAATACTATGTTACTATGTAACTGTTAGACAGACATTATGGGTGGGTATAAATGTTGGACTAGATGGATGTATGTCTTTATACAACCTCCAATACTATGTTACTATGTAACTGTTGACAGACATTATGGGTAGGGTATAAAGTTGGACTAGATGGACATATGTCTTTATACAACCTCCATACTATGTTACTATGTAACTGTTATACAGACATTAGGGTAGGGTATAAAGTTGGACAGATGGATGTATGTCTTTATACAACCCCAATACTCTGTTACTATGTACTGTTATACAGACATTAGGTAGGGTATAAAGGTTGACTAGATGGACGTATGTCTTTATACAACCTCCAATACTATGTTACTATGTAACTGTTATACAGACATTAGGGTTATACCGTACCCATTTTTTTATTATGGGTAGGGTATAAAGGTTGACTAGATGGATGTCTTTATACCTCCAATACTATGTTACTATTAACTGTTATACGACATTTGGGTAGGTAAAAGGTTGGATAGATGGACGTATGTCTTTATAACCTCAATACTATGTTACTAGTAACTGTTAGACAGACATTATGGGAGAGGTATAAAGTTGGACTAGATGGATGTATGTCTTTATACAACCTCCATCCATGTTACTATGTAACTGTTATGACAGACATTATGGGTAGGGTATAAATGTTGGACTAGATGGATGTATGTCTTTATACAACCTCCAATACTATGTTACTATGTACTGTAGACAGACATTATGGGTAGGGTAGGTTGGACTAGATGGACATATGTCTTTATACAACCTCCATACTATGTTACTATGTAACTGTTATACAGACATTATGGGTAGGGTATAATGTTGGACTAGATGGATGTATGTCTTTATACAACCTCCAATACTATGTTACTATGTAACTGTTATACAGACATTATAGGTAGGGTATAAAGGTTGGACTAGATGGACGTATCATCTTTACACAACCTCCTATACTATGTTACTTGTACTGTTATACAGACATTAGGGTAGGGTAAATGTTGGTAGATGATGTATGTCTTTATACAACCTCCAATACTATGTTACTATGTAACTGTGATACAGACATTATGGGTAGGGTATAAATTTGGACTAGATGGATGGATGTCTTTATTCACCTCCAATACTATGTTACTG
>CM033474.1:273343293-273594090 GCA_019447015.1 Hymenochirus boettgeri
GCTAGGAGGTTGTATAAAGATATACGTCCATCTAGTCCCAACTTTATACCCTACCTATAATGTCGTATAACAGTTACATAGTAACATAGTATTGGAGGTTGATAAAAGACATACATCCATCTAGTCCAACATTTATACCCTACCCATAATGTCTGTATAACAGTTCATAGTAACATAGTACTGGAGGTTTAAAGACATATGTCATCTAGTCCAATCTTTATACCCTACCCATAATGTCTGTCTAACAGTTACATAGTAACATAGTATTGGAGGTTGTATAAAGACATACATCCATCTAGTCCAACATTTTAACCCTACCCATAATCCTTTCTAACAGTTACATAGTAACATAGTATTGGAGGTTGTATAAAGACATACGTCCATCTAGTCCAACCTTTATACCCTACCCATAATGTCTGTCTAACAGTTAATAGTAACATAGTAATTGAGGTTAAATAAAGACAATAACCATCTACTCCAACCTTTTACCCTACCCATAATGTCTGTATAACAGTTAAATAGTAACATAGTATTGGAGGTTATATAAAGACATCCATCTAGTCCAACCTTTATACCCTACCCATAATAAATAATGGGTACGGATAAACCCCTAATGTCTGTATAACAGTTACATAGTAACATAGTATTGGAGGTTGTATAAAGACATACGTCCATCTAGTCCAACCTTTATACCCTACCTATAATGTCTGTATAACAGTTACATAGTAACAGAGTATTGGAGGTTGTATAAAGACATACATCCATTAGTCCAACATTTATACCCTACCCATATGTCTGTATAACAGTTACATAGTAACATAGTACTGGAGGTGTTAAAGACATAGTCCATCTAGTCCAACTTTATACCCTACCCATAATTGCTGTCTAACAGTTACAATGTAACATAGTATTGGAGGTTGTATAAAGACATACATCCATCTAGTCAACATTATACCCTACCATAATGTCTGTTAACAGTTACATAGTAACATAATTGGGGGTGTATAAAGCCATACATCCATCTAGTCCAACCTTTATACCCTACCCATAATGTCTGTCTAACAGTTACATAGTAACATAGTAATTGAGGTTAAATAAAGACATAAGTCCATCTACTCCAACCTTTTACCCTACCCATATGTCTGTGTATAACAGTTAAATAGTAACATAGGAGTGAGGTTTTATAAGACACCATCTAGTGCCAAACATTTAACCCTACCAAATAAAATAATGGGTACGGTATAAACCCCTAATGTCTGTATAACAGTTACATAGTAACATAGTATTGGAGGTTGTATAAAGACATACGTCCATCTAGTCCAACCTTTATACCTTACCCATAATGACTGTCTAACAGTTACATAGTAACATAGTATTGGAGGTTGTATAAAGACATACATCCATCTAGTCCAACATTTATACCCTACCCATAATGTCTGTATAACAGTTACATAGTAACATAGTATTGGAGGTTGTATAAAGACATACATCCATCTAGTCCAACCTTTATACCCTACCCATAATGTCTGTCTAACAGTTACATAGTAACATAGTATTGAAGGTTGTATAAAGACATATCGTCCATCTAGTCCAACCATTATACCCTACCCATAATGTCTCGTAAACAGTTACATAGTAACATAGTATTGGAGGTTGAATAAAGACATACATACATCTAGTCCAAACCTTATACCTACCCATAATATCTGTCTAACAGTTACATAGTAAAATAGTAATTGAGGTTAATAAAGACATACGTCCATCTACTCCAACCTTTTTACCCTACCCAAATGTCTGTATAACAGTTACATAGTAACATAGTATTGGAGGTTGTATAAAGACATACATCCATCTAGTCCAACCTTTATACCTACCCTAATGTCGTCTAAACAGTTACATAGTAACATAGTATTGGAGGTTGTATAAAGACATACGTCCATCTAGTCAATCTTTATACCCTACCCATATGTCTGTATAACAGTTACATAGGAACATAGTATTGGAGGTGTATAAAGACATACATCCATCTAGTCCAACCTTATACCCTACCCATAATGTCTGTCTAACAGTTCCATAGTAACATAGTATTGAAGTGTTTAAAGACAATACGTCCATCTAGTCCAACCATTATACCCTACCCATAATGTCGTATAACAGTTACATAGTAACATAGTATTGGAGGTTGAATAAAGACATACATACATCTAGTCCAACCTTTATACCCTTCCCATAATGTCTGTCTACAGTTACATAGTAACATAGTAATTGAGGTTAATAAAGACATACGTCCATCTACTCCAACCTTTTACCCTACCCATAATGTTGTATAACAGTTACATAGTAACATAGTATTGGAGGTGTATAAAGACATACGTCCATCAGTCCAACCTTTATAGCCTACCCATAATGCTGTCTAAAAGTTACATAGTAACATAGTATTGGAGGTTATATAAAGACATACGTCCATCTACTCCAACCTTTTTACCCTACCCATAATGTCTGATAACAGTTACATAGTAACATAGTATTGGAGTTGTATAAAGACATACATCCATCTAGTCCAACTTTTTCCCTACCCATAATGTCTGTCTAATAGACATAGTAACATAGTATTGGAGGTTGAATAAGACATAAATAATCTAGTCCAACCTTTATACCCTACCCATAATGTCTGTCTAACAGTTACATAGTAACATAGTATTGGAGGTTGTATAAAGAATACGTCCATCTACTCCAACCTTTTACACTACCCATAATGTCTGTAAACAGTTACATAGTAACCTAGTATTGGAGGTGTATAAAGACATACGTCATCAGTCCAACTTTTATATCCTACCCATAATGTCGTATAAACAGTTACATAGTAACATAGTATTGGATGTTGTATAAATAAATACATCCATCTAGTCCAACCTTTATACCCTACTCAAATGTCTGTATAACAGTTACATAGTAACATAGCATTGGGGTTGTATAAAGACATACGTCCATCTAGTCCAACCTTTATTACCCTACCCATAATGTCTGTCTAACAGTTACATAGTAAACTAGTATTGGAGGTGTATAAAGACAACGTCCATCTAGTCCAACCTTTAACCTACCCATAATGTCTGTATAACAGTTACATAGTAACATAGGATTAGAGGGTTGTATAAAGACATACATCCATCTAGTCTAACCTTATACCCTACCCATAATGTCTGTATAACAGTTACATAGTACATAGTAGTTAGAGGTTGTATAAAGACATTCATCCATCTAGTCCAACTTTATACCCTACCATAATGTCTGTTCAACAGTTACATAGTAACATAGTATTGGAGGTTATAAAGACATACATCATCTAGTCCACTTTATACCCTACCCATAATGTTTGTATAACAGTTACATAGTAACATAGGATTGGATGTTGATAAAGAGCATACGTCCATCTAGTCCAACTTATACCCTACCCATAATGGTCTGTCTAACAGTTACATAGTAAACTAGTATTGGAGGTGTTATAAAGACATAGTCCATCTAGTCCAACCCTTTATATCACTACCCATAATGTCTGTATAACAGTTACATAGTAACATAGTTGGAGGTTGTATAAAGACATACGTCCATCTACCAACCTTTATATCCTACATACATGTCTGTCTAACAGTTACATAGTAAACATAGTATTGGAGGTTTGATAAAGACATACATCCATCTAGTCCAACCTTATACCCTACCCATAATGTCTGTATAACAGTTACATGTAACATAGAATTGGAGGTTGTATAAAGACATACGTCCATTAGTCCAACCTTTATATCCTACCCATAATGCGTCTTAAACAGTTACATAGTAACATAGTATTGGAGGTTGTATAAAGACATAGATCCATTAGTCCAACCTTTATACATACCCTAATGTCTGTAAACAGTTACATAGTAACAGTATTGGAGGTTGTATAAAGACATAGCTCCATCTAGTCCAACCTTTATACATTACCCATAATGTCTGTTGTAACAGTTACATAGTAACATAGTAATTGAGGTTATAAAGGCATACGTCCATCTAGTCCAACCATTTCACCCTCCTTTTTAACCTACCAAAACAGCTGATCCAGAGGAAGGCAACTAAAAACTCACCACTGATACTCCTGATTAACCAGCCCCAACCACTTCATTTCTGGGCATGGTGGGTAGGGGGGCCACCCCAATTCATACCACAGCTACCGCTGTAGATGAAGCATTGGAGAGTCCCAGTTAATTTTGCTGGGGAACCAAGTAATTCTTAATTTCGCCACTGAGCACTTTTTATTTTATTGGTGTATACAACAGAACTGTTATTGCAGGTAACTGACTTTCAGCAAAACAACTCAATCCCAATCAATACCACTAAGAGTAGAGGATACAGATACCCACCCTGGTCACTGCCACATCTCCCCCATTCTTCAGTCTCTCCATGGCTACCAGTAGAATGGGGAATCCTTTCAAGATGACCTACTGACCCACTAAACTACTCGACCCTGCAACACCCCTACAGTTCCTCTTGCAGCCTTCAGCAGGCCAGACTGGATGAGTCTTCCCAGTTGAATTTTCAATAGATTCTTTTTGGCTGTTTTATAATGCCTTTCCATGGAATGGGAGCAAAGACCTCTGAAGAATGTAATATTTAATTGTATACAATATGTAAAACTAGCCATACACCGCGGCAGTGATAGATAAATCAATTAATGTTCAATCCACAAGAACCTGTCGACATTTCCTGTGCGTTATATTGACTGGATCATGGATTGTGATTGACATGGTTTTTTTTTAGGATATTGCAGGTTTATGGAAATGGGGTTACAGAGTCACATTTCTGCTGGTTTATAGTTACCTGCAGTTCTGGCACCTTGAGGTTATCAGGAAGTGCAATGAATGTCAGTGTAAAAGGGATTAAAACAAAGGGAGCCCAGACATGAAAGGAAGTTTAAATCTAACCTACACTGTGTTGCAATAGGCAGCATAGATTGCATCAGAAATGTCTGTATTATACAAAGGAGCCACATACATGCACCCAACCAATCACCCTTGTTCTTTATGGGTGGTGAGCATCATGTCCCAACCACTACATGGATAAATGGAGATGATGTGGTCCAATTTAGATTTGTTGTCTATAATTTATAATTGGTGTCTATAATGCAGACAGTGGTAGTTAGAGGTAGCATCCAGCATCATCCAGGTGGTATTTATCTGGGGAAACTATGACCTGTACAGGTGGACCAGCTCATAATAAACATGTGAAACTCGCACTCCAGATGAATTTTAATGTGGTGAACCCCACACACCCTCTCTTGGGGTAGGGGCCTTGGATATTTACCTCTCCCTAAGCCTACCAGTGTAGCGTTTTATTTTGTTCTTATTTCCTAGTTTTAAGCGCAGTGTCTCAGTCCTGCAAGTCTGACCTTCGCCCATAAATGTGTAGAACCAGGCCATTATCCAGCGATCGTTAGGAGTGGGACTCCGTTCCTTAAACAGTTGACGCTGTTATTAGTCCATTTACAGTCAGGCTAATGCACGGGCGTTGAGAAGGATATTTATGGTTAAACTAGGGTTAAACCATAAACAAGGGTTGGATTGATTTGGTTGTCACCGTTACTGTCACAAAGTACAGACTGTGTAGCTGGTACGCTGTTTGCTCGTAAGATAACCAGGTTATTTCTGATATACAAATGAGCTCCCACAACACCAGCGCATGTCACATGATCTGTTACGCAATGCGGATTGGTTGGGAGACGTCCTTGTGGTACATCCTAATCCAGGGTAATCCTGAAGATCTGTTAGATCATTGGTATGTGTGTGGGCGTTTTATTCGGCTGGGTACACAATATACAATTTTTGGCTGACTGATAGTGCCGTGTATCGGTTGGTCGGCCGAGATATCACTCAGTCGGACAAAAAGTCCCTTGTGTTGTACCCACTTTATACTTTTGTATATCATTGGCACGGATAAGTTTCTTTGCAGCCCCTATAAGGGCCTTTGTTGGGGGTCTCAAGCTCATAACCAAGAGCCCTTGTGTCCCTCCTGGAGCTCAAAACCAGTACACCCATTGGCTATGAACAGAGTCCTTGCTGCCTTCTTTAAAGGGTCATTGTGGGGTCCTGATTTTCAGCCTTTAAGATAAGGGTGTCGAAACAGCTCAAATCCAGGTCAAAATGGACCCTTCCAGGTCTCCATCTTCTTTGAGGCCGTCACCGATGTTGGTGCCACCGATGACACTGGCACTGATGTTGCCACCACCACCAATGTCACCACGGTCACCGATATTACTTCGGACACCGATGTCGCCAGCGATTTCCTGATCTCGGGGTCTTCCCATCTTCAACATCCCATTGTCTCCTGAGTTCCGTACGGTTTGCACCTCTTTATAAAGGATTGCTGGAAGGCCAATCCAATAATGATTGCTAAATATTTCAATTTACCAATCCATATTTTGATAAAATATTAAAATATGATTGGTCAATAGCTGACAGGGAGGGGGTTCCCAGTTTTGGCTGCAGGACCCCTTAAGCCCAAAAGGCACTTCTCAATGCCACAAATACAGAGCGATACAGGACATAACACAATGAATATAACAATATGTGTCGGAGGGTATAGTAAAATGTAGATATTAGCGAACCTTTATAACTATGCCCCCATGTGATATTATTATTCTGTAAAACACCCAACCAACCCCCAAGCATAATCCCCACACATACCCCAGTACCTATTACTGTTATTAGCTCCGACCATCGCTGCCCCTGGAGGAGATGTCGCTGTTTCACGGGTTAAAGTGATGACATCACGCCATGATGTCAGCGTCTAAATGGGGATTCCGTCCTCTGAATGGAAGTGAGAGTATATGACCTTGGGATTTGGGGGGCTGTTTTACTTGTAGAAAAGTTTTTGGGGTGAACAATCCCTTTAAATAAAAAGTTCATCAAATAAATGGACAAAAACCCAAAATTATGATTGTGTGTAATGTAACTGCTCCTGTGAATAATGATGTAATGTATTGTCAGAGATTTGTTGCCTTTAATAATCTCTAATAAGAAATACATGGCCGTCGGGTCTCCGCGTGGCTCTTGCAAGATAATATTGTCGTTATCATCCTATAGAGAAACAGAAAGCATGTCAATTGAAATAACCATTATTGGATGTGATGTCAGCTTTCCCTTTAATTATAGAAGAACTGTATGTGTTTCTTTTCATTTTTACAATGGGTTTCACCTGGTTATTTAAACAGAGCTTCCCAGTAAAGATCTTCTGCTCCTTTAACTTTCTTGCTTGTCCTGTTTTCATTAGGTAGGTGCCTGGTAGGAGAAATAGAATGTAGGAGCAATCTGCAGCCCTCTACAGGGTGGCATATGGTTGGTATTGTGGGGTGCACATTGATTGAAGGACTGAGGAATGGGAGGTAAAGAGCTGTGGCTAAAGCTTCGTACACACGTACAAATATTAACAGCGACCAGCTCGGGGTGGGGGTTCGTTGATCCACCATGGCAGATTGATGACGACCCGACTAAAACGCATACACATGGGATTTTGGGCAAAACAGCCATTTGCCGTGTGCGTGAATGCGCTCGGAGATTGTGGGTCGCTGCTAACATTGTACGTGTGTACGAAGCTTTACATCCGTTCTTCAGTAAAACTTGCAGGAGATAGAAGAAGAACTTACGCGTATCGATCCACGCTGGCTTCTCTGACATTCCAATGCATCATGTTCCTTGCACTGGTGTGCGTACAATGTGGATTGTGGGTGCGTCAGAGAATGTCAGTGGTCGTGTGGTGTCTGTCAGCGGCGCTGGAGGGATCCGCAGACCAGACCAGATTTTACCGTGAGATTCGGTGAAATACCAGATGTGGTGGAAAGTGGAAACCCTATCCTGCAGTGAACAAGTTCAACTGAGAAAGTGACCTGTATAAACAGTGAGACAAATGGGCATATTTATAAAAATAAATGGCGGTAAATAAACTCTTTTCGCGCGATACTGTTGCGTCCCCCCCCCGGCCTGCGTCGCAAGCTTGCCCGTTTCCACCAACCCAAAGTTGACGTATTGAACGGCCGCCGAATTTGACGCGAGAACAGTTCCGCCACTTTATAAATAGAAGCGGGTAACTGATGCAATGTCCGCAATATGGTTGAAAAGCCTATACGGCGTTGCTAACGTTCCACCGTGGGTTTCGGCATTTTATTGATCACGGTAAAAAAACGCCGAAAAACACCAGGAAACCCAGCAGCGGAAGTGAACGATTTTATAATCATATCCAAAGTCTACCATGACGAACTCCAGCCAAATTTGTATTGCTACCACTAAGTATAGGATGATGTATTATGACTGGATGGATTAAAACTTCACAGACTCTTGTCTCATTGTAAAACTAGTGAATAATCAGACCTCCGGCTTTAATAACACAAATATCTTATCATGGTATGATAAGACTTGAACCACACACCCTACAAGACATCAGGAGAGGCTGGTTATAACTGATGGGACCATGATGGCCACAGACATATTGTCGCAACTGACAATCATTTGTCGCTAGTTCTGTTTTTCTGGTTAACCCTCCCCCTGTAACAGTAGAGACTGGTAAAAGCTGGGTACACAGCAAAGATAGAGCTAGAGATATTAGAACTATATAGAAATAATAATTATTATTATGGATTTTATGGAAAAAATATTAGAGATATTAGAAATAATCCCGCTCTGGACACCCAGGCATGGTGATGATTTGACAGCTAAATTATTAAATATATCGAGCTTTCTCGCCATTAAAGTATATATAACTATAGGGAAACTGCCACATTCTTTCAGCCAAAGCGACTATCTATACTTGTACAGGGAGCTGACAGCGGGCAAAGGAAATTTAGGGTGATTTCCAAGCAATCCCGAGGCTGAGGGTGAGTATTTTCTTCGCGAACTGTGAGACGCATTTAACGATAAAGAGAGATTCAATCAGATCTAGATTCAACATGTGATAAGCACCTGTACTAGTTTGCCAAGCATTTTACCAGATATCTGGTAGGTGCCACGCAACTATTTTACCAGTGCCAGGTTGCCAAACGTTACCAGTGTTGTGTGCCAACCATTTTACCAGTACAGTCCAGTTTGCCAACTATTTTACTAGTGACTGTGTGCCAAAATTTTACCAGTCTTGTGCCAACTATTTTATCAGTGCCAGGTTGCAGTGTCAACTATTTTCTCAGTGTCTGTGTGCCAACCATTTACTAGTTCAGTACCAGTTGGCCAACCATTTTATTAGTGACTGTGTGCCAAAATTTTACCAGTCTTTGTGCCAACCCGCTTTATCAGTGCCAGTTGCCAAGCATTTTACCTCTTTGCTCTCTACTGCTCGAAACCAGGCCCCCATTGGCTCTTAGAAGAGCCCTTAGGTTCTAATAAGAGCCTTACTGATAAGGGGGTCCCGCAGCTCGAAACTGGGACCACCCCTGGTCCTAAAAAAAACCTTTCCAGGTCTCCAGCATCTTCTTTCTTAGTCGGGATAGTAGTGTTCTCCCTAGCGTCTTTTAGCCAGCGGCCCCACCCGGCTACTTTTTCATGCCAACCGGCTAGAATTTTTTATGGAGAGAACATTGTTGTGATTTACTAAAAAAGTAGTAGTAATGATGCCTTGCAGCATTGAAGCCCTGGGTTGCGTGGGGTTTCGCCCTAATAGTGAAGACATACTGATCGGTGGTGCAAGGTAGGGAATTCTGATTGGTTCTGTTGATTTTCAGTTGTTTCGTTGATCAAAAACCTGATCAGAAATCCATTGGCTCGTGTATGGCTAGCGGACCTTTCCTGCTAAAAGCCATCATTGCTCTCATTATTCTATCCTGCACTCTCTGCCCTATGAAATTCTATCTCATTGTTATAATTATGGTTTGTAGAACAAAGGAAAGACTCACCTTTGGCCACTGGGAATAATGATTTATTAAAACCCTGATCGAGATGATGAGGATTCAAACGAATTCGGTGAAAAGGATCAGCAAAAATCTCAGAGTTCTGACGAAATATTATCATAATGTCCCCAACACTGTCCACAGAGCGTTAGGAATCCCCACTTAGGGAGATTCCAAGGGTGAGTGTGTGTACGTATGAAACAGTCACATTATAACTTGCAACATATTAAAATGCTATAACTGAACCACAAAGCAAAATAGGGAACTACCAGAGGGAGCATACACAGAGTCCTGTTCTTTTTACCCATGACAGAAATACCCTCCTCCCAGAAAACCACTGGGACGAAGCAACGATAGTGGCCCCATCATAGTTAGGGAGGTGTAAAGGCAATAAACCAGAAAACATTCTCTACAATTTTACAGACTTTGTTTTAAAAATAAATCCAAATAATAAACAAGTGTTCTCGTTTAAGCCGATTATATGTATGAGACACCATTTGTCCCCTAGTTTACTTTGGATGAAAAACTAAAGTAAGTTGACAAAAAATACATTTAGTGCAAAAATATGCATATTAATCTAAACAAAACATTTTTTGTTGCAATTTTGTCATCCTAAAATCTATTTGTAGTGACAAAATCTATGGTGTCATTTTAAAACCAAATCATTTAGTCACCAGAAAATTTTCTTGTAGTGGCAAAATTTCATTGTATTCTCACAACAAAATTTTGTAACAAAATTGATTATGTTGCTTGTGTAGCCAAGTTTCTTGACAAAAGTTTTTGTCAAGAAACTTTAGGGAGATGCAATAAAAGTTCTTAAAAATGGTGCTAATTTTGCCCCAACCATCAGATGTTAGCTTTCAAATGTTAAATAAGATCTGATTTGTTGGGGTAAATTAGCACCATTTTAACAATAAGAACTTTGATTAAATCTCCCTGTCTATATCTTGCCATCATGTTACAAGGACAGTAACGATAATTGATACAAATTAATATATATACTAATGATGCCCTGTAGTGCATGAAGCCATTTGTATGTGTTTTAGACTTGGTCCTGATCAAAATCTGCAATGGCGGGTGAAAAAAGAGCAATTGTTTCCCATAAACGCGAGTTGTATTACTGGTAAAGTTATAGTACATTAATTGTACCAGGTTTTTTAAAGGGTTTATCTAAGGCCATGGTTGGAGCAAAATGGGTGCATGAATCTTCTCCAAAATGGTCCTGGAAGGAAAGCTTTGTGGGGAAAAAGTTCTGTGAAATATGTGGTAAAAACCCTACATACCTAAACTCTAATTCAGCTCTGGATTCAGTCTGGGTTCTGCAGACACGTGTATCCATTTCAATGCCCTGAGTTCATGTGTTATGATTGGTTACTAGAGATGGCAGAACTTATTGAAGTTTGTTCGTTCGGGTTAAGTTGGAAAACGTACTCATTAAAACAATGGGAGCTATAATTTCAAAAAGTTTGGATCAATAACAGATAAAACTAACAATGGAACTTATGTAAATGGCTGTGGCACCTGGGAATGGTCTTGTGGAACATGTCACTATCACCAAAGCCTGTTTAAAACTTCTTTTCCCATATCGGCAATTGCCAGGTTTACGCATGCAAGCTAAATGAGGGTTACGGCTAATTCGAGGGTTGCGAAAATAGAACTATACATTGAAGGTTATCACAATCGAACGATACTTGCTAAGGGTTAGCGAAAAACGAACATTACATTCGAAGGTTATGCGAACGATACATTCTAGAGTTAGCGAAAAGGAACATTAATTCGAGGGTTACAGAAAATCGAAGATCACATTCAGAGGTTAGCAAAAACGAACAATACATTTGAGGGTTACCGAAAGTCGAAGGTACATTTGAGGTTGGTTTAAAGAAATGAACATTACTTTCGAAGGTTACCGAATTCAGATGATACTTCGAGGGTTACTGAATGAACTTATAGGGTTAGCGATCGGCTCGTAAATTTATAATTAGCGAATTTTCGATAATGATCAAAAAAACAGCTGCAAGTTCGGGAATAGTTTGAAGTTCAAGTTCGTCCGAACTCGTAAAGTTCTGCCCGAACTCGGTTGGGGTTCGAGTTTTGGTCCATCACTATTGGTTACAGATTTTAGCCCTTCCCTCATAAACAAAATAATGTTTAACGGCTTCATTACATGGTTTAACATGCATTAACATGTTTAACATGCTCTTTGTGGTATTGGATTTTTAAAAAATGTTGTTTGTTTAAATAATGCCAATAACTCAGAAACCTTGTAGTGCAAAAGGTCAATGCATGTTTATCATGTTAGGGCCATAGTAACTGTATCTAAATTTAGCACAACCTGCCAAACTACAGTAATTTAAAGGATATTCCAAACGCACACCTGTCTTGTACTAATACGGAGATAATGAGTTACTTATTAATCCTGTGCACTCATAAAACTAGACTGGGAACTGTTCCCCATTGTGATACACAAAGATATAGACAGCGACACGTCCCCCTCCAGCAGACAGCAAGCGACACCTTCTGGAACACCCTAATAACCGCCATGGGTACTTCTATGTAAGTTAACCACTAGGTAGATTATAGTATCCTGTCTGATAATGGCTGGAGGATAGAGTTAGAGTATGGACCTTCATTTGGAATCAAGTAGGTGCACTTTGGTGGATGGTTATTTAGGTAGTTTTTTATTATGTTTATATAATAATAAAACACAATAAAATAAATAATTATAATTCCTTACAGTACAGTATGGAATTTAAGGAGGGGTTTTCATTTTTTCATTTCTTGTTATATTCCTGTGTCTACATTTATGGGGCATTGTATATTTGGTAATAAAACGAACATGTAAAAACAGACCAGGTATAACCCCCAATCGTGGTATATTTGGTGTGTGGTGTGTGTGTTGTTGCTTTGCCTTTTTGGAACATTTAACTAATCTTTAAAGAGCAATGTCCCATGGGGTGTCTTCTCCGAAACATCATAGGTTGAAATCAGTGGAATGTGTACTGATGGGAATTGAATGGTCGACTGAGTTAGCCGGCACAAGTGACCTTCTGTTGTAGGGACACACAGGGAGCAGACTTATAAAAAAATACATTTTAAACTTCACCACCTCTTATTACATAATCCCCAATAGGTGTCTTTACATTTCATTCAGGGCAGTACGGTGGCTCAGTGGGTTAGCACTAGTGTCTTGCAGCGCTGAGGTCCTGAGTTCAATTCCACCCTTGGACACATCTGCAAGGAGTTTGTATGTTCTCTCCATGTGCATGGGTTTCCTCGGGCACCGGTTTCCCCTACAATAATAAAGACATACTGATAGGTTGTATGTGTCAAATAAAAATGTGCTTAGATTGTAAGCTCTTGTGGGCAGGGCCTGATGTGGATGTATAATGTAATTGTAAAGCGATCCGGAAGATGTTGGTGCTATAAAATCCACAATATAATAATAAGAAGCAAAAACATTTTTTTTCATCAGATATTTTACACAAAAACATTTAAATGAGAAGTTTAACATAAAACGCATTACACGGTTACTAGCCCCTTCCTAGTTCGTGAGCTCAGACATGCAGTGTGATTCCCCTGGTGAGATAGAGAGGAATCCCCACTTTGTGTCTCTCCTGTGCTAAAGGGAGGGGAGAGAGAAGAAAAAATTCAGTAGTGAAAAGATTTATTGATTTGAAACATGTATTCTTATTAAGGAATTATAAAAAGATGAATGATTAATCGTTTTAATCTGCTGTTCCTGACCTTGCAACTGTCACTATTGCTATATAATGATTGGAGTCCTCAATGGTTTATCCACTTCCATTTAAACTCACCCACCACCCCTGTTGCTGTTTTCATGTTTTTAAAAGTCTTCCTGGCCAAATCAAAGGTAAGTTCTGAGAACCATGTCTACATTAGATACTTAACTTACCTACAAGCCCCGCTGGACATGTACATAAATGCTTCATTCATCCTGTAGCATGGCCTCCCCTTCCTGTCAAGATACTAATAGTGTATTTAATGCAGGCACAAAAGTCTTTAATGATTAAATTGTTTTCTTATAGTGTAAATAATATGGCTACAAAATGGTTTCCATCAAATTTATTGATGGAATGGATGGAATTTTATTGCGGGTAAGGGCCCCATGGTCCGATGCAGGGCCTTTTGTGCCCCAGTTTTTCGTAGTAGTCTGTACATTGTTAGTTGAATCCCCCAGCCCACCCGGGCCTGCCGATTGCCCTGAGATAGATTGTTTTATACCCTACCCATAATGTCTGTCTAACAGTTACATAGTAACATAGTATTGGAGGTTGTATAAAGACATACGTCCATCTAGTCCAACCTTTATACCCTACCCATAATGTCTGTCTAACAGTTACATAGTAACATAGTATACCCTACCCATAATGTCTGTATAACAGTTACATAGTAACATAGTATTGGAGGTTGTATAAAGACATACATCCATCTAGTCCAACCTTTATACCCTACCCATAATGTCTGTCTAATAGTTACATAGTAACATAGTATTGGAGGTTGAATAAAGACATAAATACATCTAGTCCAACCTTTATACCCTACCCATAATGTCTGTCTAACAGTTACATAGTAACATAGTATTGGAGGTTGTATAAAGACATACGTCCATCTACTCCAACCTTTTTACCCTACCCATAATGTCTGTATAACAGTTACATAGTAACATAGTATTGGAGGTTGTATAAAGACATACGTCCATCTAGTCCAACTTTTATATCCTACCCATAATGTCTGTATAACAGTTACATAGTAACATAGTATTGGATGTTGTATAAATACATACATCCATCTAGTCCAACCTTTATACCCTACTCATAATGTCTGTATAACAGTTACATAGTAACATAGGTATTTAGAGGTGTATAAAGACATACGTCCATCTAGTCCAACCTTTATACCCTACCCATAATGTCTGTCTAACAGTTACATAGTAACATAGTATTGGAGGTTGTATAAAGACATACGTCCATCTAGTCCATTCTTTATACCCTAACCATAATGTCTGTATAACAGTTACATAGTAACATAGTATTGGAGGTTGTATAAATTCATACGTCCATCTAATCCAACCTTTATACCCTACCCATAATGTCTGTATAACAGTTACATAGTAACATAGTATTGGAGGTTGTATAAAGACATACGTCCATCTAGTCCAACCTTTATACCCTAATCCTACCCATAATGTCGTATAACAGTTACATAGTAACTAGTATTGGAGGTTGTATAAAGACATAGATCCATCTAGTCAACCTTTTATACATTACCAAATGTCGTTATAACAGTTACATAGAACATAGTATTGGAGGTTGTATAAAGACATAGCTCCATCTAGTCCAACCTTTAACATTACCCATAATGTCTGTGGAACAGTTACATAGTAACATAGTAATTGAGGTTTAATAAAGGCATACGTCCATCTAGTCCAAACATTTCACCCTCTTTTTAACCCTACCAAAACTGCTACCAGAGGAAGGCAACTAAAAACTCACCACTGATACTCGATAAACAGCCCCAACACTTCATTTCGGGCATGGTGGGTAGGGGGGCCCCAACTTCATACCACAGCTACCGCTGTAGATGAAGCATTGGAGAGGTCCCAGTATAATTTTGCGGGGAACCAAGTAATTCTAATTCGCCACTGAGCACTTTTTATTTATTGGTGATAACAACAGAACTGTTATGCCGGTAACTGACTTTCAGCAAAACAACTCAATTCCCAATCAATACCACTAAGAGTAGAGGGATACAGATACCACCGGTCACTGCCACATCTCCCCCATTCTTCAGTCTCTCCACTGGCTACCAGTAGAATGGGGAATCCGTTTTCAAGATTGACCTACTGACCCACTAAACCACTCAGAACTGCAACACCCCTACAGTCCTCTTGAGAGGAGCAGTGGATGTGAAAACAAAGCGCTGGTCAGGGACCCTATGGCGAGCGCTTAGACAAAGAAAAGGATACAGACGTAAGAAGGCGGACAAAAAAAGGGGCAGAGCAAGGGAAAGCCAAGGGGGGGCAAACGGGCATGAAAAGCAAAGTGGGCTGGGGAGTCAACACGCACATCTTGGGGGCGCATGAGGGGAGGAGCAACTCTGCCAGAATACAGGGGTCAATGTAGTAATGGAGCTAAAGGGGCCTTACATGATGACCCGAATTACAGAGCGCTCCATGTGACGTTGACCATACGATTCCGTTCGAACCTCTCAAGAAAAAAGCGGCATCCACTCGCCGATTCTTCTATCGACCGACATGCGATTGCAAAATGAGCTGTGAACGCCGATCGGGAATCGGGCTTAAGTTATATCAGGTATTCGTCTATTGCCACCTTATAAGTTCTAAATATATCAAGATGGGGTGGCAGGTGTGGGACAGGTAACTGCAGTGACCAGTTTTTTATTTTAGAGGGTGGAGTTGGGTCCTTTAATACCTTAACCAGATGTTTTAGATTTGTAAGACAGACCTACGTTCTAGTAAACGCCTACAAATTAACCCTGTATCTCAGCTGATTTCGTATAATGTAAAGGACAACATGCTTCTCGTATTCCTTGGGGTTGTTTCCCGCATCTAACAAGAAAACAAAAAAAAATACAATCTTGTTGCTACAAATAAAATCAAAACCTTTAACATTTGACAACACAGAGCTTATCTGTATATTCTGGACAAAAAAAATTAAACCAGAAAACATTGTTAACATTGGAATTTGTTAAACCAAACGTGCGTGATTGCAAATTTAATGCCCATATCTCCGATGGGCAGTGTTTACTAGTGGCTGGTGGCATGGTGTTGGTAAAGCCGCTAAAGTGCGCCAGTGATGAAAAGAGAGAGACACAGGCTAATACATTAAGAGAGAGCAAAAAACAAATTGGACAAAGTTCTCAAGGAATTATGCAGTGTGAAAATAATTTTTTTAAGTGGTAAAACAATAAAATAACAAAAAAAAGTAACTAATAAATAACCACCGTGATAATGTGGGAAATAAATAAAACCACCGTATAATGTAGAATAATAAACATTATGTGTAAAAAAAAACATTATGAATGTGAAGAAAATAATAACATTGTGCAGCAGGGTGTGGACTCATGGTGGTGAGGAGTTTGTATCTCGCCCCCAGGCACTCCTGTTCCCCACAGATGGAGACAGACGCGGGCAGGGTCTGACGTAAATGGAATACGGTAACTGTAAAGTGCTACGGAAGATGTAAGAGCTAAATAAACCAATAATATAGACAACTAAAATAATAGAAGATGATAAGTAATAATAACTAAGAAATAATAATGAAAATGTGTATATGGTAATGTAATAACGAATATTGTACAAAATAAAACATAGAATGTGTAGATAGTAAAATGGGACGCAATAATAAACAGTACACTATAATAGCAGTAAATAATAATATAATGTAACAGTAATAAGAGTACACTGCGTAATCCAATAAATAATAACATTATAGAGTATAAAAGGAAGAGGACACTGTGAAAACAGAAATAATAACATTATACCTACCCCTGTAGGGATTTCTAGGGAGGAACTGTAAGATTATAGCTATAACTTACAGTTCCAGGAGGAAAGGAAACAGAAGCCACAAAGGGTAGGTTATAATAAATAATGCACCCCCACTGTAAATATAGGGTATTATAGTCATCTTGGAGCCAGAGCTTAAAAGGTACTCGGCCTCTGCGCCTTGTGCTTTTATAGGTCACGGAACTCCTCTGTGACTTCCAATCCTTATAATTTACAGTTTGGGGTGCATACCACTATATAATGGTAATAGTAATAACAGTACAATGTGTAATAACAGTAATAATAAGATGTGAAAAGTAATACCATCACTGTGTAATACAGTAATAATACAATAATGTGAATAGTAATAACAGTAAAATAAACGAGTAATAGTAATAACAGAACAGTGTAATAGCAGTAAATAATACAATATAATGTTAATAGTAATAACAGTACACATGGGCAATAGTAATAGCAGTACACTGTGTAATAGCAGTAAATAATATGTGGTAATAATAACTACAACAGTACACTGTATATAGCAGTTAATAATATAATGTGATACTAGTAATACAGTACACTGTGCAATAGCATTAAATAACAATATAATGTGAAATGGTAATAGATACAAGTGTAGTAGCAGTAAATAATAATATATAATATAATGTGTAAGATAATAACAGTAAATAATAACAATATAATGTGTAATAACAGTAAATTATAATAATAATATAAAGTAATAATAGTAATAACAGTAAATATATAACAATTAAATGTGTAATAGTAATACAGTAAATTATACCATTATATGTAGTAGTAACCAGAAATTATAACATTATAATTGTAATAGTAATAACAGAATAATAATAATAATATATAATATTAGTGTAGTAACAGTAAATTATACCATTATAATGTAATAGTAACAGTAAATTATAACATTATGAGTAATAGTAACAGTAAATAATTATAATATAATGTGCAATAGTAATACCGGTAACAGTAAATAATAATATAATGTATAATAGTAATAACAGTACAATGTGTAATAGCAGTAAATAAAAATATAATGTGTAATAGTGTTATTACTATTACACAATAAATTTTATTCACTGCTATTACACATTGTACTGTTATTACTATTTCATATTATATTGTTATTTACTGCTATTACACATTGTACTAACAGTACAATGTGTAATAGCAGTACCGTATATACTCGAGTATAAACGGTTTTCAGGCTGAAAAATCAGCCTGAAAACTGGACTCGGTTTATACCGAGTCAGCATCTTACCTTACCATTCCGGCAGCCGCACGATCTTTCTCTGCACTGGCGCGCCGGCCTGACGTCACAGCCCGGCGCCGGGCTGTGACGTCAGGCCGGCGCGCCAGTGCAGAGAAAGATCGCGCGGCTGCCGGAATGGTGATACAGAGGAGACTTCAATGCAATGGTGATGCAGAGGAGGACTTCTTCAATGCTGGCCCAAGGATTCTTCAATGCTGGCCCTTGCTTGGATGGAGAAGAGCCCACGGGAGAAGAGCCCACAGGTACTGAACTGGGGTGGGAGGGGAGGATGAGGGTGGCATTCAAGATGTTTGGGAACTACAACTCCCAGCATGCTTTATTGCTGGGAGTTGTAGTTTCCAAAACATCTTGAATGCCAAGTGAGGGTGGCATTCAAGATGTTTGGAAACTACAACTCCCAGCTAATAAAGCATGCTGGAGTTGAGTTCCCAAACATCTTGAATGCCACCCTCACTTGGCATTCAAGATGTTTGGAAACTACAACTCCCAGCATGCTTTATTAGCTGGGAGTTGTAGTTTCCAAACATCTGAATGCCAAGTTTCTACCCTCGGGTTTATACTCGAGTCAACAACTTTATTAGGATTTTTGCTGAAATTGGATACCTCGGTTTATACTCGGGTCGGTTTATACTCGAGTATATACGGTAAATAACAATAAAATGTGTAATAGTAATGACAGTAAATAATAACAATATAATGTGTAATAGTAATAACAGTACACTGTGTAATAGCAGTAAATAAGAATATTATAATATGTAATGGTAATAACAGTACAATGTGTAATAGCAGTAAATAAAAATATAATGTGTAACATTACAGTGTACTGTTATTTCCATTACACATGATGATGATTTATTTACGGTTATGACAGTGTACGGATATTACGAACAGTAAATAATAATATAATGTGTAATAGTAGTAACAGTAAATAATGTGTAATAGTAACAACAGTAAATAATAACAATATAATGTGCAATAGTAGTAACAGTAAATAATGTGTAATGTAAAACATAAATAATAACAAATATTTAATGTGTATACATAAGTAACGTTAATAGTACGAAATTAATATCATAGAATTGTAATAGTAGTAACAGTAAATAATGTGTAATAGTAATAACAGTAAATAACAATATAATGTGTAATAATCATAACAGTACACCACGGTGGCTCTGTGGTTTGCACTGTTGCTTTGAAGCGCTGAAGTTCTGAGTTTGATTCCACCCTTGGACACATCTGCAAGGAGTTTGTATGTTCTCCCCGTGTGCTGTGCGTGGTTTCCTCTGGGCACTCTGGTTTCCCCCACAATCAATAAAGACATACTGATGAGGTTGTATGTGTCAAATAAATGTGCTTAGACTGTAAGCTCTTCGGGGCAGGGCCTAATGTGAATGTATACATGTAATTGTAAAGCACTACGGAAGATGTTGTATAAATCCACAATAATAATAAACAATGAAGTATATATGTGATGTCTTTCCAAAAAAAAGTGCCTATGAGCAAGAACCTTAACAGTTCGAAACATGTCAGGCCGGATGTGTGCCTTCTATGTTTTGATATGGATCAATAAAAGGATTTCAATTTTCCACGCTAGTGTCTACTTTCAGTGTGTGCTGCTGCCCAACAATATATTTTGTTCACAATAATAATAATAACAATATAATGTGTAATAGTAATAACAGTAAATAATAATATAATGTGTAAGAGTAATAACAGTAAATAACAACAATATAATGAGTTATAGTAATAACAGTAAATAATAACAATATAATGTGTAATAGTAATAACAGTAAATTATAACATTATAATGTAATAGTAACAGTAAATATAATGCAATAGTAGTAGTAACAGTAAATTATAACATATAGATGTTAAATAGTAATAACAGTAAATAATATATAATATAATAATAAAAAAATAATATATAATAGTAGTATAACAGTAAATTATCCATTATAATGTAATAGTAACAGTAAATTATAACATTATGAGTAATAGTAACAGTAAATAATTATATATAATGTCAATAATAATACAGTAAATAATAACAAATAATGTGTAATAGTAATAACAGGAAATTATAACATTATAATGTAATAGTAACAATAAATAATATCATGTAATAATAGTAATAGTAACAGTAAATTAATAACATTACAATGAGTAATAGTAACACAGTAAACAATAATAATATATTGTAATGTGTAGTAGTAACAGTAAATTATACCATTATAATGCGACAGTACATCTGTCCCTCACCTGTTTCACATTGGCAGGCAGTTTGGCCCAGGGATAATTGGTCGGATGTGAAACTCCACATCAATGTTCATGGTGACTCCTGTCCAATCCCGACACACTGCATCTCCCGTGATCCTTAGCGGTCCTGTCAGCTGATTTCTTCCCTCCGTACGTAATGACTTTACCAAACCGCGTACCAACAGCGCCGGTTCTATTTACACGGTCCCCCGCTCCATTACCTGCCACCATCACGGTACCCCGCGGTCCTGTCTCCAACGATCTAGAACGGTCTCCACTTCCACAACTTCTGGTTCTGTCAAGTTACTTCCTCCCGTTACGGCTGGGCGTGTCCAACATTCTCCCTTGTCATCCTGTAGGCGGCTCCAGCGCGGTGGAACTCTGGGACTTGTAGTTTATTAATTACTGGTGGAAGCCAAGTTGCAAGGGAAGCAGGAGGAGTGTAGATTCATTGTATTATATAGGGACATGATAGAAATCACACAAGAGCTGGATCAGTCATAGTTAATGGTTATGGTAAAAGCCAATCAGCAGGAATGATATTAATGGGGATTCATTTTGGGAGAGTTTCATTCATTATAAGTGATTCTATTTCCAGGGTGATTGGTGTAATTAATTCCTATTATTAATATCACCGTCCAATCAAATTCCTATTATAATATCACCATTCAACTAATTTCCTATTATTATTACACCGTCCAATCAAATTCCTATATTAATATCACGTCCACTAAATCCTATTATTATCACCGTCCAATCAAATTCCTATTATTAATATCACCGTCCAACTAAATTCCTATTATTATCACCGTCCAACAAATTCTATTATAATATCACCGTCCACTAAATTTCTATTATATTATCACCGCCACAATCCTATTATAATAACATCTTCCAACAAATTCCTATTATTAATATCACCTTCCAATCAAATTCCTATATTAATATCATCTTCCAATCAAATCCTATTATTATAATCACCATCCAACGAAATTCCTATTATTATTATCACTGTCCAATCAAATTCCTATTATAATACACCTTCCAATCAAATTCTATTAGTCAATACATTCCAATCAAATTCCTATTATTAATATCACCACCCAACTAAATTCCTATTATTATTATCACCGTCCAATCAAATTCCTATTATTAATATCACCTTCCAATCAAATTCCTATTATTATTATCACCATCCAACTAAATTCCTATTATTATTATCACCGTCCAAATTCCTATTATTAATATCACCATCCAACTAAATTCCTATTATTATTATCACCGTCCAATCAAATTCCTATTATTAATATCACCTTCCAATCAAATTCTTAATATCACCTTCCAATCAAATTCCTAATATTAATATCACCTTCCAATCAAATTCCTATTATTAATATCAACTTCCAATCAAATTCCTATTATTTAAATCATCTTCCAATCAAATTCCTATTATTTATATCACCTTCCAATCAAATTCCTATTATTAATATCAACTTCCAATCAAATTCCTATTATTTAAATAATCTTCCAATCAAATTCCTATTATTTTATATCAACTTCCATCAAATTCCTAAATTAATAACCTTCCAATCAAATTCCTATTATTAATTTCACTGTCCATCAAATTCCTGTTTAATATCACGTCCAATCAAAATCCTATATTTATCAACTTCCAATCAAATTATTAATATCACCTTCCAATCAAATCCTATATTAAACTCACCTTCCAATCAAATTCCTATTATTAATATCACCTTCCAATCAAATTTCTAATTATACTATCATTCCAATCAAATTTCTATTATTAATATCACCTTCCAATAAATTCCTATTATTAAATCATCTCCAATCAAATTCCTATTATAATATCACTTCCAATCAAATTCCTATTATAAATATATCTTCCAATCAAATTCCTATTTTAATATCACCGTCCAACTAAATTCCTATATATTATCACCGTCCAATCAAATTCCTATTATAATATCACCTTCCAATCAAATTCCTATTATTAATATCATCTTCCAATCAAATTTCATTATTAATATCTCAATGACATAGCCAAGTGATTATTATCAGAAAATATTACATTAATGCCCCCAACATGATTTAGGCAAATATGCCTTTCTGGAGGATACTTCCGGAACACCTCCCCCCAGACCACAATGCCCCTGGAAATGATGTTTTTTATATGGCTTTTACAAACTTGGAACAGGAGTTTTCCAGGACTTGGGGTGGTTAAGTAGAAGTGCGGGAGACCACCCCAGAATCCGTGAGACCCCACTGCCGGGAGGGGTGAGAAACCTGCATTCGGGTTCGCAAGAACAGTTTCATGGTGGAATTTCCACCAATAGAAAACAAATCTGAATCGCCAGTAGCCATAATAACAGTATAATTGCATGTAAGCTTGGAAATGGCACGAGGATCGTGTACTAGTAGCCAAAGCATCTTTAAAATGGATACATAGACTAGGGTTTAGTTGAGGTATAGCAGCTAACTGCTTAAAGCTGTTGTTCACTGGAATCCAGTACTTTTTTGGAATCCAGGGAACTTTTGTTCGCTTCTAGTCCAGACACCCATTGGTACCACTAGGTGGCATGTTTGATCATCAATGAGTTACATATTCTGAAGCCTTCACACCTACTTTGGAAGAGGAAGCTCAGTTTGGCCATATGTTATATATTTCGACTGATTTCCAACAGATGTGGTTCACAGATCGGCACGCCCCCAATGTATCTCACCACCCTTTTAAAGTCAACTCTCACCTTAAAGTATGCTGAATATTGTCATTGCCTTTCCCTGAAGAACTAAAGCGGGTACATATGGGCAATACTCCTCTAAGGAAGTCTAGCGCGGCCAATAGAAACTTTCGATCTTTCCGAACGAGTGTTCGGCGGCCCCGAACAGTAGCTTCATGAACATGGTGGCCCTGGGTCTGGGACGTTCCATGGAATCGGGACTATTGCCAGTCATGCCCTTAGAATTCTGCTGCCTGAGTTGACCCCATTCAAGCTACTGTAACTTGTACTGTCACTCTTGATAATATATAGCGAATCATGTACCTATAATAATTATAAGGAGATAAAAATATGACATATATATCCCCATCTTAATCCATAAATAAATACATGTAGGTAGCCCTTACTCTAAGGCGGTGTGTTGCCTTCAATCCCGTACTTGTTTGTTCAGTCTTAGTATCCTCTCCCACTCTTGACGACTGCCTCAATCTGACACAACTTTCTGAGAAGTCAGGCAGCTCAGTAATCACTATGAGTCAGCACTGGGAGGGGGAATTTTGCACCATCCAATTCACACATTCCAACAGTCACTCTTTCAGTTACAGCAAAACTGCACACAGGAAAAAGGTTATAATAATAAGCCACTTGATGTACATCTGAAATGTAAGATTTTCTAAAGAAATCTTAAGAAATAGGGGACAGCTCAACAAAAATAGATTCAGTCCAGTTTTATAGTCCAGTAATAAGCAATTCAAAAAATACTTTTACAGTAAAGTTACCCTTTAACTTCTGAGGTCCTCACTCTCCAGGTCATGGTATATCTGTTATAGATCAATTGGACTTGAAGTTTAGTTCTTGAAGACGTTTCACCAGTAAAGGGGGGGTGGGAGAAAGAAACATGGTCATCCCATATGTAGCAGGGGTGTCAGAGAAATAAGACATATTCAGCAGATACAGATCTTGCTTTTTCGACCCAATAACAACTGAAGCAACACTGGTACATCCAAAAGCCCCAATACTGAAACACAAGAAAAGCGACATCATATACACAGTGCAGTGAAGAATGTCTGATTTGTATGTGGGGGAGACCAACAGCAACTGCACACCATGTATGGCCCCCGCACAGAGGTTAGCCGTGTGTACTTGCATCTTAAAGGACATGTCCACCCCCCAAACTAAAATTTAACCCACTACTGGTTCCCACTATGTAGTTAAAAATCCTTACCTTACATCTCTGCTCCTTATGGTTTCTGCAGTGCTTGTCAAAGTCCAGATAACTGTCCAAAGTTTTTTGCCTGATGGAGATGCCCTTTGAAGATTGTAATGTCAAATCTTGGCAAGGAACCAGATTGGCCAATGAGATGTTAAGGAGGCCATCATGTCAGAATAAAGAAACAATCCTGAAAAACCCCCGGGCAATTTCGATAACACCCTTTTAGCTCTACATACAATACTAACACCCTGCATTCAGAAGGTCACTAACCTTTAAATAGGTTGGGGCATCTTAACAAAAGTTTACCATTTTGGCTGCATCTGTTGTTGGAAGAAACACACAGCTGCCAGAAGTTCAACCCTATTTATATCTTATATCAACACAACACTCCACCGGAAAAATAAACATTTGCAACATATAGTAACTTCATACCCAGCCATAGTCTGTCTAACAGTTACATGTAACATAGTATGGAGGTTGAATAAGACATCCATCCTCAGTCCAATCTTTATACCCTACCCATAATGTCTGTCTAACAGTTACATAGTAACATAGTATGAGGTTGAATAAAGACATCATCCATCTAGTCCAATCTTTATACCCACCCATAATGTTGTATAACAGTTACATAGTACAATAGTATTGGAGGTTGTTATAAAGACATACATCCATCTAGTCCAACATTATTACCCTACCCATAATGTCTGTATAACAGTTACATAGTAATAGTATAGGAGGTTGTATAAAGATATACGTCCATCTAGTCCAAACTTTATACCTACCTATAATGTCTGTAAACAGTACATAGTAACATAGTATTGGGTAGTTGTATAAAGACATACATCCATCTAGTCCAACATTATACCCTACCCATAATGTCTGGATAAAAGTTACATAGTAACATAGTACTGGGAGTTGTATAAAGACATATGTCCATCTAGTCCAATCTTTATACCCTACCCCTAAGTCTGTTCTAACAGTTACATAGTAACAGTATTGGAGTTGTATAAAGACATACATCCATCTAGTCCAACATTATACCCTACCCATAAGTCTGTCTAACAGTTACATAGAACATGTATTGGAGGTTGTATAAAGACATACATCCATCTAGTCCAATCTTATACCCTACCCATAATGTCTGTCTAACAGTTACATAGTAACATAGTAATTGAGGTTAAATAAAGACATACGTCCATCTACTCCAACCTTTTTTACCCTACCCATAATGTCTGTATAACAGTTAAATAGTAACATAGTATTGGAGGTTATATAAAGACATCCATCTAGTCCAACCTTTATACCCTACCCATAATAAATAATGGTGTATAATACCCCTAATGTCTATAACAGTTACATAGTAACATAGATTGGAGGTTGTATAAAGACATACGTCCATCTAGTCCAACCTTTATTACCCTACCATAATGTCTGTATAACGTGTACATAGTAACAGAGTATTGGAGGTTGTATAAAGACATACATCCATCTAGTCCAACATTTATACCCTACCCATAATGTCTGTATAACAGTTACAGTAACATAGTATGGAGGTTGTATAAGACATATGTCCATCTAGTCCAATCTTTATACCCTAACCATAATGTCTGTCTAACAGTTACATAGTAAACATAGTATTGGGTTGTATAAAGACATACATCCATCTAGTCCAACATTATACCCTACCCATAATGTCTGTCAACAGTTACATAGTAACATAGTATTGGAGGTTGTATAAAGACCACTACATCTAGTCCAACCTTTATACCCTACCCATAATGTCTGTCTAACAGTTACATAGTAACATAGTAATTGAGGTTAAATAAAGACATACGTCCATCTATCCAAACTTTTTACCCTACCCATAATGTCTGTTAACAGTTAAATAGTAACATAGTATTGGAGGTATAAAGACATCCATCTAGTCCAACCTTTATACCCTACCCATAATAAATATGGTACGGTATAAACCCTAATGTCTGTATAACGTAATAGTAACATGTATTGGAGGTTGTATAAAGACATACGCCATCTGTCCAACCTTTATACCTTACCCATAATGACTGTCTAACAGTTACATAGTAACATAGTATTGGAGGTGTATAAAGACATACATCCATCTAGTCCAACATTTATACCCTACCCAAAGTTGTATAACAGTTACATAGTAACATAGTATTGGAGGGGTTATAAAGACATACATCCATCTAGTCCAACCTTATACCCTACCCATAATGTCTGTCTAACAGTTCCATAGTAACATAGTATTGAAGGTTGTATAAGACATACGTCCATCTAGTCAACCATTATACCCTACCCATAAGTCTGTTAACAGTTACATAGTACATAGTATTGGAGGTTGAATAAAGACTACATAATCTAGTCAAACCTTTATACCCTACCCATAATATCTGTCTAACAGTTACATAGTAACATAGTAATTGAGGTTAATAAAGAACGTCCATCTATCCAACCTTTTACCCTACCCATAATGTCTGTATAACAGTTACATAGTAACATAGTATTGGAGGTTGTATAAAGACATACATCCATCTAGTCCAACCTTTATACCTACCCTAATGTGTCTAACAGAAATAGTAACATAGTTGGAGGTTGTATAAAGACATACGTCATCTAGTCCAATTTTATACCCTACCCATTAGTCTGTATAACAGTTACATAGTAACATAGTATTGAGGTTGTATAAGACAGACATCCATCTAGTCCAACCTTTACCCTACCCATAATGTGTCTAACAGTTCCATAGTAACATAGTATTGAAGGTTGTTTAAAGACATACGTCCATTAGTCCAACCTTAACCCTACCATAATGTCTGTATAACAGTTACTAGTAACATAGTATTGGAGGTTGAATAAAGACATACATACATCGTCAACCTTTATACCCTTCCCATAATGTTCTGTCTAACAGTTACATAGTAACATAGTAATGAGGTTAATAAAGACATACGTCCATCTACTCCAACCTTTTTACCCTACCCATAATGTCTGTATAACAGGTACATAGTAACATAGTATTGGAGGAGTATAAAGACATACGTCCATCTAGTCCAACCTTTATACTACCCATAATGTTGTAACAGTTACATAGTAACATAGTATTGGAGGTATAAAAAGACATACGTCCATCTACTCCACCTTTTACCTACCCATAATGTCGTGTAAAAGTTACATAGTAACATAGTATTGGAGTTGATAAAGACATACACCATCTAGTCCAACTTTTATACCCTACCCATAATGTCTGTCTAATAGTTACATAGTAACATAGTATTGGAGGTTGATAAAGACATAATACATCTAGTCCAACCTTTATACCCTAACCCATAATGTCTGTCTAACAGTTACATATGAACATAGTATGGAGGTTGTATAAAGACATACGTCCATCTACTCCAACCTTTTTACCCTACCCATAATGTCTGTATAACAGTTACATAGTAACATAGTATTGGAGGTGTATAAAGACATACGTCCATCTAGTCAAACTTTTAATCCTACCCATAATGTCGTATAAACATTACATAGTAACATAGTATTGGATGTTGTATAAAATACATACATCCATCTAGTCCAACCTTATACCCTACTCATAATGTCTGTATAACAGTTACATAGTAACATAGATTGGGGGGTTGTATAAAGACATACGTCCATCTAGTCAACCTTTATACCCTACCCATAATGTCTGTCTAACAGTTACATAGTAACATAGTATTGGAGGTTGTATAAAGACATACGTCCATCTAGTCCAACCTTTATCCCTACCCATAATGTCGTTATAACACGTTACATAGTAACATAGATTAGAGGTTGTATAAAGACATACACATCTAGTCTACCTTATACCCTACCCATAATGTCTGTATAACAGTTACATAGTAACATAGTATTGAGGTTGTATAAAGACATCCATCATCTAGTCAACCTTTATACCTACCCAAGTCTGTCTAACAGTTACATAGTAACATAGTATTGGAGGTGTATAAAGACATAATCCATCTAGTCCAACCTTATTACCCTACCCATAATGTCTGTTAAACAGTACATAGTAACATAGTATTGGATGTTGTATAAAGACATACGTCCATCTAGTCCAACCTTTATACCCTACCCATAAGTCTGTCTAACAGTACATAGTAACATAGTATTGGAGGTGTATAAAGACATACGTCCATCTGTCCAACCTTTTATATCCTCATAATGTCTGATAACAGTTACATAGTAACATAGTATTGGAGGTTGTATAAAGACATAGTCCATCTAGTCCAACCTTTATATCTACCCATAATGTTCTGTCTAACAGTTACATAGTAACATAGTATTGGAGGTTGTATAAAGACATACATCCATCTAGTCCAACCTTTATACCCTACCCATAATGTCTGTATAACAGTTACATAGTAACATAGAATTGGAGGTTGTATAAAGACATACGTCCATCTAGTCCAACCTTTATATCCTACCCATAATGTCTGTATAACAGTTACATAGTAACATAGTATTGGAGGTTGTATAAAGACATAGATCCATCTAGTCCAACCTTTATACATTACCCATAATGTCTGTATAACAGTTACATAGTAACATAGTATTGGAGGTTGTATAAAGACATAGCTCCATCTAGTCCAACCTTTATACATTACCCATAATGTCTGTGTAACAGTTACATAGTAACATAGTAATTGAGGTTTAATAAAGGCATACGTCCATCTAGTCCAACCATTTCACCCTCCTTTTTAACCCTACCAAACAGCTGATCCAGAGGAAGGCAACTAAAAACTCACCACTGATACTCCTGATTAACCAGCCCCAACCACTTCATTTCTGGGCATGGTGGGTAGGGGGGCCCCAACTTCATACCACAGCTACCGCTGTAGATGAAGCATTGGAGAGGTCCCAGTATAATTTTGCTGGGGAACCAAGTAATTCTTAATTTCGCCACTGAGCACTTTTTATTTTATTGGTGATATACAGTACAGAACTGTTATTGCAGGTAACTGACTTTCAGCAAAACAACTCAATTCCCAATCAATACCACTAAGAGTAGAGGATACAGATACCACCCTGGTCACTGCCACATCTCCCCCATTCTTCAGTCTCTCCACTGGCTACCAGTAGAATGGGGAATCCTTTTCAAGATTGACCTACTGACCCACTAAACTACTCAGACCCTGCAACACCCCTACAGTTCCTCTTGCAGCCTTCAGCAGGCCAGACTGGATGAGTCTTCCCAGTTGAATTTTCAATAGATTCTTTTTGGCTGTACTTTAATAATGCCTTTCCATGGAATGGGAGCAAAGACCTCTGAAGAATGTAATATTTAATTGTATACAATATGTAAAACTAGCCATACACCGGCAGGATGATAAATCAATTAATGTTCAATCCAACAAGAACCTGTCGACATTTCCTGTGCGTTATATTGACTGGATCATGGATTGTGATTGACATGGTTTTTTTTTTAGGATATTGCAGGTTTATGGAAATGGGGTTACAGAGTCACATTTCTGCTGGTTTATAGTTACCTGCAGTTCTGGCACCTTGAGGTTATCAGGAAGTGCAATGAATGTCAGTGTAAAAGGGGATTAAAACAAAGGGAGCCCAGACATGAAAGGAAGTTTAAATCTAACCATACACTGCTGTTGCATATGGCAGCATAGATTGCATCAGAATCTGTCTGTATTATACAAAGGCAGCCACATACATGCACCCAACCAATCACCCTTGTTCTTTATGGGGTGGTGAGCATACATGTCCCAACCACTACATGGAATAAATGGAGATGATGTGGTCCAATTTAGATTTTGTGTCTATAATTTATAATTGGTGTCTATAATGCAGACAGTGGTAGTTTAGAGGTAGCATCCAGCATCATCCAGGTGGTATTTATCTGGGGAAACTATGACCTGTACAGGTGGACCAGCTCAATAATAAACAGTGAAACTCGCACTCCAGATGAATTTTAACTGTGGTGAACCCCACACACCCTTCTGGGGTAGGGGCTTTGATATTTTACCTCACTCCCTAAGCCACCGAGTAGCGTTTTATTTTGTTCTTTATTTCCTAGTTTTAAAGCTGCAGTGTCCAGTCCTGCAAGTCTGACCTTCGCCCCATAAATGTGTAGAACCAGGCCATTATCCAGCCGATCGTTAGGAGTGGGACTCCGTCTCCTTAAACAGTTGACGCTGTTATTAGTCATTTTACAGTCAGGCTAATGCACGGCGCGTTGAGAAGGAATATTTATGGTTTAACTAGGGTTAAACCATAAAACAAGGGTTGGATTGATTTGGTTGTCACCGTTACTGTCACAAAGTACAGACTGTGTAGCTGGTACTGTCTGTTTGCTCAGTAAGATAACCAGGTTATTATCTGATATACAAATGAGCTCCCACAACACCAGCGCATGTCACATGATCTGTTACGCAATGCGGATTGGTTGGGAGACGTCCTTGTGGTACATCCTAATCCAGGGTAATCCTGAAGATCTGTTAGATCATTGGTATGTGTGTGGGCCTGGTTTATTCGGCTGGGTACACAATATACAATATTTTTGGCTGACTGATAGTGCCGTGTATCGGTTGGTCGGCCGGAGATATCACTCAGTCGGGACAAAAAGTCCCCTTGTGTGTACCCACTTTTATACTTTTGTATAATATCATTGGCACGGATAAGTTTCTTTGCAGCCCCTATAAGTGCCTTTGTTGGGGGTCTCACAGCTCATAACCAAGAGCCCTTGTGTCCCTCCTGGAGCTCAAAACCAGTACACCCATTGGCTATGAACAGAGTCCTTGCTGCCTTCTAAAGGGTCATTGTGGGGTCCTGATTTTCAGCCTTTAAGATAAGGGTGTCGAAACAGCTCAAATCCAGGTCCTAAAATGGACCTTTCCAGGTCTCCCCATCTTCTTTGAGGCCGTCACCGATGTTGGTGCCACCGATGACACTGGCACTGATGTTGCCACCACCACCAATGTCACCACGGTCACTGATATTACTTCGGACACCGATGTCGCCAGCGATTTCCTGATCTCGGGGTCTTCCATCTTCTTCAACATCCCATTGTCTCCTGAGTTCCGTACAGGTTTGCACCTCTTTATAAAGGATTGCTGGAAGGCCAAATCCAATAATGATTGCTAAATATTTCAATTCTACCAATCATATTTTGATAAAATATTAAAATATGATTGGTCAATAGCTGACAGGGAGGGGGTTCCCAGTTTTTGGCTGCAGGACCCCTTAAGCCCAAAAGGCACTTCTCAATGCCACAAATACAGAGCGATACAGGACATAACACAATGAATATAACAATATGTGTCGGAGGGTATAGTAAAATGTAGATATTAGCGAACCTTTATAACTATGCCCCCATGTGATATTATTATTCTGTAAAACACCCAACCAACCCCCAAGATCATAATCCCCACACATACCCCAAGTACCTATTACTGTTATTAGCTCCGACAGTCGCTGCCCCTGGAGGAGATCTCGCTGCTTTTCCACGGGTAGAAGTGATGACATCACGCCAATGATGTCAGCGTCTACATGGGGATTCCGTCCTCTGAATGGAAGTGAGAGTATTATGACCTTGGGATTTGGGGGGCTGTTTTACTTGTAGAAAAAGTTTTGGGGGTGAACAATCCCTTTAAATAAAAAGTTCATCCAAATAAATGGACAAAAACCCTAAAATTATGGTGTAATGTAACTGCTCCTGTGAATAATGATGTAATGTATTTGTCATGAAGAGTTTGTTGGCCTTTAATAATCTCATAATAAGAAATACATGGCCGTCGGGTCTCCGCGTGGCTCCTTGCAAGATAATATTGTCGTTATCATCCTATAGAGAAACAGAAAGCATGTCAATTGAATAACCATTCATTTGGATGTGATGTCAGCTTTCCCTTTAATTATAGAAGAACTGTATTGTTTTCTTTTCATTTTTACAATGGGTTTCACCTGGTTATTTAAACAGAGCTTCCCAGTAAAGATCTTCTGCTCCTTTTAACTTTCTTGCTTGTCCTGTTTCATTAGGTAGGTGCCTGGTAGGAGAAATAGAATGTTAGGAGCAATCTGCAGCCCTCTACATGGGTGGCATATGGTTGGTATTGTGGGTGCCACATTGATTGAAGGACTGAGGAATGGGAGGTAAATGAGCTGTGTCTAAAGCTTCGTACACACGTACAATATTAACAGCGACCAGCTCGGGGTGGGGGTTCGTTGATCCACCATGGCAGATTGATGAACGACCCCCGACTAAACGCATACACACATGGGATTATTGGGCAAAACAGCCATTTGCCGTGTGCGTGAATGCGCTCGGAGATTGTGGGTCGCTGCTAACATTGTACGTGTGTACGAAGCTTTACATCCCGTTCTTCAGTAAAACTTGCAGGAGATAAGGAAGAACTTACCGCGTATCGATCCATCGCTGGCTTCTCTGACATTCTCCAATGCATCCATGTTCCTTTGCACTGTGTGTGCGTACAATGTGGATTGTGGGTGCGTCAGAGAATGTCAGTGGCGTTGGTGTCTGTCAGCGGCGCTGGAGGGATCCGCAGACCAGACCAGATTTACCGTGAGATTCGGTGAAATACCAGATGGGTGGAAAGTGGAAACCCTATCCTGCAGTGAACAAGTTCAACTGAGAAAGTGACCTGTATAAACAGTGAGACAAATGGGCATATTTATAAAAATAAATGCGGCGGTAAATTAAACTCTTTTCGCCGCGATACTGTTGCGTCCCCCCCCCGGCCTGCTCGCAAGCTTGCCCGTTTCCACCAACCCAAAGTTGACGTATTGAAACGGCCGAATTTGACGCGAGAACAGTTACCGCCACTTTATAAATAGAAGCGGTAACTGATGCAATGTCCGCAATATGGTGAAAAGCCTATTACGGCGTTGCTAACGTTCCACCGCTGGGTTTCGGCATTTTATTGATCACGGTAAAAAAACGCCGAAAACACCAGGAAACCCAGCAGCGGAAAGTGAACGACATTTTATAATCATATCCCAAAGTCTACCATGACGAACTCCAGCCAATTTTGTATTGCTACCATAAGATATAGGATGATGTATTATGACCTGGATGGATTAAAACCTTCACAGACTCTTGTCTTCATTGTAAAACATAGTGAATAATCAGACATCCGGCTTTAATAACACAAATATCTTATCATGGTATGATAAGACTTGAACCACACACCCTACAAGACATCAGGAGAGGCTGGTTATAACTGATGGGACCATGATCGGCCACAGACACTATTGTCGCAACTGACAATCATTTGTCGCTAGTTTCTGTTTTTCTGGTTAACCCTCCCCCTGTAACCAGTAGAGACTGGTAAAAGCTGGGTACACACAGCAAAGATAGAGCTAGAGATATTAGAACTATATTAGAAATAATAATTATTATTATGGATTTTATGGAAAAAATATTAGAGATATTAGAAATAATCCCGCTCTGGACACCAGGCATGGTGATGATTTGACAGCTAAATTATTAAATATATCGAGCTTTCTCGCCATATAAAGTATATATAAACTATAGGGAAACTGCCACATTTCTTTCAGCCAAAGCCGACTATCTATACTTTAGTACAGGGAGCTGACAGCGGGCAAAGGAAATTTAGGGTGATTTCCAAGCAATCCCGAGGCTGAGGTTGAGTATTTGTCTTCGGAACTGTGAGACGCATTTTAACGATAAAGAGAGATTCAATCAGATCTAGATTCAACATGTGATAAGCACCTGTACTAGTTTGCCAAGCATTTTACCAGTATCTTGGTAGGTGCCACTGCCAACTATTTTACCAGTGCCAGGTTGCCAAACAGTTTACCAGTGTCTGTGTGCCAACCATTTTACCAGTACAGTACCAGTTTGCCAACTATTTTACTAGTGACTGTGTGCCAAAATTTTACCAGTCTTTGTGCCAACTATTTTATCAGTGCCAGGTTGCCAGTGTCAACTATTTTCTCAGTGTCTGTGTGCCAACCATTTTACTAGTTCAGTACCAGTTGGCCAACCATTTTATTAGTGACTGTGTGCCAAAATTTTACCAGTCTTTGTGCCAACCCGCTTTATCAGTGCCAGCTTGCCAAGCATTTTACCTCTTTGTCTCTCTACTGCTCGAAACCAGGCCCCCCATTGGCTCTTAGAAGAGCCCTTATGGTTCTAATAAGAGCCTTACTGATAAGGGGGTCCCGCAGCTCGAAACTGGGACCACCCCTGGTCCTAAAAAAAACCTTTCCAGGTCTCCAGCATCTTCTTTCTTAGTCGGGATAGTAGTGTTCTCCCTAGCGTCTTTTAGCCAGGCGGCCCACCCGGCTACTTTTTCATGCCAACCGGCTAGAATTTTTTTATGGAGAGAACATTGTTGTGATTTACTAAAAAATGTAGTAGTAATGATGCCTTGCAGCATTGAAGCCCTGGGTTGCGTGGGTTTCCGCCTAATAGTGAAGACATACTGATCGGTGGTGCAAGGTAGGGAATTCTGATTGGTTCTGTTGATTTTCAGTTGTTTCGTTGATCAAAAACCTGATCAGAAATCCATTGGCTCGTGTATGGCTAGCGTGACCTTTCCTGCTAAAAGCCATCATTGCTCTCATTATTCTATCCTGCACCTCTCTGCCCTATTGAAATTCTATCTCATTGTTAATAATTTATGGTTTGTAGAACAAAGGAAAAGACTCACCTTTGGCCACTGGGAATAAATGATTTATTAAAACCCTGATCGAGATGATGAGGATTCAAACGAATTCGGTGAAAAGGATCAGCAAAAATCTCAGAGTTCTGACGAAATATTATCATAATGTCCCCAACACTGTCCACAGAGCGTAAGGAATCCCCACTTAGGGAGATTCCAAGGGTGTGACTGTATAGAAACAGTCACATTATAACTTTGCAACATATTAACTGCTTATAACTGAAACCACAAAGCAAAATAGGTAACTACCAGGGGAGCATACACAGAGTCCCTCGTCTTCTTATTTTACCCATGACAGAAATACCCTCCTCCCAGAAAACCACTGTGGACGAAGCACGGATAGTGGCCCCATCATAGTTAGGGAGGTGTAAAGGCAAATAAACCAGAAAACATTCTCTAACAATTTTACAGACTTTGTTTTAAAAATAAATCCAAATATAATAAACAAGTGTTCTCGTTTATAGCCGATTATATGTATGAGACACCATTTGTCCCCTAGTTTACTTTGGATGAAAAACTAAAGTAAGTTGACAAAAATACATTTAGTGACAAAAATATGCATATTTAATCTAAACAAAAACATTTTTGTTGCAATTTTGTCATCCTAAAATCTATTTTGTAGTGACAAAATCTATGGTGTCATTTTAAAACCAAAAATCAATTTAGTCACCAGAGAAATTTTCTTGTAGTGGCAAAATTTCATTGTATTCTCACAACAAAATTTTGTAACAAAATTGATTATGTTGCTTTGTGTAGCCAAGTTTCTTGACAAAAAGTTTTTGTCAAGAAACTTTTAGGGAGATGCAATAAAAGTTCTTAAAAATGGTGCTAATTTTGCCCCAACCAATCAGATGTTAGCTTTCAAATGTTAAATAAGATCTGATTTGTTGGGGTAAATTAGCACCATTTTTAACAATAAGAACTTTGATTAAATCTCCCTGTCTATATCTTGCCATCATGTTACAAGGACAGTAACGATAATTGATACAAGTTAATATAATATACTAATGATGCCCTGTAGTGCATGAAGCCATTTGTATGTGTTTTAGACTTGGTCCTGATCAAAATCTTGCAATGGCGGGTGAAAAAGAGCAATGTTTCCCATAAACGCGAGGTTGTATTACTGGGTAAAGTTATAGCTACATTAATTGTACCAGGTTTTTTTAAAGGGTTTTATTCTAAGGCCATGGTTGGAGCAAAATGGGTGCATGAATCTTCTCCAAAATGGTCCTTGGAAGGATAAGCTTTGTGGGGGAAAAAGTTCTGTGAAATCTGATGGTAAAAACCCTTACATACCTAAACTCTAATTCAGCTCTGGATTCAGTCTGGGTTCTGCAGACACGTGTATCCATTTCAATGCCCTGAGTTCATGTGTTATGATTGGTTACTAGAGATGGCAGAACTTATTGAAGTTTGGTTCGTTCGGAAGTTTGGAAAACGTACTCATTAAAAACAATGGGGAGCTAATATTTCAAAAAGTTTGGATCAATAACAGATAAACTAACAATGGTAACTTACTGTAAATGGCTGTGGCACCTGGGAAATGGTCTGTGGAACATGTCACTATCACCAAAGCCTGTTTAAACACTTCTTTTCCCACTATCGGCAATTGCCAGGTTTACGCATGCAAGCTAAATTGAGGGTTACGGCTAATTCGAGGGTTGCGAAAATAGAACTATACATTTGAAGGTTATCACAATCGAACGATACTTGCTAAGGGTTAGCGAAAACGAACATTACATTCGAAGGTTAGCGAACGATACATTCTAGAGTTAGCGAAAAGGAACATTAAATTCGAGGGTTACAGAAAATCGAAGGCTACATTCAAGGGTTAGCAAAAACGAACAATACATTTGAGGGTTACCGAAAGTCGAAGGCTACATTTGAGGGTTAAAGAAAATGAACATTACTTTCGAAGGTTACCGAATTCAGATGATACATTCGAGGGTTACTGAATGATACATTATAGGGTTAGCGATCGGCTCGTAAATTTTATAATTAGCGAATTTTCGATAATGATCAAAAAAACAGCTGCAAGTTCGGGAATAGTTTGAATAGTTCAAGTTCGTCCGAACTCGTAAAGTTCTGCCCGAACTCGGTTGGGGTTCGAGTTTTGGTCCATCACTATTGGTTACAGATTTTAGCCCTTCCCTCATAAACAAAATAATGTTTAACGTGCATTAACATGGTTAACATGCATTAACATGGTTAACATGCTCTTTGTGGTATTGGATTTTTTAAAAAAATGTGTTTGTTTTAAATAATGCCAATAACTCAGAAACCTTTAGTGCAAAAGGTCAATGCATGTTTATCATGTTAGGGCCATAGTAACTGTATCTAAATTTAGCACAACCTGCCAAACTACAGTAATTTAAAGGATATTCCAAAACGCACACCTGTCTTGTACTAATACGGAGATAATGAAGTTACTTATTAATCCTGTGCATCTCATAAAACTAGACTGGGAACTGTTCCCCATTGTGAATACCAAAGATATAGACAGCGACACGTCCCCCTCCAGCAGACCAGCAAGCGACACCTTCTGGAACACTCCTAATAACCGCCATGGGTAACTTTCATGTAAGTATAACCACTAGGTAGATTATAGTATCCTGTCTGATAATGGCTGGAGGATAGAGGTAGAGTATGGACCTTCATATTGGAATCAAGTAGTGCACTCTTTGGTGGATGGTTTATTTAGGTAGTTTTTTAATTATTGTTTATATAATAATAATAACAACAATAATAATAATAATTATAATTCCTTCTATACAGTACAGTTAATGAATTAAGGAGGGGTTTTCATTTTTTCATTTCTTGTTATATTCCTTGTGTCTACTTTATGGGGCATTGTATATTTGGTAATAAAACGAACATGTAAAACAGACCAGTATAACCCAATCGTGGTATATTTGTGTGTGTGTGTGTGTGTGTGTTGCTTTGCCTTTTTGGAACATTTAACTAATCTTTAAAGAGCAATGTCCCATGGGGTGTCTTCTCCGAAACATCATAAGGTTGAAATCAGTGGAATGTTACTGATGGAATGTGAATAGGTCGTACTGATGTTAGCCTGGCACAAGTGACCCTTCTGTTTGTAGGGACACAAGGGAGCAGATTATTAACTAAATACATTTTAAACTTCACCACCTCTTATTACATAATCCCCAATAGTGTTCTTTACATTTCATTCAGGGCAGTACGGTGGCTCAGTGGTTAGCACTGATGTCTTGCAGCGCTGAGGTCCTGAGTTCAATTCCACCCTTGGACACATCTGCAAGGAGTTTGTATGTTCTCTCCATGTTTGCATGGGTTTCCTCCGGGCACTCCGGTTTCCCCTACAATAATAAAGACATACTGATAGGTTGTATGTGTCAAATAAAAATGTGCTTAGATTGTAAGCTCTTTGGGGCAGGGCCTGATGTGAATGTATACATGTAATTGTAAAGCGCTACGGAAGATGTTGGTGCTATATAAATCCACAATAATAATAATAAGAAGCAAAACATTTTTTTTCATCAGATATTTTACACAAAAACATTAAAATGAGAAGTTTAACATAAAACGCATTACAGTTACTGCCCCTTCCCTAGTTCAGTGAGCTCAGACATGCTCAGTGTGATTCCCCTGGTGAGATAGAGAGGAATCCTCCACTTTGTGTCTTCCTGTGCTAAAGGGAGGGGAGAAGAAAAATTCAGTAGTGAAAGATTTTATTGATTTGAAACAGGTATATCTTTATTAAGGAATTACATAAAAAGATGAATGATAAATCGTTTTAATCTGCTGTTCCTGACCTTGCAACTGTCCTATTGCTATAATATTGTGAGTCCCTCAAATGGTTTATCCCATTCCCATTTAAACTCACCCACCCCCTGTGCTGTTTTCATGTTTTAAAAGTCTTCCTGGCCAAATACAAAGGTAATGTCCTGAGAACCATGTCTACATTAGATACTTAACTTATCCTACAGCCCCGACTGGACCATGTACTAAATGCTTCATTCATCCTGTAGCATGGCCTCCCTTCCTGTCAAGATACTAATAGTGTATTTAATGCAGGCACAAAAGTCTTTAATGATTAAATTGATTTTCTTTATAGTGATAAAATAATATGGCTACAAAATGGTTTCCATCAAATTTTATTTGATGGAATGGATGGAATTTTATTGCTGTGGTTAAAGGGCATGTCCACACCTTTTTTGAAGTTTTTATATATTGTACATATTGATCCCCCAGCCCCAACCGCCGTAATAGAATTGTTAGAAAGTCGTCCGATAGTTACTTACCTTCCCTCTATCCTCCGCCTCACAGTCCCGGCCCTCTGCTTGCACGGAAATGCAAATATAAAACTAAAAAATATTGAGAATTACTGGTATTAATACATATACTGTAGTTCTGGTTGGTACAGGGATACTATATAATAATGGGGTGACGGGAAGGATGACCAGAGTCGGTGTATAGGGGGTGGCGAACCGGGGGTGGTCGCCTGGATAAAGGACGGATGAGAATGTCTCGCAGGCGATGGGCGAACGACATCAAAAAACAGCTGCAAGTGTCGGAATAGTTTGAATAGTTCAAGTCGTCCGAACTGTAAAGTCGCCCGAACTCGGGGGGTTGGCGAGTTTTGGTCCATCACTATTGGTTACAGATTTTAGCCCTTCCCTCATAAACAAAATAAGTTTAACGTGCATTAACATGGTTAACATGCATTAACATGGTTAACATGCTCTTTGTGGTATTGGATTTTTTAAAAAAAGGTGTTTGTTTTAAATAATGCCATAACTCAGAAACCTTTAGTGCAAAAGGTCAATGCATGTTTATCATGTTAGGGCCATAGTAACTGTATCTAAATTTAGCACAACCTGCCAAACTACAGTAATTAAAGGATATTCCAAAACGCACACCTGTCTTGTACTAATACGGAGATAATGAAGTTACTTTATTATCCTGTGCATCTCATAAACTAGACTGGGAACTGTTCCCATTGTGAATACCAAAGATATAGACCGACACGTCCCCCTCCAGCAGACCAGCAAGCGACACCTTCTGGAACACCTCTAATAACCGCCATGGGTAACTTTCATGTAAGTATAACCACTAGGTAGATTATAGTATCCTGTCTGATAATGGCTGGAGGATAGAGGTAGAGTATGGACCTTCATATTGGAATCAAGTAGTGCACTCTTTGGTGGATGGTTTATTTAGGTAGTTTTTAATTATTGTTTATAATAATAATAACAACAATAATAATAATATTATTCCTTCTATACAGTACAATCCCTGTACCAACCAGAACTACAGTATATGTATTAATACCAGTAATTCTCAATATTTTTTAGTTTTATTTGCATTTCCGTGCAAGCAGAGGGCCGGGACTGTGAGGCGGAGGATAGAGGGAAGGTAAGTAACTATCGGCGACTTTCTAACAATTCTATTACGGGGTTGGGGCTGGGGGTCAATATGTACAATATATAAAAACTTCAAAAAGGTGTGGACATGCCCTTTAACACAGCAATAAAATTCCATCCATTCCATCAAATAAATTTGATGGAAACCATTTTGTAGCCATATTATTTTATCACTATAAAGAAATCAATTTAATCATTAAAGACTTTTGTGCCTGCATTAAATACACTATTAGTATCTTGACAGGAAGGGAGGCCATGCTACAGGATGAATGAAGCATTTAGTACATGGTCCAGTGGGGCTGTAGGATAAGTTAGTATCTAATGTAGACATGGTTCTCAGGACATTACCTTTGTATTTGGCAGGAGAACTTTTAAAACATGAAAACAGCACAGGGGGTGGGTGAGTTTAAATGGGAATGGGATAAACCATTTGAGGGACTACAATATTATAGCAATAGACAGTTGCAAGGTCAGGAACAGCAGATTAAACGATTTATCATTCATCTTTTTATGTAATTCCTTAATAAAGATATACCTGTTTCAAATCAATAAAATCTTTCACTACTGAATTTTTTCTTTCTCCCCTCCCTTTAGCACAGGAAGACACAAAGTGGAGGATTCCTCTCTATCTCACCAGGGGAATACCACTGAGCATGTCTGAGCTCACTGAACTAGGGAAGGGGCAGTAACTGTAATGCGTTTTATTGTTAAACTTCTCATTTAATGTTTTGTGTAAAATATCTGATGAAAAAAAATGTTTTGCTTCTTATTATTATTATTGTGGATTTTAATAGCACACAACATCTTCCGTAGCGCTTTACAATTACATGTATACATTCACATCAGGCCCTGCCCCAAAGAGCTTACAATCTAAGCACATTTTTATTTGACACATACAACCTATCAGTATGTCTTTATATTGTAGGGGAAACCGGAGTGCCCGGAGGAAACCCATGCAAACATGGAGAGAACATACAAACTCCTTGCAGATGTGTCCAAGGGTGGAATTGAACTCAGGACCTCAGCGCTGCAAGAACATCAGTGCTAACCACTGAGCCACCGTACTGCCCTGAATGAAATGTAAAGAACACTTGGGGATTATGTAATAAGAGGTGGTGAAGTTTAAAATGTATTTAGTTAATAATCTGCTCCCTTGTGTCCCTACAAACAGAAGGGTCACTTGTGCCAGGCTAACATCAGTACGACCTATTCACATTCACAGTAACATTCCACTGATTTCAACTTATGAGTTTCGGAGAAGACACCCCATGGGACATTGCTCTTTAAAGATTAGTTAAATGTTCCACAAAAGGCAAAGCAACACACACCACACACACACACAAATATCCACGATTGGGTTATACTGGTCTGTTTTACATGTTCGTTTTATTACCAAATATACAATGCCCCATAAAGTAGACACAGGAATATAACAAGAAATGAAAAAATGAAAACCCCTCCTTAATTCATTAACTGTACTGTATAGAAGGAATTATAATTATATTATTATGTTGTTATTATTATTATATAACAATAATTAAAAAACTACCTAAATAAACCATCCACCAAAGAGTGCACTACTTGATCCAATATGAAGGTCCATACTCTACCTCTATCCTCCAGCCATTATCAGACAGGATATAATCTACCTAGTGGTTTACTTACATGAAAGTTACCCATGGCGGTTATTAGGAGTGTTCCAGAAGGTGTCGCTTGCTGGTCTGCTGGAGGGGGACGTGTCGCTGTCTATATCTTTGGTATTCACAATGGGGAACAGTTCCCAGTCTAGTTTATGAGATGCACAGGATTAATAAGTAACTTCATTATCTCCGTATTAGTACAAGACAGGTGTGCGTTTTGGAATATCCTTTAAATTACTGTAGTTTGGCAGGTTGTGCTAAATTTAGATACAGTTACTATGGCCCTAACATGATAAACATGCATTGACCTTTTGCACTAAAGGTTTCTGAGTATTGGCATTATTTAAAACAAACACATTTTTTAAAAAATCCAATACCACAAAGAGCATGTTAACCATGTTAATGCATGTTAACCATGTTAATGCACGTTAAACATTATTTTGTTTATGAGGGAAGGGCTAAAATCTGTAACCAATAGTGATGGACCAAAACTCGAACCCCAACCGAGTTCGGGCAGAACTTTACGAGTTCGGACGAACTTGAACTATTCAAACTATTCCCGAACTTGCAGCTGTTTTTTGATCATTATCGAAAATTCGCTAATTATAAAATTTACGAGCCGATCGCTAACCCTATAATGTATCATTCAGTAACCCTCGAATGTATCATCTGAATTCGGTAACCTTCGAAAGTAATGTTCATTTTCTTTAAACCCTAAATGTAGCCTTCGACTTTCGGTAACCCTCAAATGTATTGTTCGTTTTTGCTAACCCTGAATGTAGCCTTCGATTTTCTGTAACCCTCGAATTTAATGTTCCTTTTCGCTAACTCTAGAATGTAGTTCGCTAACCTTCGAATGTAATGTTCGTTTTCGCTAACCCTTAGCAAGTATCGTTCATTGTGATAACTTCAAATGTATAGTTCTATTTTCGCAACCCTCGAATTAGCCGTAACCCTCAATTTAGCTTGCATGCGTAAACCTGGCAATTGCCGATAGTGGGAAAAGAAGTGTTTAAACAGGCTTTGGTGATAGTGACATGTTCCACAGACCATTTCCCAGGTGCCACAGCCATTTACAGTAAGTTACCATTGTTAGTTTATCTGTTATTGATCCAAACTTTTTGAAATATTAGCTCCCATGTTTTTAATGAGACGTTTCCAAACTTCCGAACGAACCAAACTTCAATAAGTTCTGCCATCTCTAGTAACCAATCATAACACATGAACTCAGGGCATTGAAATGGATACACGTGTCTGCAGAACCCAGACTGAATCCAGAGCGAATTAGAGTTTAGGTATGTAAGGGTTTTTACCATCAGATTTCACAGAACTTTTTCCCCCACAAAGCTTATCCTTCCAAGGACCATTTTGGAGAAGATTCATGCACCCATTTTGCTCCAACCATGGCCTTAGAATAAAACCCTTAAAAAACCTGGTACAATTAATGTAGCTATAACTTTACCCAGTAATACAACCTCGCGTTTATGGGAAACATTGCTCTTTTTCACCCGCCATTGCAAGATTTTGATCAGGACCAAGTCTAAACACATACAAATGGCTTCATGCACTACAGGATCATTAGTATATTATATTAATTGTATCAATTATCGTTACTGTCCTTGTAACATGATGGCAAGTATAGACAGGGAGATTTAATCAAAGTTCTTATGTGTTAAAAATGGTGCTAATTTACCCCAACAAATCAGATCTATTTAACATTTGAAAGCTAACATCTGATTGGTTGGGGCAAAATTAGCACCATTTTAAGAACTTTATTGCATCTCCCTAAAAGTTTCTTGACAAAAACTTTTTGTCAAGAAACTTGGCTACACAAAGCAACATAATCAATTTGTTACAAAATTTTGTTGTGAGAATACAATGAAATTTTGCCACTACAAGAAAATTTCTCTGGTGACTAAATTGATTTTTGGTTTTAAAATGACCACCATAGATTTTGTCACTACAAATAGATTTTAGGATGACAAAATTGCAACAAAAATGTTTTTGTTTAGATTAAATATGCATATTTTTGTCACTAAATGTTTTGTCAACTTACTTTAGTTTTTCATCCAAAGTAACTAGGGGACAAATGGTGTCTCATACATATAATCGGCATAAACGGAGAACACTTGTTTATTATATTTGGATTTATTTTTAAAACAAGTCTGTAAAATTGTTGAGAATGTTTTCTGGTTTTGCCTTTACACCTCCCTAACTATGATGGGGCCACTATCCGTGCTTCGTCCACAGTGGTTTTCTGGGAGGGGGTATTTCTGTCATGGGTAAAATAAGAAGACGAGGGACTCTGTGTATGCTCCCCTGGTAGTTACCTATTTTGCTTGTGGTTTCAGTTATAAGCAGTTAATATGTTGCAAAGTTATAATGTGACTGTTTCTATACGTCACACCTTGGAACTCCCTAGTGGGGTTCCTTACGCTCTGTGGACAGTGTTGGGGACATATGATAATATTTCGTCAGAACTCTGAGATTTTTGCTGATCCTTTTCACCGATTCGTTTGAATCCTATCATCTCGATCAGGGTTTAATAAATCATTTATTCCCAGTGGCCAAAGGTGAGTCTTTTCCTTTGTTCTACAAACAAATTATAACAATGAGATAGAATTTCAATAGGGCAGAGAGTGCAGGATAGAATAATGAGAGCAATGATGGCTTTTAGCAGGAAAGGTCACGCTAGCCATACACGAGCCAATGGATTTCTGATCAGGTTTTTGATCAACGAAACAACTGAAAATCAACAGAACCAATCAGAATTCCCTACCTTGCACACCGATCAGTATGTCTTCACTATTAGGCGGAAACCCACGCAACCCAGGGCTTCAATGCTGCAAGGCATCATTACTACTACATTTTTTAGTAAATCACAACAATGTTCTCTCCATAAAAAAATTCTAGCCGGTTGGCATGAAAAAGTAGCCGGGTGGGCCGCCTGGCTAAAAGACGCTAGGGAGAACACTACTATCCCGACTAAGAAAGAAGATGCTGGAGACCTGGAAAGGTTTTTTTTAGGACCAGGGGTGGTCCCAGTTTCGAGCTGCGGGACCCCCTTATCAGTAAGGCTCTTATTAGAACCATAAGGGCTCTTCTAAGAGCCAATGGGGGGCCTGGTTTCGAGCAGTAGAGAGACAAAGAGGTAAAATGCTTGGCAAGCTGGCACTGATAAAGCGGGTTGGCACAAAGACTGGTAAAATTTTGGCACAGTCACTAATAAAATGGTTGGCCAACTGGTACTGAACTAGTAAAATGGTTGGCACACAGACACTGAGAAAATAGTTGACACTGGCAACCTGGCACTGATAAAATAGTTGGCACAAAGACTGGTAAAATTTTGGCACACAGTCACTAGTAAAATAGTTGGCAAACTGGTACTGTACTGGTAAAATGGTGGCACACAGACACTGGTAAACTGTTTGGCAACCTGGCACTGGTAAAATAGTTGGCAGTGGCACCTACCAAGATACTGGTAAAATGCTTGGCAACTAGTACAGGTGCTTATCACATGTTGAATCTAGATCTGATTGAATCTCTCTTTATCGTTAAAATGCGTCTCACAGTTCCGAAGACAAATACTCAACCTCAGCCTGGGATTGCTTGGAAATCACCCTAAATTTCCTTTGCCCGCTGTCAGCTCCCTGTACTAAAGTATAGATAGTCGGCTTTGGCTGAAAGAAATGTGGCAGTTTCCCTATAGTTTATAATACTTTATATGGCGAGAAAGCTCGATATATTTAATAATTTAGGTCAAATCATCACACATGCCTGGTGTCCAGGCGGGATTATTTCTAATATCTCTAATATTTTAAAATCCATAATAATAATTATTATTTCTAATATAGTTCTAATATCTCTAGCTCTATCTTTGCTGTGTGTACCCAGCTTTTACCAGTCTCTACTGGTTACAGGGGAGGGTAACCAGAAAAACAGAAACTAGCGACAAATGATTGTCAGTTGCGACAATAGTGTCTGTGGCCGATCATGGTCCATCAGTTATAACCAGCCTCTCTGATGTCTTGTAGGGTGTGTGGTTCAAGTCTTATCATACCATGATAAGATATTTGTGTTATTAAGCCGGATGTCTGATTATTCACTATGTTTTACAATGAAGACAAGAGTCTGTGAAGGTTTTAATCATCCAGGTCATAATACATCATCCTATATCTTATGGTAGCAATACAAAATTGGCTGGAGTTCGTCATGGTAGACTTTGGGATATGATTATAAAAGTCGTCACTTTCCGCTGTGGGTTTCCTGGTGTTTTCGGCGTTTTTTTACCGTGATCAAATAAAATGCCGAAACCCAGCTGGTGGAACGTTAGCAAAGCCGTGTCTAACTATAAATAATAATGAGAATTACTGGTAATTAATACTATACTGTAGTTCTGTTGGTATGGGATACTATATATATTGAGAATTACTGGTATTAATACATATACTGTAGTTCTGGTTGGTACAGGGATACTATATAATATGGAGAATTACTGGTATTAATACATATACTGTAGATCTGGTTGGTACAGGGATACTATATAATATGGAGAATTACTGGTATTAATCAATATACTGTAGATCTTATTGGTACAGGGATACTATATATATTGAGAATTACAGGTATTAATACAATACTGTATCTGTTGATACAAGGATACTTATAATATTGAGAATTACTGGTATTAATACATACTGTAGTTCTGGTTGGTACAGGGATACTATATAATATTGAGAATTACTGGTATTAATACATATACTGTAGATCTGGTTGATACAGGGATACTATATAATATTGAGAATTACTGGTATTAATACATATACTGTAGATCTTATTGGTACAGGGATACTATATAATATTGAGAATTACAGGTATTAATACATATACTGTAGATCTGGTTGATACAAGGATACTATATATATTGAGAATTACTGGTATTAATACATATACTGTAGATATGGTTGGTATAGGGATACTAATAATAATATTGAGAATTACTGTGTTAATACATATATGTAGTTCTGGTTGGTACAGGGATACTACATAATATTGGAATTACTGTATTATTATACTGTAGTTCTGGTTGGTACGGGGATACTATATAATATTGAAAATTTTGGTATTAATACATATACTGTAGATCTGGTTGGTACAGGAATACTATATAATATTGAGAATTACTGTATTAATACATGTACTGTAGTTCTGTTGATACGGGGATACATATAATATTGGAATTACTGGTATTGATACATATACTGTAGTTCTAGTTGGTACAGGGATATTATATAGTATTGAGAATTACTGGTATTATACATAAATACGTAGTTCTGGTTGATACAGGGATGCTTTCCGATTGAAATCAGGAAGGATTTTTCTCCCCTTTTTAACTGGGCTTTTTTCTTTGTGTACCTTCCTCTAAATCAACTGGTAGGGTTAAAGGTAAGGTTAAAGAGGAGGTATAAAGGTTGGACTAGATGGACGTATGTCTTTATACAACCTCCAATACTATGTTACTATGTAACTGTTATACAGACATTATGGGTTAGGTATAAAGGTTGGACTAGATGGACGTATGTCTTTATACAACCTCCAATACTATGTTACTATGTAACTGTTGACAGACATTATCTGTTACTATGTAACTGTTATACAGACATTATGGGTAGGGTATAAAGGTTGGACTAGATGGTTGTATGTCTTTATACAACCTCCAAAACTATGTTACTATGTAACTGTTAGACAAACATTATGGGTAGGGTGAAAGGTTGGACTAGATTGGACTAGATCGACGTATGTCTTTATTCAACCTTCAATACTATGTTACTAGTAAGTGTTATACAGACATTGGGCCCTATTTAAAAAAGATCATATCGTTATCGTAAAATACAGACGTTATCGTAAAATACGACTGGTTTTTTACCGATAACGGCCGTTATTTACCGTTAACGACTTATTTAACGATATCGTTAATAACGGTTGTTTATCGGTAAAAACCCGGTCGTTATTTTACGATAACGATGGGTATTTTACGATAACGATACCGATCTTTTATAAATAGGGCCCATTATGGGTAGGGTATAAAGGTTGGACTAGATCAACGTATGTCTTTATACAACCTCCAGTACTATGTTACTATGTAACTGTTATACAGACATTATGGGTAGGTGATAAGGTTGGACTAGTGGTCGTATGTCTTTATACAACCTCCAATACTATGTTACTATGTAACTGTTATACAGACATTATGGGTAGCTATAAAGTTGGACTAGATGGTCGTATGTCTTTATATAACCTCCAATACTATGTTACTATGTAACTGTTTACAGACATTATGGGTAGGTATAAAGGTTGGACTAGATGGTCGTATGTCTTTATACAACCTCCAATACTATGTTTACTATGTAACTGTTATACAGACATTATGGGTAGGGTATAAAGGTTGGACTAGATGGTCGTATGTCTTATACAACCTCCAATACTATGTTACTATGTAACTGTTATACAGACATTATGGGTAGGGTATAAGGTTGGACTAGATCGACGTATGTCTTTATACAACCTCCAATACTATGTTACTATGTAACTGTTAACAGACTTATGGGTAGGGTATAAAGGTTGGACTAGATGGACGGTGTCTTTATACAACCCCAATACTATGTTACTATGTAACTGTTAGACAGACTTATGGTAGGGTATAAAGGTTGGACTAGATAGATGTATGTTTTGATACAATTCCAATCTATGTTACTATGTATACTGTTGAACAGACATTATGGGTAGGGTATAAAGGTGGACTAGATAGATGTATGTCTTTATACAACCCCATACTATGTTACTATGTAACTGTTAGACAGACATTATCGGTAGGGTATAAAGGTTGGACTAGATGGATGTATGTCTTTATACAACCCCCATACTATGTTACTATGTAACTGTTATACAGACATTATGGTAGGGTATAAAGGTTGGACTAGATGGTCGTATGTCTTATACAACCTCCAATACTATGTTACTATGTAACTGTTAACAGACATTATGGGTAGGGTAGAAAGTTGGGACTAGATCAACGTATGTCTTTATTCAACCTTCAATACTATGTTACTATGTAACGTTATACAGACATTAGGGTAGGGTATAAAGGTTGGACTAGATCGACGTATGTCTTTATACAACCTCCAATACTATGTTTTACTAGTACTGTTATACAGACATTATGGGTAGGGTATAAAGGTTGGACTAGATCGACGTATGTCTTTATACAACCTCCAGTACTATGTTACTATGTAACTGTTAGACAGACATTATGGGTAGGGTATAAAGGTTGGACTAGATGGACGTATGTCTTTATACAACCTCCAATGCTATGTTACTATGTAACTGTTATACAGACATTATGGGTAGGGTATAAAGGTTGGACTAGATGGACGTATGTCTTTATACAACCTCCAATACTATGTTACTATGTAACTGCTATACAGACATTATGGGTAGGGTATAAAGGTTGACTAGATCGACGTATGTCTTATACAACCTCCAATACTATGTTTACTATGTAACTGTTAGACAGACATTATGGGTAGGGTATAAAGTTGGACTAGATGGATGTATGTCTTTATACACCTCCAATACTATGTTACTATGTAACTGTTATACAGACATTATGGGTAGGTATAAAGGTTGGACTAGATGGATGTATGTCTTTATACAACCTCCATAATATGTTACTATGTAACTGTTAGGCAGACATTATGGGTAGGGTATAAAGGTTGGACTAGATGGACGTATGTCTTTATACAACTCCAATACTATGTTACTTGTAACTGTTAGACAGACATTATGGGTAGGGTATAAAGGTTGGACTAGATGGACGTATGTCTTTATACAACCTCCAATACTATGTTACTATGTAACTGTTAGACAGACATTATGGGTAGGGTATAAAGGGTGGACTAGATGGACGTATGTCTTTATACAACCTCCAATCTATGTTACTATGTACTGTTTACAGACATTATGGGTAGGTATAAAGGTTGGACTAGATGGACTTATGTCTATATAAAACCTCCAATACTATGTTACTATGTACTGTTGATAGACATTATGGGTAGGGTATAAAGGTTGGACTAATGGACGTATGTCTTTATACAACCTCCAATACTATGTTACTATGTAACTGTTTATACAGACATTTGGGTAGGGTATAAAGGTTGGACTAGATGTGACGGTCTTTATACAACCTCCAATACTATGTTACTAGTAACTGTTATACAGACATTATGGGTAGGGTATAAAGGTTGCTAGATGGACGTATGTCTTTATACAACCTCCAATACTATGTTACTATGTACTGTTAGACAGACATTATGGGTAGGTATAAAGTTGACTAGATGGATGTGTGTCTTTATACAACCTCCAATACTATGTTACTATGTAACTGTTAGACAGACATTATGGGTAGGGTAATAAGGTTGGACTAGATGGACGTATGTCTTTATACAACCTCCAATACTATGTTACTATGTAACTGTTATACAGACATTATGGGTAGGGTATAAAGGTTGGACTAGATGGACTATGTCTTTATACATCCATTACTATGGAACCAGGATGTGCCATATTACAAACAAATGTAATATTGACAGTATGAACAATACAATGCTATGCCATACAGGAATTTAGAGCCCAAAAAACTAATAAATCAGCATAGGAAATTGTTCTCTGTTTAAGTTATGTACAGTATTTAACCCTAGTGTGTTACACATGTTGGCTAATTGTCAGGAAAAACAATGACATCAAAATCTCTGCCAAGAAGCGTACACATGGGCGAATACACCCACAATCCAGTATGAAAGAGCGACGATAATCACCCGTGTGTATGTGTAGATCTCCAAATTCATATAACCCCAACTAATTCTAGAGAACTGCAGTCCCTATGTAAGAGACGGAACGACTGCCATTATCTGTGGTAACCAGGAAGTAGATCTGCTATGTTCGGCCCGGTGTGGAGAATCACTATAAGTCTCCCACATGCTATGGCTATAGAGAATGATACTGATTGGTGTGTTTGGTGATTGGTTAATAATTCATAGTCACAGACTTTGTTATCAGTCCTTCTTGGACAATAAAATTCTTCAACTAGGATCATGATGGGTGTGAACCATAGAAGACATTTATCAGGGAACAGCTGGTTATTGGACAGGCCACTTTACACTTGGCTTTAGCATTGAGTCAGGGCCAAGCAATCTTTATTTTCATTTGTTAATTGTAGAATGGGTACGTCATCAATGTTGCTTAATAAACGCCATCTTGAAAAGTTTCGGGGAACCTGGAATACGCTGTATATTCCGTTCCATAGATGGGGACTTGGGGGGATTTGAACCCGTGGCCCTGATGTTGGGAGACATCGGGGGATTTGTACCGTTTTGCACAAATGATGCAATATGTAGGAGTGATTTTTGCACAAAAAGAATGCCTTTTTGATACTATAAAGCCTAACAAAAGGTTGCAAAATTCTTCCACTTTTCCCAATGCATCAGAACCAGTAAAGGTAGGTTGTAAAGGGAAGTTTATTGCATCTGCCTGTGTGTGGGTTTGGATTCCCCTATTCGCATTGCCATGTATAAAACACAGCCCATGGCCTCATAGCCAACAAACATGGGCTCACTACCTTGTGACCTAGTTTATTTGGTGTTACCTTACTTCTCAGTCTCCATGCCATCAGTGATTCTGCATTTGTTTGTTTAAAGGGTATGTACACGGAACTTTTTTTTTTTAAATGCCCATTAGTAAAACTATAATTCAACCCCAACTACACGTGCCTTAGTGATCGCCCCCTATCATTAGATACCAATCTGAAACCTCACGTTTCCATCTCTGTAATCATTTTTTGCTGTAGCTGGAATGGTTTGACAGTTGGTGTGCTGTATACTGTATGCAGTATTGACAGTTGGGTGTGCTGTATGCTGTATGCAGTATGACAGTGTGTGTGCTGTTGCTGTATGATGTATTGGCAGTTGGTGTGCTGTATGCAGTTATTGACAGTTGGTGTGCTGTATGCTGTATGATGTATGACAGTTGGTGTGCTGTATGCTGTATGCAGTATTGACAGTTGGTGTGCTGTATGCTGTATGCAGTATTGACAGTTGGTTGCTGATGCTGTATCAGTATTGACATTTGTTGCTTTATCTGTATGCAGTATTGACAGTTTGTGTGCTGTATGCTGTACAGTTGACAGTATTGACAGTTGGTTTGGGGAAAATAGTCAGGTCAGTGGTCAGAGCCTGACAAACAAGTATTGTATTGAAGGCATGCAGCAACACAACACCTCAGAGTAAGTGCTACTTACATGTATTATTTATAGATTACGATGACGCAAAGTCATTTTTTTTGTATACATACACTTTAAGGTAGAATCTCCCCAAATCCTTCAATAGTCCTCTCCATTGCTAGCTGGTGCTGTTCGAGACTTTGCTTGGCAAGGGTTGAATTCTTCCTCACTGTTCAGAAGGAAATGATTATTTTTGTAGACAGAATTATTTTTGTACACACAATGTACCATTTCAACACAACTGAGATGAGTCCAGTTTCTAAACTAAGTTTCGAAAGCGGAATTGACTGATTTTAAATCTCGGTTGATAGTCTAAAATTGTCATTAAATAAATGAGAATCGAGTTTGAAAATCGAAAATTTCCCTTTCAATTGGGTCTGAATCACATTTTCGGTTATCCAGATTTTAATACGTTCCACACAAACTACTGGCGCCAGTTTTGTTCTTTCTGGGCACACCCACTTGGCAGTCAAATCGGTATAATTGTTGGTAATGACCTGTAGTCTTGTGACTGATGTGAAATGGTTTTTCATTTATTTCTATGGGGTTGTAAACTTCTTTTCCTTCTGTTATTTTGAGCCAACTATCCGACATCATCAGGACTTCAATGCCGAGCGAGATGCCAAGAAACTTTACAAGCCTGCAAAGGTGCAGGTAAGAGAGTCTATGTGTGCTCAAAACATTACCAGCCATTGACAATTATTTATATATAATATATACCTCTATAAAAGGGCAATATTGAAGATGGGCCACTTGGTGGTGCAGGGCAGTGGTGTGATATTTTCTCCTTAATTCCAACTTGATTTGTTATTTTTTTTTTTTGCAACTTAGTCCATACACACGTGCGATCATAATTGTGCAGGGTTGGGCGGTGAAACGGCCATTACATATGTTCCTACCAACACCACACCAATGTCATTTTATGTATTTCTTAATCAAGTACTAGCTTTTACTACAGAAACCCCCTGAAGTCACTACCACCTTTCCTAGCTCAGTGAGTTTAGACACGCTCAATGTAATCACACAGGGAGAGAAAGAGATGACTGTCCAATATTATTTTGGTGTTTTACAAGTTACAAAAATAATCTGGACTGCTATATTTTCTAATACATACTTAAAAGCCAATCTTTCAATTGTCCCATGGTGCTGTGCAGTTAGTGATGTCATTTCCCTTTTACATTTGTGAGGCTGGTGAGAAATGAAGATTTAGCTGGTTAGAAGATTCCTACCAGCAGTAGAGGTGTGTTGGGAAAAAGAATTACCAATATTGAATTCATTTTGTGGTAGCTGATATCAGTTACAAGCAAAAATATACAGTCTATGTTCTGCATTATTTGGCGAATATTTAGAATTTGTTTTGATTAAACTGAGACTGCGCCATCCAGTGGCCATCAGTCAAAAATAACTGTTTTAATTTATTCTACTTACAGGGACTGATAAAAAGCAATTATGAGGTGCTTGCAATAGGACTTCTGAACAAAGCAGAAGTGAACAGATAACAGATTCGTACGGCAAGGTACAGCAACGTCATCGATTGATTACATCTTGGGGAAATCATTTTTTCATATTTCCTTAAAGGGATTGAATCCATCCAATAATCTAACAATGCGTCAGCCTTACAAGGAATCCCTGTTCAATCTGGGAGTCATTTAACTTGTTTTGCACCACAAGTACCATCCAGATTAAAGCTATCTAGGGTTACCAGACATCCATATTTGGAAGAGACTGTCCCAACTGCAAGGAGGGCTTTAAAGCAGAACACACCCCCAAGACCACCAATAAACTGTAAACTATCACTCCAGTAATGACATTAAAGTAAGTAAACCCCACTGAACAACTGGATAGATAACTGTCCATGTGCAATGTCTGGCCTCATCTCTTGACTTCACATGATCCCCTGCCTAATATGGACTTTAACAGGATTGGCTAGAGGACTAATAGTAGGTGTGACCGCCGTAGCAACATTCTGCGCAGCTTAAAGACTGGCATGTGCATAAACATAACAGTCAGGGACCAATGAATGGTAGCAAATAAAGCACAATTTCCATGTAAGGTCAATTTCCCAGCAACACGCATCAAACTGTGAGGTGAGGCACAGATAACTGCAATCATGTGAAGGTATTCTGCCTTCTGATTCTTGTTTTCTGAAACTTTTGTTGTCCCTTTAAGTCCAGTCCGGCCACCTGCAGCTAAGATCCACCCATGCTCTGCCCCTCCTACTTTGCCTTGCCTACTCTAAATAGATGGCAATTTACAATTATAAAGAGACAAGATTAATCTGAAGTAATTTTCCCAGATTGACTAGTCGGGCTGAACGCCACATACACTGTTTTTATTTCTGTTTCATCTGTTTGACCCATGTGGATTTGGAGCAGGTTTTAAAAAAGCGAATTAAGTGGGAAATTTTGAAAGTTGGCGTTAGCCTGCTGGATCGTCCATGTAATATGATGCCAGGGAACTGAGAGGAGCCATGAAGGGCGCCGGAACCAACGAGTCCTTATCTTATCAGATTTGATGTACTAGAGCCAACAAGTAAATATAGGGTATTTTACCATTAGATGGTCTGATATAAATGAAATAGGATAGGCTCAAAGCCTGAATTCTCTCCTATCCTATTTCATTTATTAGTGACGTCTGTCTATAGGCCCTTCACACTGTGCAAAACCAGAGGCCTACACTTCACTGATAATGGCTCAATAAAGGCCGAAACCGGTCTGTAGTGGCTCTCTGGTTTTGCATTTAGCTTGTGAATGCTGTAAAAGTCTTTTAAAAGATATAGCGTTTCCATGGAAACATGGTAAATCCAGATAGCTTTGTTCCTTATTTGCATGTCTGATATATGGAGGGTAATGTTACCTTGGAGTTGGGGCTTGTTAGATCTTCTAAAAACTTATGTAGGAACACAATAGAAATGTTGCCTGTGTCATAGTATCTAATATCAGCCAATCAGATTCTTTCTATTCTTAATACTGGTTTTGTGTATATGATCATTGTTACCCGTTGATTGGTGGACATTTAGTTATCTGGCACTGGTGAATTAACTGATTTACCATAGAGTGGCCAGATGAGTTATACCATAGAGTTGTCAGTTGAGAAACCATACAGAGGCCAGTTGAGATAATATAGAGTGGACCATGTGATACCATAGAGTGGCCAGTTTAATATCACAGAGTGCCGAGTATGAGATACATAGAGTGGCCAGCTGAGATACCATAGAGTGGCCATAATATAGAATATAAGGCCTACCTTCAACATTCTCCTTAATAGTTACAGTATATAACAACATGGTACAGAGCTGCAGGGGGAGGATAATAAAGTGAGTCTGATCTTAGTACAGCTCTGTGCAATGTATTTCTCAATATCCTACCCTTCATACTCCCTCTTTAATAGTTAAATTATAAACAACATGGTACAGAGCTGCAGGGGGAGGATAATGAGTAACCTGATCTTAGTACAGTCTCTGTACAATGTACTTCTCAATAAGGCCTAACCCCTTCAACATTCCCCTTTAATATTTACAGTTTATATCAACATGGTACAGAGCTGCAGGGGGAGGATAATAAAGTAGTCTGATCTTAGTACAGCTCGTGCAATGTATTTCTCAAATAATCCTACCCTTCAACATTCCCCTTTAATAGTTACAGTTATATAAACAACATGTACGAGCTGCAGGGAGGATAATGAAGGAACTGATCTTAGTACAGCTTGTACAATGTACTTCTCAATAAGGCCTACCCTTCAACATTCCCTTTAATATTTACAGTTATATAAACAACATGGTACGAGAGCTGCAGGGGGAGGATAATGAAGTGAACCTGATCTTAGTACAGTCTGTACAATGTATTTCTCAATAAGGCCTACCTTCAACATTCCCCTTAATAGTTACAGTTTTATAAACAACATGTACAGAGCTGCAGGGGGAGGTAATGAAGTGAACTGATCTTAGTACAGCTCTGTACAATGTATTTTCAATAGGCCTACCCTTCAACATTCCCCTTTATAGTTACAGTTATAAACAACATAGACAGAGCTGCGGGGGGAGGTAATGAAGTGAACCTGATCTTAGTACAGCTCTGACAATGTATTTCTCAATAAGGCCTACCCTTCAACATTCCCCTTTATAGTTACAGTTATATAAACAACATGGTACAGAGCTGGCAGGGGGAGGATAATGAAGTGACCTGATCTTAGTACAGCTCTTACAAGTATTTCTCAATACGCCTACCCTTCAACATTCCCCTTAATAGTACAGTTATAGAAACAATTTATAATACATGCCCAATTTACTGGGTTTCTTTAATTGGTAGTGTTTATCCCCACATACCCCTTAGCTACACAGTATCTCTAGCTAATCTGAACTAGGGCACCCTATGTGTATGTAACCTGCAGATTTCCTAGTCTCTATAGATGTAATTTATCTAGACTATCTGACAATTATAGTGCATTGTAGTGCAGTATCTTGTATCTATAGATGTAATTTATCTAGATATCCTGCTGACAGTTATAGTGCAGTGTAGTGCAGATTCCTTGTATCTATAGATGTAATTTATCTAGAATATCCCTGACAGTTTATAGTGCAGTTAGTGCAGATTCCTTGTATCTATAGATGTAATTTATCTAGAATATCCTGACAGTTATAGTGCAGTGTAGTTGCAGATTTCCTGTATCTATAGATTGTAATTTATCTAGAATATCCCTGACAGTTATAGTGCAGTGTAGTGCAGAGTTTCCTGTATCTATAGATGTAATTTATCTAGAATATCCCTGACAGGTTATAGTGCAGTGTAGTGCAGATTCCTTGTATCTATAGATGTAATTTATCTAGAATATCCCTGACAGTTATAGTGCAGTGTTAGTGCAGATTCCCTTGTATCTATGATGTATTTATCTAGAATATCCCTGACAGTTATAGTGCCGTGTAGTGTGCAGATTCCCTTGTATCTATAGATTGTAATTTATCTAGAATATCCTGACAGTTATGTTGCAGTGTAGTGCAGATTTCCTTGTATCTATAGATGTAACTTATCTAGAATATCCCTGACAGTTATAGTGGCAGTGTAGTGCAGATTCCCTTGTATCTATAGATTAATTTATCTAGAATATCCCTGACAGTTATAGTGCAGGTAGTGCAGATTTCCTTGTATCTATAGATGTAATTATCTAGAATATCCCTGACAGTTATAGTGCAGTGTAGTGCAGATTCCTTGCCACTACAGTTACAGTATTACTTATTCTTACCTCCATATTTTCTTTTTCAGCAAATAAAAGCAATAAAAGAATCGTACAAAAGACTAAGTGTTGATGTCAAATTGAATACATGTAGTGTGACCTCAGACATGTATAGTCTATCTAGTAACCAATATTCTCATGTTCGTGTTAGTGTTTGACGAGACTTGGAGTCAGATGTTTAAAAGTGAAACCAGTGATATTTCCAGAAAAATCCTCATCTCATTGTTACAGGTAAGAACAAGAGATTCAGTGTGGGGTGTCATGTCCTCTAACAGATTGTGGGGTTATTCATCGAACTAAACCAAAGAAGGAATTTGTGTTGGAAAAACATATACTAGGTGATAAATATCTTTATTGCCAATTCTGTAACGTGTATGTGAGTAGAGATGGCATACACTTCGAGAAGTCAAAGTTTCTGTAGTTCAAAAATGTACCCATATAAATCAAATGGGGAGAACGGTGACTTAACTGTAAATGGCTGTGGTCCCTGGGAAATGGTCTGAGGGAAACACGTACATAATCCCAAAATCTAACTTACCCTACAATCAGCAATTGTCGGGTTCCACGTGCTACATTCGAGGTTGAGGCCAATCGAGGGATACCAAATGAACCATTTGAGGGTTACAGAACAATACGTTTCAATGGTTGCTGAATCGAACACCACATTCAAGGTTACTGAATGGATACTTTGAGGGCTACGAAATCAACACTACATTCAAAGGGTTACCAAAATACATTTGAAGGTTACGAAATTGAAGTTACATTGAGGGTTACTGAAAATGACGCTAAATTCAAGGGTTACCAATGATACTTTGGGATACCGAAATGAATGCCACATTGGAAGGTTTACGCGAAATCGAGGATACATCAGGTCGAATGAAGATCCTAAGTTACTGAAATCGAAGGATACATTAGCAGGGTTACTGAAATCGAAGGATACATTAGAGAGTTACTGAAAATCGAAGATACATTGAAGGGTTACTGAAATCGAAGGATACATTCGAGGGTTACTGAAGATCGAAGGATACATTCGAGGGTTACTGAAATGCAGGCACATCGAGGGTTCGCAATTCAGAATTCGATAATTATCGAAAATAAGTTGCGAGATTGAAAAAAACACAAACCAGTTCGGGAAGTTGCAAAGAAGAGTTTGAGTTCATCTGAACTATTTTAAGTCGGGTCAAGCTCAGACTCGGTTCGGCCCATCTCTAAGTGTGAGATTACGTCCTACATCCAAAGACTTGACTGTTGTTTTTTGTCCTTTAAAGTAAAATGATATCCTTTTGTGTTTTTGATCATAGGAAGCCATAAATACATTGAGAAAATAATATTGCTGAGATACAACAGATGGTCCAGATGGAGTATGCCATTAGAGTGGCCAGTTGAGATACACATAGAGTGGCAAGCTGAGATACCATAGAGTGGGCCAGTTGAGATACCATACAGTGGCCAGATGGGATACCATAGGTGGCCATAGTGAATACAATAGATGGCCAGTTTGATATATACATAGAGTGGACAGCTGAAATACCATAGATTGGCCAACTGAGATACAAATAGTGTGGCCAATTGAGATACCATAGAGGTGCCAGTTGAGATACCATAATGTGGACCAGTTGAGATACCATAGGGTGCCTGTTGAGATAGGCCATAGAGTGCATAGCGATACCTAAGTGACGCATCTGAGATACCATAGAGTGGCCAGTTGAGATACCATTGAGTGAACAGTTAATGTACGATAGAGTGGTCAGCTGAGATAGCATAGAGTGACCATCATGAGATACATAGAGTGGCCAGTTGAGATACCATTGAGTGAACAGTGATAATGTACCATAGAGAGGTCAGTTGAGGATACCATAGATTGGGGCAGTTGAGATACCAATTGAGTGAACAGGTAATGTACCATAGAGTGGGCATAGTGAGATACCATAGAGGGCCAGCTGAGATACATGAGTGGATCAGATGAGTAACATAGAGTGACCAGTTTATAAATAGACAAATTACGAAAAAGCGCTAATGTATTCTAAACCTTCTTCATACAATTCTATGTGTTATGGACAATTAATGCCCCTTACTCCAGAAATAAAAATAATAATGTTTTGATTGTCTTTCAGGCTAATCGTGATGAGGGTCTTAATATTCATATGAGATCCGCTGGTCAGGATGCCAAAAACTTTATGAAGTAAATAATATCCCCATTAAAGTCTAGCAATGGACTCAGATGGGCGAGTTTGTTCTTTAAAGCATCTTAACTTACTGCACATATCTTTGCATAATATCTTTGGGTTGTTTATTCCTTTCAGGTCGGTGGAATCTCGATGGGGAAACGAGAATCCCAGTTCAATGTTGTCCTGGGCTACAAGGAACTATATGCAGTGATGAGAGCCACTTTTAAAGCCATGAGATTGTAAGAACTAGAGGAGTGTGTATGGTAGCGTAATGTCCCCCCCCCACCTGGTAGGCAACAACTTCACAAGAGAAAGACTACCCCACCAAATAAACCAATCAAAAGATTCCCTTGCTTGGTCCATTTCATGGGCACTCTGTCAATATTCATGTCCACAAATTGGCATCCTTACTGAATTGCTTTAAACCCCTGGACCCTCTGGGCCCCCGCTTTCCTTCCCTCTTCCCACACCAATGGGATCACAATATAAGTAAAGTCCGTGGAGTCGTAACAGGTAAATTGTGGAGGTGCTCCCCTACCAGTCCGTGCCACCCCTGGTAAGTTGCAAATATGTATTTGAATTTGAAGGGGACAGGCAGCTCATAGTTAATAAATTAATCTTAAATTTCAGGTGCTGAAAACCAGGTACACAAGGTTTCTGGATGGTCCAACCCCCTTCCTCAGGTGTAACTAAACACTACAAGGTGCAGGCTATTTATAATGAACAACTCACTCTCAAAAAAATGAAAAACTCTGCATTCCCATTTAGAGGGCAAAAAAGTGCTAATGCAATAAAAGTGCAAGTGCTAATAAATACAAGTCAAATAGTACCATCAATATACTGTGACCTTTCATGATAAAAAAATGTGCATGATCATAATTGAAGAAAGTGAAATGCTACTTGATAACATCCTGTCTCCATAAAACACTTGTCGGAGATTTAATAACCCGAGTTTCTTACTGGTTTCGGTGCTAATTTTGCCCACACCTCTCTTTCCCTTGCGTCTCTGTATGGTTGGAGCCTTCGCCGCACTTGCTAAAAGTGAATGTAATCCTAAAAACATGTGAATAAAATTATTAAATTCTAATGTGTCTTGTCATCTTCATCTATGTAAACTAATGCCCATCTTTCTAAACAATACTTTTGAGGAACGTTCATTCTTTTAGCAAGCCTTATAGGGTAGTTCATTTAAAGTATCCACTACACGGCGGACATGCTCCTGTAAAGAAATTCCCTTTTAACATGGTTTAATGTTTTAGTCAGGGGTGCCCCTACCATGAAGCAAACTGAAACATTTGCTCAGGGCGCACCCCTGCGGAACACTTAAAAGGCGTCAGTTAAAAAAAATCTCCTCCTGCAATACCGCATTTCAGCACCAGTCCCACCAATCAGTGTAAAGTCAGCCACCAGTCCATTGTAGTCAGACCACCAACATACCCACCTCCAAAGCCACGCCTATGGTTCCACATGATGAAACCACGCCCTCTTCCTTGTCGTCCCCCGTCTGCAGATAGGCGGTATTTAAAAGTTGTTTCAGTGACAAAACTCTAGCAAACACCCCTGGTTTAGTACATAGAATGTTTTTTATACAGTATGTTATTACAATTTTTTTATTTTATTTTCGCATTTCTTCAATTATGAGCCATATAAACAACATTTTCAGGGTTAATTCAATAAAAGTTTCTTAATACGTATTTGGTGGTTTTATTGTCCCCCCAATCAGTTATGCTTTCCTGTTAACTAGATCTGATTGGTTGGGGCAAAATTAGCACCATTTTAAAGTAAGAACTTTTATTGATCTCCCTGTTTTTTTTTGAAAGGTCACAGTAATAGTTGATGGTACTATTTGATTCTGTATTTTACTTACCTTGCATCTTTTATTGCATTAGCACTTTTTTTGCCCTTCAAAATGGGAGGCAGAGTTTTGCACTATGAAGTGTGATGTCATATAAATAGCTGCACCTTGTAGTGTTAGTTACAGATTAAAACAGGACATACACTGCAGGAAGATTAGATTTTCATTAGTTTCAGAACAATCGTATCCAATTAGAAGAAACTTTTGTAGTTCCCCACATTGTTTTGCCAATCTCCGCAGATTTCGATATATTATTCGAGTGGCCGATTTATAAAAACAGTCATCCCGGTTATCGATATTTTTGCCGTTCGATCAAATTTATAAAATTGTCCACAAAATATCGATAATGGTGTATCCGTACTTAAAGGGTTATCTTTACTGAAAAAATAAAATTTTCTAAAGTTGGATACAGCATGATTCCCTGCTGCACAAAAAGTTTTTTCGGATTTAAATCTGAGCTGTAGATCTCATGAAGAAATCATCATTTGAAATCACAGCATTACAGGGAAAGACGCTGTCCTCCAGAAGCAGAAATTAATATGTCCCATCCCTGACCTCTTATAGGATCTTTGCTGCCTGCCAGCACACTTTCTTCATCTTTCTGCATCATTCAACAGAGAAAAAAAGAGAGGGAGGGGGAGGGGAGATCTATAACCAGAGCAGTGTCTATGGTGAGGCTGTGCAGAACTTATAAGCGTGCGCAGCACTACAAGAAGGCAAGTGGAGTAAGGGAGGTGGGGGGAAAAATTAGCAGACTCACTAAACATTAATAATTTAATGACAAACCAAGCACAGATAAAATATGTGCGTACCATCATTTTACTTGTCTCAAATTGTAGTTTTCAGATAATTTATAGTTGTTTGAGCAAGTATAGTGACCCTTAAGAGCATGGGTACATTTTTCAACACTCTTTTGAATAAGCCCCTAATATAACTATACATAGGCTTATTTAATAGGGCAAAAGTGTGTTCCATGTCTATTCATATCAGCACAACCAATCACGTGTAATTTTAAACTGCATAGACACAACAAAAACTTCTGATTGGTTGCAAACGGTTTTTAAAATAAGCCCCAGTGTTTTCTAATCCAACCCTGTCTCACCTGCACACAGAATGGATTGATTTGTCCTTTTATTGTCTCCTTTAGCTTCATGGGAAAGAATTTTGGACGTGATTAATATGTGAAACTTCGGGAGATCTGAATAAAGCTTATTCCCACCATAGGTAATCAATACGTGGCACAGTATTCCATTGTTCCATTACGCAGTTCCCTTTAAATTTCAATGGCACCATCATGTATGTAGCCTCACATTTCCTGCACGATAGCAAAGTCTCTATGAAGCACCATCTTCTAGGGAATATTAATGAAAGGACTGAATGCAGATTGGATAGATCTGTAAAACTAAATGGGGGGAAATAAAGGAATATTGGAACAATGTCTCTGTTACCCTTTGATTTAGACAGTTTCTCTGGTAGCTGGTATATTTTATACCTTTCAGCTTTCTAATCTGTTTTGCAGTTTTGGGGGTTGAGGGGTAATTTACCTGAATATAATATTTCATCTCAGGGCTGGACTTCCCTCCATGTCACAGGTCAGCGTTCTGCAGTTTAAATAGAAAGTCTGACTGTCCATTCATGTTTCTGCTTTGTAGTAAAAATCACAAGGGACTGTCAGGGCTACTTCGCCACGAAGCTGCAAAGCAATTGAAAGGAGCAGGAACAGATGAGGAGATGCTAATTCGCATTTGGTAACCCGAGCAGAGGTAAGGCCATGCCCAACCATAAGGCATACCGAGCCCCCAACAGCACATTCCCACCATAGGTACAGACCAGCATAGGAACATACCCAGCATAGGGCACATCCCAGCCATAGGGCACAATGCACAAGCCACAGGGCACATACCCAGTGCCATAGGGCACATACCAACCATAGGTACATACCAGCCATAAGTAATACCAGCCATAGGGCAATACCAACCATAGGGCACATACCCAGCAACAGGGCACATACCCAGCCATAGGGTACATCATCCATAGGACATACCCAGCCATAGGGCACATACACGCCACAGGGCAACTACCCAGCCATAGGTTACATACCGCTATAGAGTACATACCCCCATGGGCACATCACCAGCCACAGGGCACACATCCAGCCATACCAGCCACAGGGCACATACCAGCCTAGGGTACAAACTAGCCATAGGAACTCAACCCAGCCACAGGGTACTTACCCACCATAGGGTCACATATCAGCTATAGGTACATACCCAGCCATAGGGCAATACCCAGACAGGCACATCCCATCCATAGGGCAACATCTATCCTATGGTACACCATACGCCAGACACGGGTACATACCAGCCAAAGGACACATATCCAGCCATAGGCACATGCTGCAAGGGTACATACTGAGCATAGGGCATATCCAGCCTAGGGTGTTTACCAGCGTGTAGGGCACATATCCAGCATAGAGACATAACAGCATAGGCTCATAATGTCAGCCATTGGGTCATAGTCAACCATAGGGTACATCCAGACATAGGACATACACAGCAATAGGAGCACATAATCAGCCATAGGTACTACCCAACCTAGGCACATACCAGCTATGGGTACATACGCCAGCTTAGGGTACATACCTAGCTCATAGGGTAATGCCCATACATAGGGTACATACCCAGCCATAGGTTACATATCCAGCCATAGGCAACATACCAGCCATAGGGTACATACCCAGCCATAGGGTCACATACCCATCTATAGGGCACAATATCCAGCTATAGGTTACCTAACCAGCAATAGGGTACATACCCAGCCATAGGGTACATACCCAGCAGCCATTGTAGCACATACCACTCTTTAGGGCACATACCCAGCTATAGTGCACATACCCAATTTGAGGACACTACCCAGCTATAGGGCACATAACCAGCCATAGTGCACATACCCATCTTTGGGACACTGACCCATCAGGGGTACCCAGCTTATAGTGCACGTACCCAGCCATAGGTATATACCCATCTTAGGGCACATAACCCAGCTATAAGTGCACATAACCATCCTAGTACACATACCCGCTTTAGGGCACATAACCCAGCTTTAGGGCAATACCCTAATACCGGGCACAATCCAGCCATAGGGTACAACCATACCAGCCATAGAGTACATACACCACAACATATAGCACATGCCAAGGACTCAAGGGGCACATACCAGCCATTAGATAGCAAATCACACAGCACAGGGCACATAATAGCCCTTAGGGTACATAACTCAGCCATAGGGTACATACTGTCAGACATCGGGTACATACCACGCCATAGGGCGCATAATCAGCCATAAGGTACATACCCACCCACCCATATCAGCCATAGGGCACCATAATCAAAACCATAGGCACACAATCAGCACATAGAGTACAGACCCAACATAGTGGTACATCCCATGACCATGTCCACATAGATAACAGCCATCAGGGGTTAACATACCCAGCTTAGATCACCATAATCAGCCAGAGGGTACATACCCAGCCATAGGGCACATAAATCAGCCATTAGGGTACATACCCAGCTATAATATCACATAATCAAGCCATAGGGTAACATACCCAGCCAATAGGGCATCATACCCAGCCATAGGGCACATAATCAGCCATAGGGTACATACCAGCTAATAGATCACAATAATCAGCCATAGGGTACATTACCGCCATAGGGCACATAATAGCCATAGGGTACATACCCAGCTATAGATCACATAATCAAATCAGCCATAGGGTACATACCCTAGGGCGCCATAGGGCACATAACCCAGCCATAGGGCAATAATCAGCCATAGGGTACTACCCAGCTATAGATCACATAATCACGCCATAGGTAGGGTTACAACCCAATCCATAGGCACATAATCAGCCATAGGTGTACATACCCAGCTATAGATCACATACTCAAGCCATAAGGGTCATACCGCGCCATCAGGGCACATAATCAGCCATAGGGTACATACCACAGCTATAGATCACATAATTCAGCCATAGGGTACATACCCCATCCATAGGGCAATAATCAGCCATAGGATACATACCCGCTATCGATCACATAATCATGAGCCATGGTGACATACTACCAGCTATAGATCAACATAATCAGCCATGGGTACATACCCAGCTATAGATCACATAATCACCCTAGGGTACATCCCAGCCATAGGGACATAATCAGCCATAGGGCACATACCCAGCTATAGGGTTCATACCTAGCCAATAGGGTCATGCCCAGCTATAGATCACATAATCAGCCATAGGGTAACATACCCCAGCTATGATCACATAATCGAGCCATAGGGTACATACCGCCATAGGGCACATAATCAGCCATAGGCCATACCAGCTATAGGGTACATACCTATAATTTATAAAATCCCATCCGCTAGATGGTGTGTTAGATCCTGGTGTTCACTATAGGGTAAGGAGGTCACACCTGCCATTCTTATGTGGCAAAAGCTTTTCATGGCCAATGGCTTGTTCTGAATCTGGGTTCCCAGCATAATGAATACAGCCCTGATCTATGTAAGGGGGGTACCGGACATCCAGTATGAATTCCCAGAATGATACCTAGAGGTGATGCAATATTTCCATTTTATTGGGATATCTGCATCAGTCCCCCAAGTCTCCCCTGTTCCCTTTACACCCACGAAGAACCCTGGATCTGCCATCACCTTATATCAACCTTCCTAATGTAAACACTGGGCAAATGGAAATGAAATCCAGAAACTTTAATAAAATGACGTTAATGTTCCCTTAGTGCGGCCAAAGGAATGAAGTTTTAATATTGACATAAATTCTCTGGCATTACCAATAATTTAATTAATAGTATATATTATATTTATATTTATGCTTCTTTATGTTGGTTATAATGTTTTTATCTTCCAAGATGTTTGTTCTCTTAATAGACCTGAGCGGATCTGTAGTTATAACCACAGCAGCCCATTGTATATTGTAGGGTAGTACGTAACTACCTAGTACAGGGATGTCCAACTGCGGCCCTCCAGATGTTGACTCCCAGCATTCCTTGGGGTCGTTCTGCAATGAGGAATGCTGGGAATGTACAGGAAAGATTCAATAAAATTTCTTATCCTTTAAAATGGTGCTAATTTTGCCCCAACCAATCAGATGTTAGCTTTCAAATGTTAATAACATCTATTGGTTGGGGCCAAATTAGCACCATTTTAAACGATAAGAACTTTTGTTTAATAAACCCTGTACATTTCCCAGCATTCCTCCATTGCAGACGAAACCAAGGAATGCTGGGTGTCAAACATCTGGAGGGTCCATTTCTGGAGGGTCTGGAGGGTCCATTCTGATCTAGTAGCAGGATTAGCTCATAGACAGAAAACAGCTCGCATGCTCTCTTGCCTAATTTAAACTGTAACCGGATTGGCTAGAGGCTACCAGTGGGTGTGAACTGCCGTAACAAGTTCCTGCAGTAGTTCAGGAATGGGCATGTGCAAAGAACATAACAGTCAGTGACCACAACTGTTTATACTGGAATTCTGGGTAATAAAGTACAAGGGCCCTGTTTATGATGTTTATTCATGTTGTACTTTCACACAGTATTTGTCTTTATCAAGTGACCCTATTGCCCAGATATGGGACAACCAATCGCTCAATCTTAATTCTATTTTCTGGCTGGAAGATTGATCTTCAGACAATCAAAGAAAAATATAGGAGATGTACCAGAAGAGTTTTAGCTGACGCCATCAAGTCAGACACAATCTGGGGATTTCTGCAAGTTGCTCCTGGCCTTGTTGCATTAAATAAATGTAAATCTCAATGTTATATAATAAAAGCGTTTTATTCTCCATTCATTTTTATGTATATTGCCATGTACCGTGATAAACAGGGGAGATTCAATAACAGTTCTTATCGGTAAAAATGAGCTATTTTGCCCCAACCAATCAGATGTTAGCTTTTCAAATGTTAAATAAATCTGATTGGTTTTGGGGCAAAATTTAGCGCCATTTTAAACCATAAAACTTTTATTGAATAACACCTGGTTGTCGTCGGGGAATATAAATAGGAGAAGTATTGTCCGTAAACAGAAAATAAAACAGAGTAGAACTTGGTACGGTTAAGCTAGCCATACATGGCCAGATGTTTCATCCAATCGGATTTTCCGATTAGAGTGCTTCCGATTTCCACTTGAAAATGGGGTCAGCCTGGCCACGATCTTTGTTTTTCCGACCCAGTGTGGGGCTTTAGAATGCTAAGTTTTATGGTACTTTGTGAATGACACTGTTTATATCAGGAAACGGACAGTCACACAATATTACGTTACAGTAGTGATAATCACAGATAGTAAAATGTGGGGGTGTGGGAAGGTAACTTTAGATTTTGTTGTGGGGGTGGACATTGCCCTTTAATAGATGGCATTGTGGTCTCAACCAATTACAGAAGAAGCTGTAATTGGGTTCATTGGCTGCCGGTTCCGGTCCCTTTTACTTGCTCTCCCGTGCATGGAACAAGACACGGGCAAGCCGAAGCACTATATAATATTGAGAATTACTGGTATTAATACATATACTGTAGATATGGTTGGTATAGGGATACTATATAATATTGAGAATTACTGGTGTTAATACATATATGTAGTTCTGGTTGGTACAGGGATACTACATAATATTGAGAATTACTGGTATTAATACATATACTGTAGTTCTGGTATAATATTGAGAATTACTGGTATTAATACATATACTGTAGTTCTGGTTGGTACGGGGATACTATATAATATTGAAAATTATTGGTATTAATACATATACTGTAGATCTGGTTGGTACAGGAATACTATATAATATTGAGAATTACTGGTATTAATACATGTACTGTAGTTCTGGTTGATACGGGGATACTATATAATATTGAGAATTACTGGTATTGATACATATACTGTAGTTCTAGTTGGTACAGGGATATTATATAGTATTGAGAATTACTGGTATTAATACATATACCGTAGTTCTGGTTGATACAGGGATGCTTTCCGATTGAAATCAGGAAGGATTTTTCTCCCCTTTTTAACTGGGCTTTTTCTTTGTGTACCTTCCTCTAAATCAACTGGTAGGGTTAAAGGTAAGGTTAAAGAGGAGGGTATAAAGGTTGGACTAGATGGACGTATGTCTTTATACAACCTCCAATACTATGTTACTATGTAACTGTTATACAGACATTATGGGTAGGGTATAAAGGTTGGACTAGATGGACGTATGTCTTTATACAATCTCAATTACTATGGAACCAGGATGTGCCATATTACAAACAAATGTAATATTGACAGTATGAACAATACAATGCTATGCCATACAGGAATTTAGAGCCCAAAAAACTAATAAATCAGCATAGGAAATTGTTCTCTTGTTTAAGTTTATGTACAGTATTTAACCCTATGTGTTACACATGTTGGCTAATTGTCAGGAAAAACAATGACATCAAAAATCTCTGCCAAGAAGCGTACACATGGGCGAATACACCCACAATCCAGTATGAAAGAGCGACGATAATCACCCGTGTGTATGTGTAGATCTGCCAAATTCATATAACCCCAACTAATTCTAGAGAACTGCAGTCCCTATGTAAGGAACGGAACGACTGCTCATTATCTGTGGTAACCAGGAAGTAGATCTGCTAATGTTCGGCCCGGGGTGGAGATATCACTATAAAGTCTCCCACATGCTATGGCTATAGAGAATGATACTGATTGGTGTGTTTGGTGATTGGTTAATAATTCATAGTCACAGACTTTGTTATCAGTCCTTCTTGGACAATAAAATTCTTCAACTAGGATCATGATGGGTGTGAACCATAGAAGACATTTATACAGGGAACAGCTGGTATATGGACAGGCCACTTTAACACTTGGCCTTTAGCATTGAGTCAGGGCCAAGCAATCTTTATTTTCATTTGTTAATTGTAGAATGGGTACGTCATCAATGTTGCTTAATAAACGCCATCTTGAAAAGTTATCGGGGAACCTGGAATACGCTGTATATTCCGTTCCATAGATGGGGACTTGGGGGGATTTGAACCCGTGGCCCTGATGTTGGGAGACATCGGGGGATTTGTACACGTTTTGCACAAATGATGCAATAAATGTAGGAGTGATTTTTGCACAAAAATGAATGCCTTTTTGATACTATAAAGCCTAACAAAAGGTTGCAAAATTCTTCTCACGTTTCCCACAATGCATCAGAACCAGTAAAGGTAGGTTGTCAAAGGGAAGTTTATTGCATCTGCCTGTGTGTGGGTTGGATTCCCCTATTCGCATTGCCATGTATAAAACACAGCCCATGGCCTCATAGCCAGACAAACATGGGCTCACTACCTTGTGACCTAGTTTATTTGGTGTTACCATTACTTCTCAGTCTCCATGCCATCAGTGATTCTGCATTTGTTTGTTTTTTAAAGGGTATGTACACTGGAACTTTTTTTTTTTAAATTGCCCATTAGTAAAAACTATAATTCACCCCAACTATCACTGTGCCTTTTTTAGTTGATCTGCCCCCTATTTCATTAGATATCCAATCTGAAACATCTTACGTTTCACCATCTCTGTAATCAGTTTTGCTGTAGCTGGAATGGTTTGACAGTTGGTGTGCTGTATACTGTATGCAGTATTGACAGTTGGTGTGCTGTATGCTGTATGCAGTATTGACAGTTGGTGTGCTGTATGCTGTATGATGTATTGGCAGTTGGTGTGCTGTATGCAGTATTGACAGTTGGTGTGCTGTATGCTGTATGATGTATTGACAGTTGGTGTGCTGTATGCTGTATGCAGTATTGACAGTTGGTGTGCTGTATGCTGTATGCAGTATTGACAGTTGGTGTGCTGTATGCTGTATGCAGTATTGACAGTTGGTGTGCTTTATACTGTATGCAGTATTGACAGTTTGTGTGCTGTATGCTGTACAGTTGACAGTATTGACAGTTGGTTTGGGGGAAAATAGTCAGGTCAGTGGTCAGAGCCTGACAAAACAAGTATTGTATTGAAGGCATGCAGCAACACAACACCTCAGAGTAAGTGCTACTTACATGTATTTATTTATAGATTACGATGACGCAAAGTCATTTTTTTTGTATACATACACTTTAAGGTAGATCTCCCCAAATCCTTCAATAGTCTCTCCATTGCTAGCTGGTGCTGTTCGAGACTTTGCTTGGCAAGGGTTGAATTCTTCCTCACTGTTCAGAGGAAATGATTATTTTTTGTAGACAGAATTATTTTTGTACACACAATGTACCATTTCAACACAACTAGAGATGAGTCCAGGTTTCTAAACTAAGTTTCGAAAGCGGAATTGACTGATTTTAAAATCTCGGTTGAATAGTCTAAAATTGTCATTAAATAAAATGAGAATCGAGTTTGAAAAATCGGAAAATTTCCCTTTCAATTGGGTCTGAATCACATTTTCGGTTATCCAGAATTTTAATACGTTCCACAGAACTACTGGCGCCAGTTTTGTTCTTTTCTGGGCACACCCACTTGGCAGTCAAATCGGTATAATTGTTGGTAATAGACCCTGTAGTCTTGTGACTGATGTGAAATGGTTTCATTTTATTTCTATGGGGTTGTAAACTTTCTTTTCCTTCTGTTATTTTGTAGCCAACTATCCGACATCATCAGGACTTCAATGCCGAGCGAGATGCCAAGAAACTTTACAAAGCCTGCAAAGGTGCAGGTAAGAGATGTCTATGTGTGCTCAAAACATTACCAGCCATTGACAATTATTTATATATAAATATATACCTCTTATAAAAGGGCAATATTGAAGATGGGCCACTTGGTGGTGCAGGGCAGTGGTGTGATATTTTCTCCTTAATTCCAACTTTGATTTGTTTATTTTTTTTTTTTGCAACTTAAGTCTCATACACACGTGCGATCATAATTGTGCAGGGGTATGGGCAGGTGAAACGGCCATTACATATGTTCCTACCAACACCACCAATGTCATTTTAATGTAATTTCTAATCAAGTACTAGCTTTTACTACAGAAACCCCCTGAAGTCACTACCACCTTTCCTAGCTCAGTGAGTTTAGACACGCTCAATGTAATTCACACAGGGAGAGAAAGAGATGAACTGTCCAATATTTATTTGGTGAATTTTACAAGTTACAAAAATAATCTGGACTGCTATATTTTCTAATACATACTTTAAAAGCCAATCTTTTCAATTGTCCCATGGTGCTGTGCAGTTAGTGATGTCATTCCCTTTTACATTTGTGAGGCTGGTGAGAAATGAAGATTTAGCTGGTTAGAAGATCCTACCAGCAGTAGAGGTGGTTGGGAAAAAGAATTACCCAATATTGAATTCATTTTGTGGTAGCTGATATCAGTTACAAGCAAAAATATAACAGTCTATGTTCTGCATTATTTGGCGAATATTTAGAATTTGTTTTGATTTAAACTGAGACTGCGCCATCCAGTGGCCATCAGTCAAAAATAACTGTTTTAATTTATTCTACTTACAGGGACTGATGAAAAAGCAATTATTGAGGTGCTTGCAAATAGGACTTCTGAACAAAGGCAAGAAGTGAAACAGAAATACAAGAGTTCGTACGGCAAGGTACAGCAAACGTCATCGATTGATTAACATCTTGGGGGGAAATCATTTTTGTCATATTTCCTTAAAGGGATTGAATCCATCCAAATAATCTAACAATGCGTCAGCCTTACAAGGAATCCCTGTTCAATCTGGGAGTCATTTAACTTGTTTTGCACCACAAGTACCATCCAGATTAAAGCTATCTAGGGTTACCAGACATCCATATTTGGAAGAGACTGTCCCAACTGCAAGGGAAGGGCTTAAAGCAGAACACACCCCCCAAGAACACCAATAAACTGTAAACTATCACTCCAGTAAATGACATTAAAGTAAAGTAAACCCCACTGAACAACTGGATAAGATAACTGTCCATGTGCAATGTCTGGCCTCATCTCTTGACTTCACATGATCCCCTGCCTAATATGGACTTTAACAGGATTGGCTAGAGACTAATAGTAGGTGTGACCTGCCGTAGCAACATTCTGCAGCAGCTTAAGACTGAGCATGTGCATAAAACATAACAGTCAGTGACCAAATGAATGGTAGCAAATAAAGCACAATTTCCATGTAAGGTCAATTTCCCAGCAACCGCATCAAACTGTGAGGTGAGGCACAGATAACTGCAATCATGTGAAGGTATTCTGCCTTCTGATTCAGTGTTTTTCTGAAACTTTTGTTGCCCTTTAAGTCCCAGTCCGGCCACCCTGCAGCTAAGATCCACCCATGCTCTGCCCCTCCACTTTGCCTTGCCTACTCTAAATAGATGGCAATTATACAATTATAAAAGAGACAAGATTAATCTGAAGTAATTTTCCCAGATTGACTAGTCGGGCTGAACGCACATACACTGTTTTTATTTCTGTTTCATCTGTTTGACCCCATGTAGGATTTGGAGCAGGTTTTAAAAAGCGAATTAAGTGGAAATTTTGAAAAGTTGGCGTTAGCCCTGCTGGATCGTCCATGTGAATATGATGCCAGGGAACTGAGAGGAGCCATGAAGGGCGCCGGAACCAACGAGTCCTTATTAATACAGATTTTATGTACTAGAGCCAACAAGGTAAATATAGGGATTTACCATTAGATGGTCTGATATAAATGAAATAGGATAGGCTCAAAGCCTGAATTCTCTCCCTATCCTATTTCATTTATTAGTGACGTCTGTCTATAGGCCCTTCACACTGCAAAACCAGAGGCCTACACTTCACTGATAATGGCTCAATAAAGCCGAAACCGGTCTGTAGTTGGCTCTCTGGTTTTGCATTTAGCTTGTGGAATGCTGTAAAAGTCTTTTTAAAGATATAGCGTTCCATGGAAACATGGTAAATTCCCAGAAGTCTTTGTTCCTTATTTGCATGGTCTGATATATGGAGGGTAATGTTACCTTGGGAGTTGGGGCTTGTTAGATCTTCTAAAAAACTTATGTAGGAACACAATGAAAATGTTGCCTTGTCATAGTATCTAATATCAGCCAATCAGATTATTTCTTTATTCTAATAACTGGTTTTGTTTAATCATTGTTACCCGTTGATTGGTTGACATTTAGTTACTGCACTGGTGAATTAACTGATTTACCATAGAGTGGCCAGATGAGATACCATAGAGTTGTCAGTTGAGAAACCATACAGAGGCCAGTTGAGATAATATAGAGTGGACAATTGTGATACCATAGAGTGGCCAGTTGAGATATCACAGAGTGCCCAGATGAGATACCATAGAGTGGCCAGCTGAGATACCATAGAGTGGCCATAATATAGAATATAAGGCCTACCCTTCAACATTCTCCTTTAATAGTTACAGTTATATAAACAAACATGTAAGAGCGGAGGGGAGGATAATAAAGTGGTTGATCAGTACAGCTCTGTGCAATGTATTTCCAATAATCCTACCCTTCAACCTTCCCCTTTAATAGTTACAATATATAAACAACATGTACAGAGCTGCAGGGGGAGGTAATGAAGTGAACCTGCATTAGTACAGCTCTGTACAATGTACTTCTCAATAGGCCTACCCTTCAACATTCCCTTAATATTTAAGTTATAACAACAGGTACAGAGCTGAGGGGGGGATATAAAGGTCGCATCTTAGTCATCTGTGCACTGTATCTCCATAATCCTACCCTTCAACATTCCCCTTTAATAGTTACAATTATATAAACAACATGGTACAGAGCTGCAGGGGGAGGATAATGAAGTGAACCTGATCTTAGTACAGCTCTGTACAATGTACTTCTCAATAAGGCCTACCCTTCAACATTCCCCTTTAATATTTACAGTTATATAAACAACATGGTACAGAGCTGCAGGGGGAGGATAATAAAGTGAGTCTGATCTTAGTACAGCTCTGTGCAATGTATTTCTCAATAATCTACCCTTCAACATTCCCCTTTAATAGTTACAGTATATAAAACAACATGGTACAGAGCTGCAGGGGGAGGATAATGAAGGTGAACCTGATATCTTAGTACAGCTCTGTACAATGTACTTCTCAATAAGGCCTACCCTTAACATTCCCCTTTAATATTTACAGTTATATAAACAACATGGTACGAGGCTGCAGGGGAGGATAATGAAGTGAACCTGCTCTTAGTACAGCTCTGTACAATGTATTTCTCAATAAGGACTAACCTTCAACATTCCCCTTTAATAGTTACAGTTATATAAACAACATGGTACAGAGCTGCAGGGGGAGGATAATGAAGTGAACCTGATCTTAGTACAGCTCTGTACAGTATTTCTCAATAAGGCCTACCCTTCAAAATCCCTTTATAGTTACAGTTATAGAAAACAACATAGTCAGAGCTGCGGGGGGAGGATAATGAAGTGAACCTGATCTTAGTACAGCTCTGTACAATGTATTTCTCAATAAGGCCTACCCTTCAACATTCCCCTTTAATAGTTAAGTTATAAAAACAACATGGTACAGAGCTGCAGGGGGAGATAATGAAGTGACCCTGATCTTAGTACAGCTTGTACATGTATTTCTCAATAACGCCTACCCTTCAACATTCCCTTTATAGTTACAGTTATAGAAACAATTATAATACATGCCCAATTTACTGGGTTATTTAATTGAGGTGTTTATTACCCAATACCCCTCTAGCTACACAGTACTCTAGCTAATCTGAACTAGGCAACCTTATGTATGTAACCTGCGATTTCAGTATCTATGATGTAATTTATCTGAATATCCCTGACAATTATAGTGCAGTGTAGTAGTGCAGGTATCCTGTATCTATAGTGTATTTATCTAGAATATCCTGACAGTTATAGTGCAGTGTAGTGCAGTTCCCTTGTATCTATAGATGTAATTTATCTAGAATATCCCTGACAGTTATAGTGCAGTGTAGTGCAGATTTCCTTGTATCTATAGATGTAATTTATCTAGAATATCCCTGACAGTTATAGTGCAGTGTAGTGCAGATTTCCTTGTATCTATAGATGTAATTTATCTAGAATATCCCTGACAGTTATAGTGCGTGTAGTGCAGATTTCCTTGTATCTATAGATGTATTTATCTAAATATCCCTGACAGTTATAGTGCAGTGTAGTGCAGATTTCCTTGTATCTATAGATGTAATTTATCTAGAATATCCCTGACAGTTATAGGGCAGTGTAGTGAGATTCCTTGTATCTTAGATGTAATTTATCTAGAATATCCCTGACAGTTATAGTGCAGTGTAGTGCAGATTCCCTTGTATCTATAGATGTAATTTATCTAGAATATCCCTGACAGTTATAGGCAGTGTAGTGCAGATTTCCTTGTATCTATAGATGTAACTTATCTAGAATCCCTGACAGTTATAGTGGCAGTGTAGTGCAGATTCCTTGTATCTAAGATGTAATTTATCTAGAATATCCGACAGTTATAGTGCAGTGTAGTGCAGATTTCTGTATCTATAGATGTAATTATCTAGAATATCCCTGACAGTATAGTGCAGTGTAGTGCAGATATTCCTTGCACTACAGTTACAGTATTATTTTTCTTACCTCCATAATTTCTTTTTCAGAAATAAAAGCAATAAAAGAATCGTACAAAGACGTAAGTGTTGATGGTCAAATTGAAATACATGTAAGTGTGACCTCAGACATGTATAGTCTATCTAGTAACCAATATTCTCATGTTCTGTTAGTGTTTGACCGAACTTGGAGTCAGATGTTAAAAGTGAAACCAGTGGATATTTCCAGAAAATCCTCATTCACTTGTTACAGGTAAGAACAAGAGATTCCAGTGTGGGGTGTCATGTCCTCTACAGATTGTGGGGTTATTCATCTGAACTAAACCAGAAGAAGAATTGTGTGTTGGAAAACATATAACTAGGGATAAATACTTATTGCCAATTCTGTAACGTGTGATTGTGAGTAGAGATGGCTACACTTCCAGAAGGCAGTAAAAGTTCTGTAGTTCAAAAATGTACCATTAAAATCAAATGGGGAGGAAACGGTGACTTACTGTAAATGGCTGTGGTCCCTGGGAATGGTCTGGGGAACACGTACATCACCAAAACTAACTACCCTACAATCATGCAATTGTCGGGTTTCCACGTGCTACATTCGAGGGTTATGGCCAATTCGAGGGATACCAAATGATCATTTGAGGGTTACAGAACAATACGTTCAATGGTTGCTGAAATCGAACACCACATTCAAAGGTTCTGATGATACTTTGAGGGCTACCGAAATACCAACACTACATTCAAAGGGTTACCAAAAATACATTTGAAGGTTACCGAAATTGAAGGTTACTTTGAGGTTACTGAAATTGAACGCTAAATTCAAGGGTTACCAATGATACTTTCGTGGGATACCGAAATCGAATGCCACATTGGAAGGTTACCGAAATCGAAGGATACATTCACGGGTTACTGAAATCGAAGGATACACTCAAGGGTTACTGAATCGAAGGTACATTAGAGGTTACTGAAATCGAAGGATATCATAGAGAGTTACTGAAATCGAAGGATACAATTGAGGGTTACTGAAATCGAAGGATACATTCGAGGGTACTGAATCGAAGGAACATCGAGGGTTACTGAAATCGCAGGCTACATTCGAGGGTTACCAATTTCAGAATTCGATAATTATCGAAAATAAGTCTGCGAGATTGAAAAAACACAAACCAGTTCGGGAAGTTCAGAAGAGTTTGAGTTCATCTGAACTATTTAAGTTCGGGTCCAGCTCAGACTCGGGTTCGGCCCATCTCTAAGTGTGAGATTACGTCCTAATCCAAGACTTGACTGTTTTTTGTCCTTTAAAGTAAAATGAATCCTTTTGTGTTTTTGATCATAGGAAGCCATCAAATACATTGAGAAAATAAATCTGCTGAGATACAACAGAGTGGCCAGATGAGATGCCATAGAGTGGCCAGTTGAGATACCATAGAGTGGCAAGCTGAGATCCATAGAGTGGGCAGTTGAGATACCATACAGTGGCCAGATGGGATACCATAGAGTGGCCAAGTGGATACAATAGACTGGCCAGTTTGATATACCTAGAGTGGACAGCTGAAATACCATAGATTGGCCAACTGAGATACCATAGTGTGGCCAATTGGAACCATAGAGTGGCCAGTTGAGAACCATAATGTGGACAGTTGAGACCATGGGTTGCCTGTTGAGATACCATAGAGTGGCCAGCTGAGATACCATAGAGTGACCATCTGAGATACCATAGAGTGGCCAGTTGAGATACCATTGAGTGAACAGTTAATGTACGATAGAGTGGTCAGCTGAGATAGCATAGAGTGACCATCTGAGATACCATAGAGTGGCCAGTTGAGATACCATTGAGTGAACAGATAATGTACCATAGAGAGGTCAGTTGAGATACCATAGATTGGGCAGTTGAGATACCATTGAGTGAACAGTTAATGTACCATAGAGTGGGCAGTTGAGATAACATAGAGGGGCCAGCTGAGATACCATAGAGTGGACAGATGAGATACCCTAGAGTGACCAGTTTATAAAAGACAAATTACGAAAACGCTAATGTATTCTAAAACTTCTTCATACACAATTCTATGTGTTATGGACAATTAATGCCCCTTACTCCAGAAATAACAATAATAATGTTTTGATTGTCTTTCAGGCTAATCGTGATGGAGGGTCTTAATATAATGAGATCTCGCTGGTCAGGATGCCAAAAAACTTTATGAAGTAAATAAATATCCCCATTAAAGTCTACAATGGACTCAGATGGGCGATTTGATCTTTTAAAGCATCTAACTTACTGCACAATATCTTTGCATAATTACTTTGGGTTTGTTTATTCTTTCAGGCTGGAGAATCTCGATGGGGAACCGATGAATCCCAGTTCAAGTTGTCCTGGCTACAAGAACTATATGCAGTTGAGAGCCACTTTTAAAGCCTATGAGATTGTAAGAACTAGAGGAGATGTGTATGTAGAGTAATGTACCCCACCTGGTAGGCAACAACTTCACAGAGAAATGACCTACCCACCAAATAAACCAATCAAAAGATTCAACATTGCTTGGTACCATTTCATTGGCATCATCTGTCAATATTCCGTCCAAATTTGGCACTTATGACGTCTTAACAATGGACCTCTGGTGTCCTTCCCTCTATCCCACACCAATGGGATCCAATATAAAAAGTCCGTGGAGTCGAACAGGTAAATTGTGAGGTGCTCCCCCTACCAGTCCGTGCCACAACTGGTAGTTGCAATATGTATTTGAATTTGAAGGGAGGCACGCTCATAAAGGCTTAATCATGTTATAATTATTCAGGTGCTGAAAACCAGGTACACAAGGTTTCTGGATGGTCCAACCCCCTTCCTCAGGTGTAACTAAACACTACAAGGTGCAGGCTATTTATATAGACATCCTCTCATAAAATGAAAAACTCTGCCTCCCATTTTAGAGGGCAAAAAAGTGCTAATGCAATAAAAGTGCAAGTGCTAATAAATACAAGTCAATAGTACCATCAATATATTGACCTTTCTGATAAATAAAGTGCTATGATCATAATTGAAGAAATGTGAAAATAAAAAATTGTAATACATACTGTATAATAAAACATTGTCAGGGAGATTTAATAAAAGTTCTATCGTTTAAAATGGTGTCATTTTGCCCCAACCAATCAGATCTTATTTAACATTTGAAAGCTAACATCTGAGGTTGGGGCAAAATTAGCACCATTGCTAAAAGTGATGTAATCCAAAAAACATGTGAATAAAAATTATTAAAAATTCATAATGTGTCTTGTCATATTATCTATTGTAAACTAATGCCCATTTCTTTCTAAACAATACTTTTGAGGAGAAGTTCATTCTTTTAGCAAGCCTTATGGGTAGTTCATTTAAAGATCCACTACACGGCGGACATGCTCCTGTAAAGAAATTCACTTTTAGCAATGGTTTAATGTTTTAGTCAGGGGTGCCCTAACCATGAAGCAAACTGAAACATTTGCTCAGGGCGCACCCCTGCGGAACACTTAAAAGGCGTCAGTTAAAAAAATCCTTCCTGCAATACCGCATTTCAGCACCAGTCCACCATCAGTGTAAAGTCAGCCCACCAGTCATTGTAAGTCAGACCACCATACCCACCCCACAAGCCACGCCTATGTTCCATGATGAAACCACGCCCTCTTCACTTGTCGTCCCCCGTCTGCAGATAGGCGGTATTTTAAAAGTGTTTCAGGTGACAAAACTTAGCAACCCCTGGTTTTAGTACATAGAAGTTTTTTATACAGTATGTTATTACAATTTTTTATTTTTCGCATTTCTTCAATTATGAAGCCATCATAGCACATTTTCAGGGTTATTCAATAAAAGTTCTTATCGTTTAAAATGGTGGTAATTTTGTCCCAACCAATCAGATGTTAGCTTTCAAATGTTAAATAAGATCTGATTGGTTGGGGCAAAATTAGCACCATTTTAAAGATAAGAACTTTTATTGAATCTCCCTGTTTATTTATTATGAAAGGTCACAGTATATTGATGGTACTATTTGATCTGTATTTATTAGCACTTGCACTTTTATTGCATTAGCACTTTTTTTGCCCTTCAAAATGGGAGGCAGAGTTTTGCACTATGAGAGTGATGTCATTATAAATAGCCTGCACCTAGTGTGTTTAGTTACAGATTAAAGCAGGACATACAAGCAGGAGATTAGATTTCATATAGTTTCAGACAATCGTACCAATTAGAAGAAACTTTTGTAGTCCCCACATTGTTTTGCCAATCTCCTGCAGATTTCTATATTATCGAGTGGCCGATTATAAAAACAGCATCCCGGTTATCGATATTTTTGCCGTTTCGATAAAATTATCAAATTGTCCAAAATATCGATAATGTGTATGCCGTACTTTAAGGGTATCTTTACTGAAAAAATAAAATTTTCTAAAGTTGGATACAGCATGATTCCACTGCTCCAAAAGTTTTTTCGGATTTTAAATCTGAGCTGAGATTCTGAGAAATCATCATTGAAATCACAGCATTTACAGGAAAGACCTGTCACTCCAGAAGCAGAAATTATAATATGTCCCATCCCTGACCTCTTACTAGGATCTTTGGCTGCCTGCCAGCACACTTTCTGCATCATTCATCAACAGAGAAAAGAAAGAAGAGGGAGGGAGGGGGAGATATATAACCAGAGCAGTGTCTATGGTGAGGCTGTGCAGAACTTATAAGTGTCGCAGACATCAAGAAGGCAGTGAGTAAGGGAGGTGGGGGGAATTAGAAGCACTCACTAAACATTAATAATTTAATGACAAACCAAGCACAGATAAATATGTGAGTACCATCATTTACTTGTCTCAAATTGTAGTTTCAGATAATTTATAGTTGTTTGAGCAAGTATAGGACCCTTTAAGAGCATGGGTCATTTTTCACCTCTTATTGAATAAGCCCCTAAATATACTATACATAGGCTTATTAATAAGGGCAAAGTGTGTCCATGCTATTCATGCAGCAACCAATCACGTGTATTTTAAACTGCATAGACCAACAAAAAACTTCTGATTGGTTGCAAACGGTTTTAAAAAAGCCCCAAGGTTTCTAATCCAACCCTTGTTCACCTGCACACAGAATGGATTGATTTGCCTTTTATTGTCTCCTTTAGCTTCAGGGAAAGACATTTGGACGTGATAATAGTGAAACTTCGGGAGATCTGAATAAAGCTTATTCCACCATAGGTAATCAATACGTGGCACAGTATTTCCTTGTTCCATTACGCAGTTTCCCTTTAAATTCATGGCCCATCATGTATGTAGCCTCACATTTCCTGCACGTAGCAAAGTCTCTATGAAGCACATTCTAGGGAATATATGAAAGGACTGAATGCAGATTGGATAGATCTGTTAACTAAATGGGGGGAAATAAAGGAATATTGGAAACAATGTCTCTGTTACCCTTTGATTTAGACAGTTTCCTGGTAGCTGGTATATTTTATACCTTTCAGCTTTCTAACTGGTTGCAGTTTGGGGGTTGAGGGGTAATTTACCTGAAATAATATTTCATCTCAGGGCTGGACTTACCCTCCATGTCACAGGTCAGCGTTCTGCAGTTTAAATAGAAAGTCTGACTGTCCATTCATGTTTCTCTTTGTAGTAAAAATCACAAGGGACTGTCAGGGCTACTTCGCCACGAAGCTGCACAAAGCAATGAAAGGAGCAGGAACAGATGGGAGATGCTAATTCGCATTTGGTAACCCGAGCAGAGGTAAGGCCATGCCCAACCATAAGGCACATACCGAGCCACAGGGCAAATACCAAGCCATAGGGTACATACCTAGCCCAGAGTCATACCGCATGACATCCCAGCCATAGGGACATACCCAGCCATAGGGCACATACCCAGCCACGGGCACATACCCAGCCATAGGGCACATACCAGCATAGGGTACAGACCTAGCATAGTGTACATACCCAGCCATAGGGCAACATACCCAGCCATAGGGACACATACCCGCCACCAGGGCACATACCCAGCCATAGGGTACTACCTAGCCATAGAGTACATACCCAGCCATAGGGCACATACCCGCACAGGGACATACCCAGCCATAGGGTACATACCTAGCTATAGAGTACATACCACCATAGGGCCATCCCAGCCCAGGGCACATACCCAGCATAGGGCACATACCCAGCCACAGGGCACATACCCAGCCATAGGGTACATACCTAGCCATAGGTACTACCCAGCCACAGGGTACATACCCACCCTAGGGTACATATCCAGCTATAGGGTACATACCCAGCCATAGGGCACATACCCCGCCCAAGGGCACATTCCCATCCATAGGGCACAATCTATCCATAGGGTACATACCCATACCCAGACACAGGGTACATACCAAGCCAAGGACACAATCCAGCCATAGGGCACATGCCTGCAATAGGGTACATATGACCATAGGGACTTATCAGCCATAGGTGTTTACCAGCTGTAGGGCACATATCCAGCCAATAGAGCACATAACCACCATAGGTCACAATATCAGCCATGGGTTCATAATCAACCATAGGGTACATCCAGACATAGGGTACATAACCGCAGCATAGGGCAACTAATCAGCCATAGGGTACATACCCAACCTAGGGCCATAACCAGCTATAGGGTACATACCAGCTATAGGGTACATACCTAGCCATAGGGTAATGCCCGCATAGGGTACATACCCAGCCATGGTTACATCATCAGCCCCTCGGGCACCAGACCCAACCCTTAGGCACATACCCAGCCATAGGTCACATACCCAGCTATAGGGACTATCCAGCTATAGGTCATAACCACCATAGTGGTACAACCCGACTCCATAGGGTACATACCCAGCCATTGAGCACAACCGTTTTAGGGCAACTACCAGCTATAGTGCACATACCACAGTTTAGGGCACATACAGCTATTGGGCCTACCAGCGACTTAGTGCACATCCATCTTTGGACTCCCATCTTTAGCCTACATACACCTTTAGGGGCACATACAGCTATATGTGCACGTACCCAGCCATAGGGTATACTACCCAGCTATAGGGCACTACCCAGATATAGGCACAAACCAGTCAAGTGCACATACCCAGCTTTAGGGCAATACCCAGCTTTAGGGCCACTACCCGCTATAGTGCACATATCCCATAGGGTACATACCATACCCAGCCATAGAGTACCATACACCACAACATTGACATGGCCAAGCCATAGGGCAATATCCAGCCATAGAGCAATAACCAGCCACAGGGCACATAATAGCTTAGGGTACATAATCAGCCATAGGGTACATACTCAGACATCGGGTACATACCCAGCCATAGGGAGCATAATCAGCCATAAGGTACATACCCGCATAGGGCAAATAATACCCAAGGGACACACAATCAGCCATAGAGTGATACCCAGACATAGGGTAACATACCCAGCCATAGGTCACATAATCCGCCATAGGGTAAATACCCAGCATAGATCACATAATCAGCCATAGGTACATACCCAGCCATAGGGCACATAATCAGCCATAGGGTACATACCCAGCTCTAGATCACATAATCAGCCATAGGGTACATACCCAGCCATGAGCCATAGGGCACATAATCAGCCATAGGTACATACCCAGCTATAGATCACATAATCAGCCATAGGGTACATACCCATCAGCATAGGGCACCTAATCCAGCCATGGGTACAACCCGATATGATCACATAATAGCCATAGGGTACATACCCAGCATATAGGCAATACAAAGCCATAGGGCAATATCAGCCACAGGGTAATACCCAGCTATACATCACATACTATCAGCCATAGGGTACTACCAGCATAGGCCATAATCAGACATAGGGATAATTAAACCAGCTATAAGATACATATCAGCCATAGGGTTACATACCCAGCTAGGGACATAATCCAGCCATAGGGTACCATACCCAGCTATAGATCACATAATCAGCCATAGGGTACACCCAGATAGGGCAACATAATCAGCCATAGGATACATACCCAGCATAGACAATAATCGCCATAGGGCACATACCCAGCTATAGACACATAATCAGCCATAGGGTACAACCCAGCTATAGATCACAAATCAGCCATAGGGTACATACCCAGCCATAGGGACATAATCAGCAATAGGGCACATACCAGCTATAGGTACATACCTAGCCATAGGGGTACATACCCAGCTATAGATCACATAATCAGCCATAGGGTACTACCCAGCTATAGATCACAAATCACATAGGGTACACAGCCATAGGGCACATAATCAGCCATAGGGCACATACCCAGCTATAGGGTACATACCGATATAATCCCATCCGCTAGATGGTGGGTTAGATCCTGGTGTTCACTAATAGGGGTAAGGAGGTCAACCTGCATTCTTAAGTGTGGCAAAAGCTTTCATGGCCAATGCGTTGTCTGAATCTGGGTCCAGCATAAGAATACAGCCCTGATCTATGTAAGGGGAGTAACAGGATATCCAGTATGAATTCCCAGAATGATAACCTAGAGGGGTGAGCAATATTTCCAGTTTTATTGGGAATTCTGCCATCAGTCCCCAAGTCTCCCTGTTCCCTTTCAACACACGAAGAACCGGGATCTGCCTCCACCTTATCAACCTTCCTAATGTAAACACTGGGCAAATGGAAATGAAATCCAAAGAAACCTTTAAAAATGACGTTAATGTTCCCTTAGTGCGGCCAAAAGGAATGAAGTTTTAATATTGACATAAATTCTCTGGCATTACAAAAGTTTATAATAGTAATATATATATATATATATATATATATATATTACTATTATGTATATATGTATATATATATAGTTTATCTTCCAAGATGTTTGTTTACTTATAGACCTGAGAGGACCTGTAGTTATAACCACACAGCCCATTGTATATTGTAGGGATACGTAACTACCTAGATACAGGGATGTCCAACCTGCGGCCCCAGATGTTGAACTCCCAGCATTCCTTGGGGTCGTCTGCAATGGAGGAATGCTGGGAATGTACAGGAAAATCAATAAAATTTCTTATCCTTTAAATGGTGCTAATTTTGCCCAACCAATCAGATGTAGCTTTCAAATGTTAAATAACATCTGATTGGTTGGGGCCAAATTAGCACCATTTTAAACGATAAGAACTTTGTTTAATAAACCTGTAATTTCCAGCATTCCTCCATTGCAGACGAAACCAAGGAAGTGCGGGTGCAAACATCTGGAGGGTCCATTCTGAGGGTCTGGAGGGTCCATTCTTGATCTGTGCAGGATTAGATCTAGTAGACAGATAAACACTGCATGCTCTCTTGCCTAATTTAAACTGTAACGGATTGGCTAGAGGCTACCAGTGGGTGTGAACTGCCGTAACAGTTCCTGCCGTGTTCAGGATGGGCATGTGCAAAGAAACTAACAGTCAGTGACCCACACTGTTTGATACTGAATTCGGGTAAAAAGTACATAGGGCCCTGTTTATGAGGTTATCATGTTGTACTTTCCACAGTATTGTTCTTTATCAAGTGACCCTTATTGCCCAGATATGGGACAACCAATCGCCTCAATCTTAATTCTATTTTCTGGACAGATTGATCTTCAGACAATCAAAGAAAAATATAGAGATGGTACCAGAAGAGTTTAGCTGACAGCCATCAAGTCAGACACATCTGGGATTTAGCCAGTTGCTCCTGGCCTTGTTGCATTAAATAAATGTAAATTCAATGTTATATAATAAAGCGTTTTATTCTCCATTCAATTTTTAATGTATTATTGCCATGTACCGTGATAAAACAGGGGATTCAATAACAGTTCTTATCGGTAAAAATGGAGCTATTTTGCCCAACCCAATAAGATGTTTGCTTTCAAATGTTAAATAAGATCTGATTGGTTTGGGCAAAATTAGCGCCATTTTTAACCATAAGAACTTTATTGAAATAACCCTGTGTCTTCGGGGAATATTAATAGGGAGTTTGGTCCGTAAACAGAAATAAACAGAGTAGAACTTGGTACGGTTAAGCTAGCCTACATGGCCAGATGTTCATCCAATCGGATTTTCGATTAGAGTGCTCCGATTTCCACTGAAAAAGGGGTCCCTGGCCCGATCTTTGTTTTTCCGACCCAGTGGGGAGGCTTTAGAATGATCGTTTAGGTACTTTGTGAATGACATGTTTATATCAGGAAACGGACAGTCAACACAATTACGTTACAGTAGTGATATCACAGATGTAAAATGTGGGGGTGGGAAGGTAACTTTAGATTTTGTTGTGGGGATGGACAGCCCTTTAATAGATGGCATTGTGTCTCAACCCACTTACACAGAAGCGCTGTAATTGGTTCTTGGTGCCGGTCCGGTCCTTTTACTTGCTCCCGTGCATGGAAAAGACACGGCAAGCAAGCAGAAGCACGCCGGGGAAAGAGGCTGGGTGAGTACTGTTAGAAGCATCTTTGGATTTGCCATACAATAAACTCTCTAGTGGCATTGTTCACTAAATGGTCATATCAGAGGGCACATGGACATCCTTTAAGATTGGAAGAAAATCTTCAGGTTAGGGAGGGGTTTTACAGTGAGAAGTGATGTGAAACTGTGGAACTGTCTCCCAGCAGATTGTGGTAATGGCAAGTTCATTGGAGATATAAGAGAGAAATTGAAAGTTACTGGTATGAATACATAGTCCTTGTTGATCCGGGGATCTTGTGTGGTGACATTAGATCTTCCTTAGCTGAGATTCCCATTGCAGGGACTGTTAAGAACATTGATTAATGAGTTACGGTTAGTCTCGGATATTAAATATCTCCCTCTGTCCAATCAACAGTCCTCAGCTGTTGTTAACGTACATCTCCCACCCTCAGCCTAAAGACTCCAGGTTGAACATAATATTCTTCAATGCAATCCTCATCCCAACAGTGATTCGTTTTCAATCTTCTCTTCCAATCGGACAGGCTGTTCTGTTTTTCATTCTGAATTTTATTTCTGTATTTTTCCATTCAGCCTCTTCCTAATCCTTTATAATTATTATAAACACTGCCCACTGCATTGCCAAAGGAAAGTCACATGTGACAAGTACACAAGAGGAGGTTAAAAATTAGAAGTGAGCAGGATTCGGCCCCCGTCCATGTGGCTGTGGTTGTTATTAAGTCTTAGCAAGCAGGGAGCCTGCAGAGTAAACTCTATCCAGAAATAGAAGGACCAGGACCACGATGGCACCGAGATCAGCATGTCCAGGGCACGGTGGTGGCACCATTTACCTGAGATCCAGGGACCTAAGGAGCACAGGTAGAGAGGACACAAGGTAAGTCCCATGTTTGGTCTGGGCACATTTCACATGTCCAGCAGGGGCTGTGTGGGTTAAACCACAGACAGAGGGACACAAGACGTGCCAGTGTTGCCATACTGTTTGTACTTGGCAAGAATGTGTGAGTAATCACCTTTGTGAATAGAAAAGTCTTTTGCATTTTATTATATTAAAGCCTTGAATGGAGGCTACTTGGTAGTGGGACTCTTAGGGGCCTAAATCTCTCTAGTGACGGCCCTGATATTGGGGAGAGACAGAGTGTGTGAGTGAGTGGTGGTGGTGTTTGGTGTTAATTATTGCGCATGGTAGAGATTAGCACAGATGCTATGGCAGCCAATCCAGATGTCCCTACTATTGTTAAACTATTACAACTGCAGCCAGGAGCACTGATACCAGACACGGAGAAATGCACCTTGTCTATCCTTACTTACAGCTGCCTGCAATTACAGATAAATAGTGTAGACGCTGCATGATCCACTCACTAATCCCATTCCCTACATCTTCAAAGCATACTGCTATATGAATACAACATGTAACTCCAAAGGGATATCCTAACTGCACAGCTACATGAACACAAGCTGTTGTGCATCACCTTTGAGGTGGTCCTCCAGTGTAAAACTCATGTCACGTATCTCCCAGAACCAGATAAAAGGACCATAACGTCCCCAATGTACACTATATGGAGCAAGCACGGATACACAGGTTACGCAAACAATAACCCGCAACATCCGACGCCTCACGATTCAATATCGCACTTGCGCTAGTTTTAAACTATTTATTAAATTTTTTGTATTTGCTGTCAAACGCTAGAAATAAACAGTGTCCCAGCTATTCAATATGAAGTTCCGCCCACTCTGTAATCCAGATGATCGTTGTGGCGCTTTTAGTACAATAAGTGTCAGCCAAGATGGATATAAGGGACCTAGAGGCAGGTGAAATCTTCTGCCTACAGTTCTTGAAGAGCAGTTTAATTTAGAGATCTGTGTATTTAAAGGGCATGTCCACCTTAAAACAAAAACTAGGAACTTGTCAGTTATTTGCCCCCAACCCCAACTGCTTTTTTTACCAGTTACATAAAAACATGGATTTGTAACCAGAATTTAATGATAATTCTATTCCTTTTGGAAAAGGTATCCGCCTCCTCCCTCTGCTCAATGAGCTTTTTAAATGATTGAGCATGTGCAGAGGAGGCAGCAGGGTGGAACAACAGTCAGTCATTGGTTGTGGGTTGTCAGCAATCACAGCCTTGATTGACGCTTGGAGGGAGGGGCCAGCTTACTTGCCAGAATGGGGACAATAATTATCCTTAAATATTGGTTAGTAATGAGGTAATAAAGTGCTGAATATATCAGATGGAGTTGGTGGCAGGTACTGACAACAGGCATTTTTTTTTTAAGGTGACATGCCTTTACTATGTACTGTACTGTAACTTGTGCAAAATTGTGTGGGTCGTATCCCCTGATGTACACAGGCCAATTAATAAACCTGCCATTAATATAACCTTTAATTGCTTCTAGTCCCATTTGAAAGGGAATTTAAGGGTCACTATATCACTCGAAAAAAACTTTACATTTTCTGAAACTACAATTGAGAGAAGTAAAGTGGTGGTACTCACATCTATTTGTGCTTGCTTTATCATTAAATTATTAATGTTATGAGTGCTCCTAATTGCCCCCACCCCCTACTCACTGCCTCCTTGTATGTCTGCGACACTTAAAGTTCTGCACAGCTCACATAGACACTGCTCTGCTTACACATCTCCCCCTCCCTCTCCCTGCAGTTTTCCTCTGCTGATTTCTTAAAGGGCATGTCCACCCTTTTCTAATTTTCATATATAGGAGGGATAGTTCCCCCAGCCCCAACGCTATAATATATTTTACAGAAAGTCCCCCGATCGTTACTTAACCTTCCCTTTCTCCTCCGCCCACACTGCCCATCCTTCTGCTTGCATGGAACTGCAATCACGGAACAGACTGCCGGCAGTTCAGAACGACGGGGAGACGGGAAGGTAAGTTAAAGATCGGGGACTTTCTGATGAATATATTAAAGTGGTTGGGGCTGTGGGGCTGGGGGAACTAGCACACTACTATTTTTTGACTATTTTACACTAGGGCGAGGGAGAGCAAAACGGGAGGGAGACGGAGGGAAAACCTCTGAGAGGACATCTCAGAGCGGAGGAGGAACATTTCCTGGTGGACAGTTTTCTGGACTTTGGGGGAACTTTACAGGAGAACATATGGAGCTGGGGATGTAAGGTAAGGATTTTTATGCACTACAGAGTGGGGCCAGTGTGGGTTAAATTATTAGTTTTGGGGGTGGACATGCCCTTTAAATGGTCCAGAAAAGTGCTGGCAGACAGGCAAAAAGGTCACGCTTGGGTCACCTTTAATTTTCTATTCTGGAGTGACGGTCTTTCCCTGTAAATGCCAGTGCTCCATACTGAGTCTAGTGATTCCCGTCCGCTTTAACAAATCTGCCCCCCGTTTTGGCCGGATGGGCTCTTGGGTCTCTAATCTTCTGCCCATATCGCCCAGATACACCAGTGCTGTTGACACCTTGTGTTTAGTAACGCTACCCCTTATCACAGCCACTGTCTATTACGACCAGCCCCAACATGTCCCCAGTACGCACGCCTATGAACAGTGCGGACGTGGCGCTAAGCGCGCCGCACACTAGTCTCGCGTAGTACCTCCCGGTTGTAGTTTGGCAGGCTATTTAGACCGAAGATATGTTAGGCGCAGACGTTTGACCTCTAGACACCAGTGTAGAGGATGGAGCAACTTTAATTTATTGTTTTAATAAAAGAAGAAGAAATGGGGTAATTAAAAACAGCACCAAAAAAATGGAATAAAGAAGGTAAACTAGAAAATGGATGAGAGGAGGGGAAAATGTTTTGAAAGAATAGAAGGATCTCTTTAGAAAAGGCATGTTTGCAGCGGTTGTTGAACTTGAGGCAACGTACCTTTAAAATGGCTACATTTTTATTTACCGTAGAATGGGATTCTCATCGTTTAAGTAATTGGAATCAATTTCCACCACGCCTTTCTTCCAATCGAGGGTATCTTCTGAAAATTCCAGATGGATAAGAACCGCAGCAATTTAATGACCATATTATTTTTATCATAAACACAGAACACACATCGCAAGTATAAGAGGACAATTAAACTCTTTTTTTTTACCAAGTTGTACCGATGGGCCCATTCTATAAAATTTATATAGAGGGTGTAGTGTAGTTGCTCAGTAACGTTTCCCCTGCATGTAATGCACAACAAGCCGGAAGCGCTTTTTTTTTCCCAGTTAAGGGGCATACATATACCCCAATATACTTACCCACGAAAGGCTCACGTTGCATACGAGTCTACCGATCTTCTAGGCGACACATGCAAACCGCAATGTATGGATTTTGCGAGCATGTCAGAAGTCGCATAAGAAGATCAGGAGAAGTGGTTACGGCGGATCGAATGAATGCAGCGTGACATGCGCTCGGTTGGGTAGAGTAATATCGGGTATATTATCGGCCACCTTTAGAGTCAGAGAGATGTGTTTTGAGGGGCTGATTTCAGGCTTGAAAATAGAAAGAGCGGTGGAATTGAAGATCCTCCTCCCTATAATTATTAAAAACATCAACCAGAAGTTTAGTGGTCCTTGGCAGATACAAGTGATTATGGTGTATTATAAAGGAATCTGTACACTGAAAAAATGACTTGTTTCACTTATAAATGAATAAGTAAGAAGAACCATTCTCTGAGGTGTTGTTGCTGGCATGACTTCAATCCAGTACTTGTTTTGCTCAAGCTAGCCACAGCCCCCTGGCTAGACGATTGACCCTCTGTGAGGGCAAGCATGCTTGGTAATCCAAATAAGGAGCACTGCGAGAAGCAATTTACCACAATGCATTCAGGAGCGAGGGTGCCCTCTACTTATTTCCATGACAGATATAGCTCCTACCAGAAAACCATTGTGGATGAAGCACAGATAGGGCCCCATCATAGTTTGCTGGCGGGCCCAGTGTTCCTAGTGACGCCACTGCAGTGCAGTTCACATACCCACCTGTCACCATTCCAGCTACTGCAAAACTAAATGTAACCGAGAGTTTATGAGGGGTGGGGGGGGGGGTCCTAATGGCTTCCCATTACATGCACCAATCCCGTACAATATCGGATATACTTTATACATCCAATAAGGAAAAACTGCCATTGTATGATCAGGACTCAAAACTTTCTCCTCAGGTTAAATGGAAGAATTTTATTCGACAATCCACTGATTGTTGGTTGGTATTGATTCGGTGTATGGGCCCCTTTGGGCACTGGATTGACAGATTGAAATGTAAGATGTTTAGAACTAGATGTGTAAAGAGATAGGGGACAGACAGAACCAATAAAAAATGGTACAGTGATAGTTGGGTAAGAATTTGAGTTTCTACGTAATGGGCCAATTTATAAAACATAGTTTTCATTTAAATAGGCTGGAAGGCAATGCTGCCAAGTGGATACCCATTTATAGGTGCGGAATGAATGCACTGGTGACGACTTACATACAATTTAAATCTAACCTTATATAATATGATTTGAACGTGTGATTAATGTTCCATGAAAGGATTATTGTGCCTAAGCAATCGATCACCCCTACACTGGTCTCCAAACCAGGTTCTGAATGTTCATTTCATTTATTTGGCGAGGAAAGCAAGTGGACTATTAAAATACTTATGAAATATTAATGTGGTCTTTGTCCACTGTTATGTTTCTTAGGTTGCTAAGACAGTTAATTAACATGTTTAAAAAAATTGAAATGAAAAAATACCAAAAGAAAACTGACCAATCGCTAATTTAAAGATTTATTTAACACTAATTAGCCATATACAGTATTATAGTTGTTAGTCTAAATAGGAACTGGCCCCGGTTGTAAATGTCATAATTTCTCTGTATGATCAATGTCCCCAAACTGTGTGAGCTTGGGCACATCCACTACTGAGGCAACACGTGGACCCTGCTCAGGGCAGCATCAATCGCCAGGTGGAGTGGCCATTGTCATGAGCAGTATCCCCGTGCCATCTTGCATTTCAGCTGTTGAAGGCAGAGTAGATTTGAGCTGCGTGTAAGGTGAAGAGACCAGAGGGGGGGAGCGTTTTTTTTGTTTGGTGTTTTGACATAAATTTTGACAAATATTGATGGGATTGGGTTATTGCCATGTTACATTACGTTGATTATATTGATAACTAATACAATACTTCACCCCAAAGATAACTGAAACTGTATAAAATACAATTTACGTTCAGCACCAGAACACTGAGGTGCTCAATATAAGTGTATGTTAGGTCCCCATTCAGTGCTCAAAACCCTGCAACTACTATTACAAAAAAAACCTGACCAAAAAGTCTAAGGAAAGTCTGTTCTTTATATACTAGCAAAGTTAGAGAGCACCAATGCACATACGATATCTCTCAATAAACTTCTTAGTTCAACCAAGTGGCATCAATCACAAGGTTCTGTGGGGGGGGCGATATGACCACCCATTACTACCCAGGGCGAGGAAAGCGCACAGTCACGAATTAGTCATTGGGAAGCAGCTCTGCAAGGAGTTCTGTCTTTCCGTTGGACCAGCCTTGGAGTTGACGCTAAGTGAGTTAAACTGGAACAGAGGACCAAAATATGAAGAAATAGCATGTCGAATCTAGAGAAACCAAGGGGTAAGAAAGAACCTACAGTGTTATTCAATAAAAGTTCTTATCATTAAAAAATGGTGTAATTTTGCCCAACCATCAAATGTTAGCTTTTAAGGTTACTAGGATCTGATTGGTTGGGGATAAATTAGCACTTTTTAAACGATAAGAACTTGGATTGAATCTCCCTGCTTGGTTTTTACGGTCCTACCATTGGATGGGCTGTGGTTTGGGGCATGTGTTAAGTTGCCCTATTCCTTTAGTAATAGTATAGTATACACATGTAGTTTCCAGTGACTTCCCACTCCGCATTATAAAAATAGGGTGAGTTCTAACAGTTGTCTTAACTATTCTCCATTGCATCAAATCGAACCATCTACACTCAAATAAGGGGCTTCTTATTAATAATCCAGTGGACTGCCTTATTATACACTAAAGCCAAAAAGACAACATACTGGTTTATGTACTTTCTGAAAAACATAAACCAAAAAACTTATTTTAAATTGCATTTTCCAGTTATCGCAGGATGTATGTATGAATAAAAGTAACCTGGCCCGTGGGTTATGCACAGACAATTAGACAAGGACAATCAGAATAAGGAAGACTCATTTTCCTCAAGTTCCGAAGCTTCTGATCAATAAGATTCAGTCGCCCATTGCACTTCGTCCTCCATATTAAAGTGATCAAACGTCTAGGAAAAGTTAGTTCACATTCCCTGAGATCAAACCCTCTTTCCTGTGGATCTTTCACCACCCCAGATTTCCCTCTTTATTGTGAATTAAAAGTGAATGTGTTGATGTGCCAGGACAGTTGGTACCAAGCGGAGTGCAAGATCTCTCAGTGAGACATGGCTTTATAGGTTGCAGCCAGAGGCAACTACCCACACCATGCAGAAGTTTCAGACCAGAAACAGGTGTTGATTTCCTGCACATGGGACTGGGAGCTTTTGCAATGAGTCAGCTACATGTTATGTAGTCTTTCTCCTATGACCCTGTCATCTGAACAGCCCACTCTTCAAAACTCAGACTACTACCGTATGTGCACTGTATTTATGAGCTCTTGAAGCTTGTTTCAAGGCCCATACGTCCTTGTACTTGACAATTCTGTTGACTGTTTCCCCTTGATGCTAGAGGCTATAAAAGATTCACAGTACGACTATTGGTTAACATTAATACTTTTGTTGTGCACCCTCAAAATTAAGGTCTGATTATGGTGATTGATTGGGTTATTGACCTTGTACTGCGCGCCTTATGATAAAGAACATTTTTTTATATAGGTAGCAATGAACACGGGATTACAACTCTTTATAATGAATTTTAGAGAGCCATATGATTTCCCCTTCAACCTATAACTCTGACTCCAATATCCCATTAATTATTGTTCACTTGAGAAAACAAGGAATTTCAGATTAACCTTTAATTCATCACCTATTCATGAGGAATGGGAATAGGCTATAGTTGGGGGTTGTAGAATGTCCTAGCATCATGCCAATGATCTCGGCATTACAAAATGGGGGGGAGGGGCTTGCAGGAATTGGAACTAGAAGTCTCTGAAGAGCTGTCTGTTCTTTTAAAAAGACTATATTGTTTTGAGATTTGCAAACTCATGAAGTTAAAACATCTGAACGTCCACCTACAATTAGGGGTATCGTACTTATGTTAAGGAAAGTTCAAACAAAAAGTAACGTATTGCTTTTCAAAGCAGTGATTGAGGACCAGGAGGGAAAGGACCTATTTCTTTCTTCAATCACTTCCCAGGAATCCGGAACTAAGAAGAATGCGACATGTGCCACATAGTGAACAAACAGGACGCAGTCAGCAGTGTACAATGGAGAGGGGGTGGTGGATTGTGAGTTGAGTTTCAAATATTCGGTTCTGGTTCCTGGTGAGGATTGAAGAACGGAGTGGTAAGGAATAGGTCTTATCTCCCGGTCTTCACTCACTGTTTCTTGTTTTAAAGGAAATAGTGCATTTTTGTTAGTGAACTATCCTTTAAAGGTTTCAGGACCTGGGAAAAATGGTCTGACAGAGCAACCACGATTACTGCCCAAAATCGTATTAACTGTACCAGGTACTGGAAACGTCATGTGCTTCGGTTTTTTGGCCATTTTCGCATAGTTTTGAAATTTCTAGAAATTTCGAAAATTCATTTTTTTTAATTAGAAAAGTCTTGAAATAATCATTCCCTAAAAAAAGTCAGCACAACCGCAAAGTCGGAGTCCAGAAGATGCCTTGACATTGTCTTCGGAAATGGGTTTCGGGTCCAATCTCTACTTTATGTGATGGTTATTTGAAAAACAATGCAGTGCACTAAAGATATTGTGAACCAAGGTACAATGTAAAAACAAACCCAAGCTGTTTTGAGAGGAGAACATATTTTGCCATCATTATAATATTATTTTTGTAATCAATAGAAGGCATCAAACACGTTGTTTTAGTAGTTTTCATAAGTGAAGTGGTAATAAAGAACAGGAGTGGGGTTGAGGCCGGAAGCTCTGCTGAATGGCTGCCAGAAAAATATAAAAGCATCAGAAGTAGTTTCAGTTTACTGTTTATCAGAGTTTAATATATGACACAAAATGAAAATCCAGCAGAAATTAAGACCCTGAAGGGGATAGAAGAGGTTGTTATTACAATTGACCAAACTACTTGTGAATTTTCGAAGAGCAAGTGATTATCTGAACTGGGAGACGACTGCTGATTTGCCTTGAATGTCCAATTTGTGACATACTCCTAATGAAGCCCGCTTCCCACAAACGTGACTGCTTCTGGCTCATTAATTGTTGATTGAAAAGCATCCTAAAGTCCAGTATCGTGTTTGAGTGGATATATTAGTCAGCACCTATATCAGTATTGAAGAGGACTCTCTGATTGGCACTCTTAAAAGAGGAACTAAAACTATTTCCAAGTTCTAATTTGACTTGCATTCATTGAGTTTAGTTTAAAATTCTGAGATGGTGCTGTTCCCCTTATACAGTGCTCTCTATTATTCTTTATTAGGTTGTTTGGCGATGAGCTTAATATTCCCTTTTTTTCAACCAATAATTTTCAATACATTTTGTTTATTTTGTTTTGACGGTCTATGATGGTAAATGTTCTCTAATCGACATATCGGGCAGCAATGGTGGCTCAGAGGTTAGTACTGATGCCTGCAGCGCTGAGTCTGAGTTCGATTCCACCTTGGACACACTGCAAGGAGTTTGTAGATTCTCCTGTGCTTGCGTGGGCACTTCAGTTCTCTCACATCTAAAGATATCTGATAAGTTGCTGTGTACATAAGTGATTAGCATTGTAAGCTCTTTGGGGCAGGCCATGATGTGATTGAATGAGTAGTAAAAATGGTTAAAGCGCAGCGGAAGATGTAACGCTATATCGAAATGCTCTTTGGGGCAGGGCCTGATGGTGAAATGCAGTAAATAATTGTTAAAGCGCAGCGGAATAATGTTAACGCTATTAGAAAATGCTCTTTGGGGCAGGACTGTGTGATTGAGTAATAATGTAAAGAGCAGCCCCGGAAATGTAAAGCTATATAAGAAATTAAATACATACCATTACACATAAATCAAAACATTAAGATATTATCTGCACAGTCCAAAAGAAAAGAATATTCACCATATTTTTAACTCTATTATTTTAGGTACCAGGGCAAATTGGGTCCTTATAAGGTTCTACATTTGTTTAAATTGAATGCCAGTATAACCAAAACCACAGTAACGTTTCCTGTGTTTATTTATGATTATTGTAGAGTGATATAGGCCAACATCTTCGTAGCTTAGCGCTTATGACTTACATGGATGATTCACATTAGGCATGCCCCCCGAAGCGCTACAACTAAGCACATTTATTGACTCAAAAACGTATCAGTTGTCTTATGATTGCCTGGAGGAGGAACAACCCACGGACAAGCCGGGAGAACATAAAAACTCCTTGCAGACTGCGTCAGGGTGTTTGGTTCAATCAGAATTCAGCGGGCAAGGCATAAGTTGGTACCACTGGCTACCTGCTTTTATTTGAACAACTACTGCAGCCAAAAATGCGATTAAAACCATTCCACGGTAATTAAATAAAGTGTATGTAGTTAGACCGGGATGCATTTGACTTAGCTTGTCTCAGCAAGTCTGATCACAATAGATAAGGCTATTTGTCATAGGGCCATGTGGTCATGTCAGATAAAAAACCCAAGAAAATACTATGGAATGCTCAGAAAAAAAAGCGCTATATCTACACGCCTTAGTATGGCATGTGTTCATGTCATGACAGTACAGTATAATAAAAAAAATGGGAAAAAAGGAAAAAGCGTCCCTCATCGCTTTCTGGTGCCTTAGCAGTCAAGGGCCATGATGGTGACGTTATGGTCAGTGATTTATGACCGCGCCACAAGCTGTCTGCTTTAAGCTGAACAAAAACAAAAGCGGGTAAGGCCAAAGGAGGGTGGGAAGTTCAGTGAGGGACTCGCTACGGGGCGAGGGAAGAAAAACTCAGTGAAACTGAAAAATGGTGAACAGAAAGACGTTGGCCCAAATCGGCTACAACAATGTGAAAGACTGATATGGGTATACAGAATGACACAGAAGTTAAAAGGGCGATCCAACTGGTGGCACTTGGAAAAGTCAATGCAAAACCAAGACACCGAAGTTCATCAGGTAAAGTTGTTTTTTTTTTTGACTGTATGATAGTTTATATTATAAGCACCACTTGGGGAACACAGCGCTCCCCCCTGTACCATACAAAATACAGAAAGTCATACATGAGGACAAAAATATAAATACATAAATAGTGCAGTTATAATAATTATATAAAGATAATAAATAATAGGTTAAGTGTGAGCCCTGCCACAAGAGGAAAAGGAGGTCCCTGCCCCATAGATATTACACATCTAGTTAGGGTGGGTAAAAACAGAGTACAAAAGGAAAGGTCAGAAGTACAGTAGTGAGACTAGGTGCCATACACTATTACGATCGTAAATAGATCCTAAACCGACCGGATAATTATAGACAGATGGACAATGTAATTATTCGATTCAATTTGTTGTGTTCTGATTAATTGTCGAAGTCGTCCATTGTGAGGTTACATTACATTCAACATTTAATAGGGGAACTTGTAGAAACGTTTAAAAACACTACAATCATTTACCAATCAAACTTACAAAACCAACTTCCCGATCGTAAATTACGATCGATTTTACGATCTGATGTCGCATGATAAGAAGGGAAAAATGTGCAATTTTTCGGCCAATCGATGGAAATGTCTGATTTTATGTCGAATGTAGATAAAATCGCCTAATGATGGTCACCTTAAAAAGTGAAATTTAAAACAATCATACACTGTGATGGTACCAGATAATAGAATAGGAAGAAGGCTTTACTTTAACCTCGTCCTCCTTCCAACAATCACCGTGCACCTCAGTGTTGTGGAGGGATTACCGAAAAACCAACAATAGAGAAAACACAAATATTTTCAGTACTATAAGAATGTAGAACTGGCAGATTAATGCTAATTGGAGAAGAAGGTTTGTTGTTTCTATTTTTTTATTTTTAATGTTGTAATAAATTCACATGTTCTCTTTTTTTATGAAATAACCATCATGGTAAATGTCAATGAGTGCCATGCAATGGTGAAAAGATTGGAAAAACAATTAATTGTTTGATCTAAATTAGGGCTTAAGGAGGCAATTGTTTGTACACAGGACACTTACTTTGAAAGTGATATCCAGTGTTCCATTTCCAATGCAACAATGTATAAAATGGGGTAGAGTGGAGACACAGATAGATGTTGGAGATATCCAGCCTGTAATTGCAGGGGGAACAGCTTCACACAGATTTTCGGCATAATACCTACATCTAGTTGCTAATTCTGGTATTGGAGAGATCACACAGGGTTTTCCCCGTTGTAGCTTAATTTTAGTCAGTAATAAAGAGTGGAAGTGAAGGACTGAAGGTCATCATGGTTTAAAAAAATCTAGCTCAAAATGAAATTTGATTCTGCTAAAGAAAATCCCAAAACCTTTTGTTTATTTACCTTGATCGACACTCCACGCTGAGTTATAAGAACTTACACACCGAGATCCCTCACGTCTCTCTTTTCCTGGTAATGACTGTCAGTCTGGGTTTGCAACAGTGACGTCGTGGCCAATGGCGACGCATTCCACAATGAGGCAATTACGAGTTAGTAAGCAGGTCGCTAACTGAGAAGCGAAGGTGGGGCTCGGCAAAGGAGATGTTACCCCTTTTAAATATTCTTATTTTGCAAGTGCCATTAAAGTGATGCCCCACCCCCAAAAAGCCATACCCAGAACTTCACGTGCAGTTTAACATGCCTGGATAGATTTTAGATAAAACCAGCATGTTAGTAATTATTATCAAAACAGGAATTGGACCATATTTGTCTTGGTCATTATTAAGATATGTACTCATTGCGCGAAATTATAGATGCCCCCGATATTATTATGTTTCTATGTTGAATCTTATATCAAAAATATCGAAAAACTATGGTATGTTACTTTCATTGTTCAGGTACTGGCTTTGCTTTTGTGATCAGATGAGCAAGATTGGTCCAGGCAGTTGTGCAACATCACGGGAACTAAGGGGGGAAGTTCCTAGTGGTCATCATAGCTTTATGAAAAAAACAGATTTTAATTTTTTTTAAAAAGATTGAGACATTGATTGTGTCTGCGTCTCTATCTTCGCCCTTATCAATAGGGGGGAAGGGGAGGAACCACAATACAACACAATAAATAAACAGTTAAAAAAGAACAAGTAATTTAACCCAACTTCCTCCAATTATTAAAGGGTATCTCCACCAGGGCAAAATGATAGCATACATACCCCAAACTCCGTCGAGAACGGCCAGAAAACATGGAGTTCCTGTAACCTTCCCAGATTTGTGCCCGAGACAACCCTGTCTTCGGAGTCTGAGGACCCAAAAAAAAATTTTTTTTTTCTTTTATCTTTCAATTCATATTGGTTTGTGCTATGACATGAATGGTTGACAGTGGGACCTTATATAGTAGACAGTGGGTCTTTCCAAATCATGTACGATCACTGAATTTACCACAGCTGCAGACACATTCTCAGTGATCAAGGGAAACAGGATGACATCTGAGCTCAATTTGAGCTTCATGGCAAAGGCAGTAGGTGAATACTTAGTTCATGCTGATTTCTTTTTATATAAATTAATTGCCAAAATTCATAGAAAACTTTTTCTACCATCTTCATTATGGAGTTGTGTGGGAGAATTCCATGAGGGGAAAAATGATTTTAATCCATGTGGGATATAAAGCGTACCACACAAAATGTGAGAAAAAGTGATGAGCTGTGTGAATACCTATCTCTAGATGCACTGTAGGCATATGTTACAATGGGCAGCAGGTGTGGTAGGTTGATTCAATTTTGATGAATCTTAAGTGATGTATTTGTGGGGTTTAACAATGTTGTTAATCTCTGTCAAAAAAATATTTGGGGGTCTAGTAGGATATAGACTCTCTAACAACCAGACCGCAATGCTATAGAGTAGGCTAAGATGTCTTGTAGCAGATGTTGTAACAGTGCAGTATGGATTCAAGAGATAAAAAAGAGTTCAGAGAAGAAACTATCTACCATTTATAAGGGGAAATGTAATGAGCTAGACTATGGGGATAGATTAGACAAGTAATTGTCTATTTAAACTGGATATAAGCGGCGGGCCAATTGTGCAGGGATAGGATTACAAAGAAAAACTGAGAACGGTGAACCGTTGAAACTGTCTTACCAGCAGATCGTGATGCAAGGTTAATTGGGTGGTTTTAATAGGGGATGGGTGAAGTCTCTCAAACTAAAAAATATTGAGAATTTATTATAGTAATATATAGAGTCTTGTTGGAATCAAGTATCCTTTTATAGTCAGGAAGAAATATTTTTCCCCTTTATACTGGGGATTTTGCCTTCTTTGGTAGGGTCATGGTAAGCTAAAAAAGTTGGACTGGAATAGACGTATGTCTTTATCAAACTCAATTATATGTTAATTATGGTGTGGTTGTCAATGGAATAATAGAAGTCGTTGATCGATGTTGGTTATCAGCATATTTTTATTACATTCGTTGTGTTGTTTAGTAAATCTTTTATTTTACCATAAATTGACTTATTTTTACCATAAAGTAATATTCTTACATGAACTTTTTCCGAGTGTTCTGGTCCAGTTTTGCCTCTATCCTCAGGTGCTATTGGCCAATAGAGAAGGGCGCTTCTTGTTTACAGTGTTCTGGCCATTGGTCTTGTCACTGATATTGGAAGGAGAAATTAGATGGAATGGCAATGAAAAAGTTACAGTAAGTAAAACAGTTTGATCCATCACATTGTACCTAGGGGTGGAGGGATCTCGCATTTTTTGGTCCTACACTGGGTACTTCAAATGATATATATACCACACTTATTGTAGACAGTTTTAAGATTGTATCCTATAATGTACAATGATTTATTTGTAATTAATTTCATAGTATATGTGTATTGAATAAAGGCCTCAATCCATGCTGCATTTTTCCTACCAATATTGGACGAAAATAAATTTGATTTTGATATATTGGTGGGGTAGTTTGTCGTCCCAAAAGGGCAATGATATGGAAGGATCTACAGGATGTACCAGTAATAACATTCAGCGTGATGTCCGCTGCACCCTTTTGCTTTTTGGTCTTCCAGGTCAAGCAGCAGTCCTTTATGCGGTGACAGATGACATCACATGCAATGATGATGCTACTATTTCTGGAGACATGTGCGAGCTTGTACGGAATATGGGCTGGCCGTGGGTGATTTAGTTGCTCTTAAAGTCAAATTCAACGGACATTGTTACTAATATTAAAAGATGTTCATAAGTGGCTAAGAGAGCCTGTTAAAGTTAATTAAGTGCCCCTTAAAGGTAAACGTGGTCTTGATTCTTCAAAACCAGTAAGGAATTAAATAAAAAGCTCTCAGCGTTACCTTCAAGTAAAACCCTGATCAAATCTTCTAGCTAAAAATGTAAGAAGTTATTGCTGGGAAAGGTTCGCAATATTTACTTGAAACTCTCCTGTTTTCAGCATATGACAGCTTTGTAGTAATGTGACCAGATTATGCCTGCAATTAATTGTATCCCCCTTCACTGTCATTTTCCCTAGGTACTGTGATTTTCCCGCATTAAGTCTTAACTGTAGCAATGCTTATCACCCGGGGCAGACCTCAATGGGGGGACAGAGGCCGATGATGTCACTCCACATACTCGAGCAGGAAGTTGGGAAAGTCACCAATGTAATTTCTCACAGGCTCCAGCCAGAGATGTGATTGTTGGCTCATTTTAAAGAAAATATGCGGCTTTCATTGAACAACTTGTTTTGAGACCACCGTTGCCCTTTAAGAGTATTTAATACTGAGCAAATGCATTTAATTGGAAAGTGGACAAGAATGTTAATGAGGCGATTACAGTTACTGAAAGTGTAATACCCCTTCACCTGTGAATTCTTTTCCTACAAGGTGTATTGCTCATTGCATGAATTAGTTTCCACTGCCTCGTCTCACACTCAGGTTGGAGAGAATGTAACATATATGAAATTGTTTTCTATCACTGGCGTTTAAAAGACAAAACGCCATTAAAAACGGTATGAGTAATTCCTGGTGTCTTGGCATGTCTGGGACACAGTGAGAGTCACACTTCATCCTTCATGGACCCGCGTATAAGACTTATACAGAGGCAAATGCAAACCTCCTCTGCCCTCAACAGGTAAGTTAAAAACAGAAAGTTACTGGTATGGCTCCACAGTTACTTAGTTATCCCTTATAAATATTGATAGAGTATGTTATCTTGTACGACAATGAGATATGGGTTGGCGACCCTATGTGCATGCCCTTACAATTAGCCCTGATGGGTTTTGTTAGATAAACCAAACAATTGCTCACTCACTAAAGCAAAAACCAGGGACAAACTGCGGTGCATTGATCAGACCAAAAATATCGTTGTTCGGCCCTGATGAACAGGCTGTGGAAAAAATTGGCCACGACCAATTATGCTGATCCCATTGAGGACTCTAAATCAAAATTGCAGCCCCATACCTGACTTGAAACGCTCATTTGGACCAAACTCAACACAATTCGTTACATAATTTGGTCAAATGGTGGATCTGGCAAAATATTGGAAAACATGTGTACATAGCCCTTTAGGTTCATTACGCTGTTTGGGGACCCTGATCTTATTTGTATTAAATGCAGACTTAATTACCTACATGTACTCCAATTACATAATGCAAACAAAACTTTCAGCGTGGTCACCAATAATGAATTGAGCACACAATTGCGTTTGTGATTTTTAATGATAGAAAATTGGGAAACGAAAGCCAATTGTGTGAAGTGGGCATAGCACGCAGGGCTTGGCCCCACTCATGCGAGATTCAATGAGCCAATAGGGTCCGCCAGTCCCACTGCGGTACAGTCCATGTGATCACCATTTTGGTGAGGCATCACATTGCATTGCGATTGGGAACTAGTTGCAGAGTGGCACAAGCGCACAGGAATCGCACTGACAAATGCAAGGCCATATTATTACCCACTAGAGATGGCCGCGAACTTTGAAGTTCGATCCCAATTTTCAAACTTCGAAGTGAAAGTCGAAAAGTTCGAAAAAGGACCCAGTAAAGTCAATGGGAGGTCAAATAGTTTGAAAGTTCTAATGGAAATACAATTAAAATATCATGGTAACTTAATGTAAATGGCTGTGGGCACGAACCTCGGGAGACCAATGGCTGGGGAACATGTTCAACATAGCCCAGGCATTCGAAAAATCATTTTACTCTCACTCGCAGCTATTTTCGAGTCGTTCGCGCCTTGTACCATGTACATTTGAATAGCGGGATATTCGATGCTCGCGACTGGTTTAAGGACGTTTACTAGTAGATTCGATCGTTCGCTGCCTAGATACCAGGGAATTTTACTCGTGGATTCGATGCTAGCGTAACATCTTTATGGACACTTTACTCGCGGATTCGATGATTGCGTATAGGTTTAATGGACCCTTTACTCGCGGATTCGATGACTCCGTATAGGTATAATAGGCATTTACTCGCACATTCGAACGCTCGAACAGTAATTAGTGGATCGAAAGTTCGAAAAAATATCAAAAATCACGGCGTTCCAGGATAGTTCGAGAAGTCCGAATCGTTCGAATTTGAATAGTTCTAGTTCTAGTCCATCTTTACTTATACCTACATATCAGGTATGGAAACTTCCGATTATCGCAGGTTAATCGTAAACGGATGAGTCGCAGTCATAAATGTCATCAGCGATTGTACTTTTACCCAAGTTTCGTACAAATTAACCTTCATTCGTTTAGTCCCATGCCCGGTAGCAAAAATCGGCAATGAGATGGTATTTGCAATCGTAATTGTACAACCGCCAAGTTATGAAATTGACGACTATAATAGTAGATTTACGATTGTGGCAAATGATTTGTTAAATATGGTCAAAAGGAAAATACTTTACTTCTAAAATACATTTCTCCGGGCTAATAGGCCAACACACTAAAATTAAACATGAATCACTTGTATTTGAGGGTATTCCTACGAAGCAAATGACCTGGTCGTATCACTTTAGTCTAACCTGAGGAACATTCACATAATTGTCTGTGAAATTGTATGTGTTCTGAAAGTAGTGGCATCTGATTGTGATTTATTGGTGCTTACTTTCCCCTTCTCCCAATCAGATATGGCTGTTGTGAATATGACACAGTCTAACTTATCAGAGATCCAAAACTAGCCACGACGCACAGACACCTACAGAATGGAAACAAGCTTATTAACTCGTGCTGGTGTTTTTTACTAAACACCTGCAGGAAAAGGTCGGTGACGTACTGTGTTAGCCAGAAAGATGTTCAGCAGGGTACACTTTGAAATAAAAAAATAACAAAGTGTTATAAGGTGAGACCTTTAGTTGGCGATAAATGTGTCACATTACACCACTTTTATTTTTATTTCAAAAAGGGTTTACCCTGTGAACACAGCAAAACACCCGTGGCCATAGAGATATCGGCGATACATTGATTGACGTAGATCGAACCACATGTCTATCGATGGTAAACGTTGGTCAAGGAACGATTTTCTACCCTTGAGGATGTCCCACAATGTTCCCCTCCGTTATAAGCTAATGCTTTGAGGTACCGATCAATGTAGGGGTACCAGTAAGCTCATTTTAGTATTAAAAGAATAGAGAGTGGCATATCGGATTCCCACGCTAAGGGAAATTTATAAAGGGGACTGGTCGTCTGTGAAAAAACAGTGGCGCATTTGGGGCAAAAAACAAATATTATTAGTCAAACAATCTAACACAAGGCTTTGGTGCACACGGGTTCAGGGGCTAAAGACTTTAATTTCGTGAGAAGGGACTCTCTTTGTGAAGGACCTCCAATCCTTGGTGTGTGGAATTTGATAAAACTACAGAAAAAATACTGGACATCTACCATTTCTTTATATAAACCAGTGAAACCCCCAAATTCTTAAAGAATCTCCCCCCCCTGAGGCGCAGCACACACACCACCTGGCGCACCTCACCTGCCCTGCAGCGCACTCAATGTTGTGCGCCACCTGAGGCTGTTGCCGTTTTTTTTGTGCTCAGTTCCTCCTGCCGACTGTTACAGTTATATAAACAACATGGTACAGAGCTGCAGGGGGAGGATAATAAAGTGAGTCTGATCTTAGTACAGCTCTGTGCAATGTATTTCTCAATAATCCTACCCTTCAACATTCCCCTTTAATATTTACAGTTATATAAACAACATGGTACAGAGCTGCAGGGGGAGGATAATGAAGTGAACCTGATCTTAGTACAGCTCTGTACAATGTACTTCTCAATAAGGCCTACCCTTCAACATTCCCCTTTAATATTTACAGTTATATAAACAACATGGTACAGAGCTGCAGGGGGAGGATAATGAAGTGAACCTGATCTTAGTACAGCTCTGTACAATGTATTTCTCAATAAGGCCTACCCTTCAACATTCCCCTTTAATAGTTACAGTTATAGAAACAACATAGTACAGAGCTGCGGGGGGAGGATATGAAGTGAACCTGATCTTATTACAGCTCTGTACAATATTTCTCAAAAGGCCTACCTTCAACATTCCCCTTTAATAGTACAGTTATAAACAACATGGTACGAGCTGCAGGGGGAGGATAATGAAGTGACCCTGATCTTAGTACAGCTCTGTACAATGTATTTCTCAATAACGCCTACCCTTCAACATTCCCCTTTAATAGTTACAGTTATAGAAACAATTTATAATACATGCCCAATTTACTGGGTTTATTTTAATTGGAGGTGTTTATCCCAATACCCCTCTAGCTACACAGTACTCTAGCTAATCTGAACTAGGGCACCCTATTGTATGTAACCTGCAGATTTCCTAGTACTATAGATTAATTTATCTAGAATATCCCTGACAATTATAGTGCAGTGTAGTGCCGGTATCCTTGTATCTATAGATGTAATTTATCAAATATCCCTGACAGTTATAGTGCAGTGTAGTGCAGATTCCCTTGATCTTATAGATGTAATTTATCTAGAATACCCTGACGTTATAGTGCAGTGTAGTGCAGATTTCCTTGTATCTATAGATGTAATTTATCTAGAATCTCCTGACAGTTTTAGTGCAGTGTAGTGCAGTTTCCTTGTATCTATAATGTAATTATCTAGAATATCCCTGACAGTTATAGTTGCAGTGTAGTGCAGATTTCCTTGTATCTAAGAGTAATTTATCTAGAATATCCCTGACAGTTATAGTGCAGTGTAGTGCAGATTTCCTTGTATCTATAGATGTAATTTATCTAGAATATCCCTGACAGTTATAGTGCAGTGTAGTGCAGATTCCCTTGTATCTATAGATGTAATTTATCTAGAATATCCCTGACAGTTATAGTGCAGTGTAGTGCAGATTCCCTTGTATCTATAGATGTAATTTATCTAGAATATCCCTGACAGTTTATAGTGCAGTGTATTGCAGATTTCCTTGTATCTATAGATGTAATTTCAGAAATCCCGTGCAGTTTAGTGCAGTGTAGTGCAGATTCCCTTGTATCTATAGATGTAATTTATCTAGAATATCCCTGACAGTTATAGTGCAGTGTAGTGCAGATTTCCTTGTATCTATAGATGTAATTTATCTAGAATATCCCTGACAGTTATAGTGCAGTGTAGTGCAGATTTCCTTGCACTACAGTTACAGTATTACTTATTTCTTACCTCCATATTTTCTTTTTCAGCAAATAAAAGCAATAAAAGAATCGTACAAAAGACGTAAGTGTTGATGGTCAAATTGAAATACATGTACGTGTGACCTCAGACATGTATAGTCTATCTAGTAACCAATATTCTCATGTTCGTGTTAGTGTTTGACCGAGACTTGGAGTCAGATGTTAAAAGTGAAACCAGTGGATATTTCCAGAAAATCCTCATCTCATTGTTACAGGTAAGAACAAGAGATTCCAGTGTGGGGTGTCATGTCCTCTACAGATTGTGGGGTTATTCATCTGAACTAAACCAAGAAGGAATTTGTGTTGGAAAACATATAACTAGGGATAAATACTTATTGCCAATTCTGTAACGTGTGATTGTGAGTAGAGATGGCTACACTTCCAGAAGTTCAGTAAAAGTTCTGTAGTTCAAAAATGTACCCATTAAAATCAAATGGGGAGAAACGGTGACTTACTGTAAATGGCTGTGGTCCCTGGGAAATGGTCTGGGGAACACGTACATATCACCAAAACTAACTTACCCTACAATCATGCAATTGTCGGGTTTCCACGTGCTACATTCGAGGGTTATGGCCAATTCGAGGGATACCAAATGATACATTTGAGGGTTACAGAACAATACGTTCAATGGTTGCTGAAATCGAACACCACATTCAAAGGTTACTGAATGATACTTTTGAGGGCTACCGAAATCCAACACTACATTCAAAGGGTTACCAAAAATACATTTGAAGGTTACCGAAATTGAAGGTTACATTTGAGGGTTACTGAAATTGAACGCTAAATTCAAGGGTTACCAAATGATACTTTCGTGGGATACCGAAATCGAATGCCACATTGGAAGGTTACCGAAATCGAAGGATACATTCAAGGGTTACTGAAATCGAAGGATACACTCAAGGGTTACTGAAATCGAAGGATACATTAGAGGGTTACTGAAATCGAAGGATACATTAGAGAGTTACTGAAATCGAAGGATACATTTGAGGGTTACTGAAATCGAAGGATACATTCGAGGGTTACTGAAATCGAAGGATACATTCGAGGGTTACTGAAATCGCAGGCTACATTCGAGGGTTACCAATTTCAGAATTCGATAATTATCGAAAATAAGTCTGCGAGATTGAAAAAACACAAACCAGTTCGGGAAGTTCAGAAGAGTTTGAGTTCATCTGAACTATTTAAGTTCGGGTCAAGCTCAGACTCGGGTTCGGCCCATCTCTAAGTGTGAGATTACGTCCTACATCCAAAGACTTGACTGTTTTTTGTCCTTTAAAGTAAAATGATATCCTTTTGTGTTTTTGATCATAGGAAGCCATCAAATACATTGAGAAAATAAATCTGCTGAGATACAACAGAGTGGCCAGATGAGATGCCATAGAGTGGCCAGTTGAGATACCATAGAGTGGCAAGCTGAGATACCATAGAGTGGGCAGTTGAGATACCATACAGTGGCCAGATGGGATACCATAGAGTGGCCAAGTGGAATACAATAGACTGGCCAGTTTGATATACCATAGAGTGGACAGCTGAAATACCATAGATTGGCCAACTGAGATACCATAGTGTGGCCAATTGAGATACCATAGAGTGGCCAGTTGAGATACCATAATGTGGACAGTTGAGATACCATAGGGTTGCCTGTTGAGATACCATAGAGTGGCCAGCTGAGATACCATAGAGTGACCATCTGAGATACCATAGAGTGGCCAGTTGAGATACCATTGAGTGAACAGTTAATGTACGATAGAGTGGTCAGCTGAGATAGCATAGAGTGACCATCTGAGATACCATAGAGTGGCCAGTTGAGATACCATTGAGTGAACAGATAATGTACCATAGAGAGGTCAGTTGAGATACCATAGATTGGGCAGTTGAGATACCATTGAGTGAACAGTTAATGTACCATAGAGTGGGCAGTTGAGATACCATAGAGGGGCCAGCTGAGATACCATAGAGTGGACAGATGAGATACCATAGAGTGACCAGTTTATAAATAGACAAAATTACGAAAACGCTAATGTATTCTAAAACTTCTTCATACACAATTCTATGTGTTATGGACAATTAATGCCCCTTACTCCAGAAATAAACAATAATAATGTTTTGATTGTCTTTCAGGCTAATCGTGATGAGGGTCTTAATATTAATGAAGATCTCGCTGGTCAGGATGCCAAAAAACTTTATGAAGTAAATAAATATCCCCATTAAAGTCTACAATGGACTCAGATGGGCGAGTTTGATTCTTTAAAGCATCTTAACTTACTGCACAATATCTTTGCATAATTATCTTTGGGTTTGTTTATTCCTTTCAGGCTGGAGAATCTCGATGGGGAACCGATGAATCCCAGTTCAATGTTGTCCTGGCTACAAGGAACTATATGCAGTTGAGAGCCACTTTTAAAGCCTATGAGATTGTAAGAACTAGAGGAGATGTGTATGTAGAGTAATGTACCCCCACCTGGTAGGCAACAACTTCACAAGAGAAATGACCTACCCCACCAAATAAACCAATCAAAAGATTCAACATTGCTTGGTACCATTTCATTGGGCATCATCTGTCAATATTCATGTCCAAAATTTGGCATCCTTACTGAATGTCTTTAACAATGGACCTCTTGGTGTCCTTCCCTCTATCCCACACCAATGGGATCCAATATAAGTAAAGTCCGTGGAGTCGTAACAGGTAAATTGTGAGGTGCTCCCCCTACCAGTCCGTGCCACAACTGGTAAGTTGCAATATGTATTTGAATTTGAAGGGAGGCACGCTCATAAAGGCTTAATCATGTTAATAATTTATTCAGGTGCTGAAAACCAGGTACACAAGGTTTCTGGATGGTCCAACCCCCTTCCTCAGGTGTAACTAAACACTACAAGGTGCAGGCTATTTATAATGACATCACTCTCATAAAATGAAAAACTCTGCCTCCCATTTTAGAGGGCAAAAAAGTGCTAATGCAATAAAAGTGCAAGTGCTAATAAATACAAGTCAAATAGTACCATCAATATACTGTGACCTTTCATGATAAATAAAATGTGCTATGATCATAATTGAAGAAATGTGAAAAATAAAAAATTGTAATAACATACTGTATAATAAAACATTGTCAGGGAGATTTAATAAAAGTTCTTATCGTTTAAAATGGTGCTAATTTTGCCCCAACCAATCAGATCTTATTTAACATTTGAAAGCTAACATCTGATTGGTTGGGGCAAAATTAGCACCATTGCTAAAAGTGAATGTAATCCATAAAAACATGTGAATAAAAATTATTAAAAATTCATAATGTGTCTTGTCATATTATCTATTGTAAACTAATGCCCATTTCTTTCTAAACAATACTTTTGAGGAAAGTTCATTCTTTTAGCAAGCCTTATGGGTAGTTCATTTAAAGATCCACTACACGGCGGACATGCTCCTGTAAAGAAATTCACTTTTAGCAATGGTTTAATGTTTTAGTCAGGGGTGCCCCTACCATGAAGCAAACTGAAACATTTGCTCAGGGCGCACCCCTGCGGAACACTTAAAAGGCGTCAGTTAAAAAAAATCCTTCCTGCAATACCGCATTTCAGCACCAGTCCACCAATCAGTGTAAAGTCAGCCCACCAGTCATTGTAAGTCAGACCACCATACCCACCTCCACAAGCCACGCCTATGTTCCATGATGAAACCACGCCCTCTTCACTTGTCGTCCCCCGTCTGCAGATAGGCGGTATTTAAAAGTTGTTTCAGGTGACAAAAACTCTAGCAACACCCCTGGTTTTAGTACATAGAATGTTTTATTATACAGTATGTTATTACAATTTTTTATTTTTCGCATTTCTTCAATTATGAAGCCATCATAGCACATTTTCAGGGTTATTCAATAAAAGTTCTTATCGTTTAAAATGGTGGTAATTTTGTCCCAACCAATCGATGTTTATTTATTATGAAAGGTCACAGTATATTGATGGTACTATTTGATCTGTATTTATTAGCACTTGCACTTTTATTGCATTAGCACTTTTTTTGCCCTTCAAAATGGGAGGCAGAGTTTTGCACTATGAGAGTGATGTCATTATAAATAGCCTGCACCTTGTAGTGTTTAGTTACAGATTAAAGCAGGACATACACTGCAGGAGATTAGATTTCATATAGTTTCAGACAATCGTATCCAATTAGAAGAAACTTTTGTAGTTCCCCACATTGTTTTGCCAATCTCCTGCAGATTTCGATATATTATCGAGTGGCCGATTATAAAAACAGCATCCCGGTTATCGATATTTTTGCCGTTTCGATCAAATTTATCAAATTGTCCAAAATATCGATAATGTGTATGCCGTACTTTAAAGGGTATCTTTACTGAAAAAATAAAATTTTCTAAAGTTGGATACAGCATGATTCCACTGCTCCAAAAAGTTTTTTCGGATTTTAAATCTGAGCTGTAGATTCTGAGAAATCATCATTTGAAATCACAGCATTTACAGGGAAAGACCTGTCACTCCAGAAGCAGAAATTATAATATGTCCCATCCCTGACCTCTTACTAGGATCTTTGGCTGCCTGCCAGCACACTTTCTGCATCATTCTCAACAGAGAAAAGAAAGAAGAGGGAGGGAGGGGGAGATCTATAACCAGAGCAGTGTCTATGGTGAGGCTGTGCAGAACTTATAAGTGTCGCAGACACTACAAGAAGGCAGTGAGTAAGGGAGGTGGGGGGAATTAGAAGCACTCACTAAACATTAATAATTTAATGACAAACCAAGCACAGATAAATATGTGAGTACCATCATTTTACTTGTCTCAAATTGTAGTTTCAGATAATTTATAGTTGTTTGAGCAAGTATAGTGACCCTTTAAGAGCATGGGTACATTTTTCACCTCTTATTGAATAAGCCCCTAAATATACTATACATAGGCTTATTTAATAAGGGCAAAAGTGTGTCCATGCTATTCATATGCAGCAACCAATCACGTGTTATTTTAAACTGCATAGACCAACAAAAAACTTCTGATTGGTTGCAAACGGTTTTAAAATAAGCCCCAAGGTTTCTAATCCAACCCTTGTCTCACCTGCACACAGAATGGATTGATTTGTCCTTTTATTTGTCTCCTTTAGCTTCATGGGAAAGACATTTTGGACGTGATTAATAGTGAAACTTCGGGAGATCTGAATAAAGCTTATTCCACCATAGGTAATCAATACGTGGCACAGTATTTCCTTGTTCCATTACGCAGTTTCCCTTTAAATTCATGGCACCATCATGTATGTAGCCTCACATTTCCTGCACGATAGCAAAGTCTCTATGAAGCACATCTTCTAGGGAATATTAATGAAAGGACTGAATGCAGATTGGATAGATCTGTAAACTAAATGGGGGGAAATAAAGGAATATTGGAAACAATGTCTCTGTTACCCTTTGATTTAGACAGTTTCCTGGTAGCTGGTATATTTTATACCTTTCAGCTTTCTAACTGTTGCAGTTTTGGGGGTTGAGGGGTAATTTACCTGAATATAATATTTCATCTCAGGGCTGGACTTACCCTCCATGTCACAGGTCAGCGTTCTGCAGTTTAAATAGAAAGTCTGACTGTCCATTCATGTTTCTCTTTGTAGTAAAAATCACAAGGGACTGTCAGGGCTACTTCGCCACGAAGCTGCACAAAGCAATGAAAGGAGCAGGAACAGATGAGGAGATGCTAATTCGCATTTTGGTAACCCGAGCAGAGGGTAAGGGCAATGCCCAACCTAAGGCACCATCCCGAAGCACAGGCGCACATCCAAGCCATAGGTAATAACTAGCCATAGAGTACATACCCAGCCATAGGGCACATCCCAGCATAGGGCACATACCCAGCCATAGGGCAATACCCAGCCACGGAGGCACATACCAGCCATAGGGCATACCAAGCAAGGGTACATACCTAGCCATAGAGTACATACCCAGCCATAGGGCACATACCCAGCCATAGGGCACATACCCGACCACAGGGCAATACCCTAGCAATAGGGTACATACCTAGCCATAGAGTACATACCAGCCATAGGGCACATACCCAGCACAGGCACATACCAGCCATAGGGTACATACCTAGCTATAGAGTACATACCCAGCCATAGGGCACATACCCAGCCACAGGGCACATACCCAGCCATAGGGCACATACCCAGCCACAGGGCACATACCCAGCCATAGGGCACATACCTAGCCATAGGGTACATACCCAGCCACAGGTACATACCCACCCATAGGTACATATCCAGCTATAGGGTACATACCCAGCCATAGGGCACATACCCAGCCACAGGGCACATTCCCATCCATAGGGCACATATCTATCCATAGGGTACATACCCATACCCAGACACAGGGTACATACCAAGCCAAAGGACACATATCCAGCCATAGGGCACATGCCTAGCAATAGGGTACACTGAGCCATAGGGCACATATCCAGCCATAGGTGTTTTACCCAGCTGTAGGGCATACATCCACCATAGAGCACATAACCAGCCATAGGTCACATAATCAGCCATGGGTTCATAATCAACCATAGGGTACATACCCAGAATCGGTACTACACAGCAATAGGGCACATAATCAGCCATAGGTACATACCCAACCATAGGGCACATAACCAGCTATAGGGTACATACCCAGCTATAGGGTACATACCTAGCCATAGGGTAATGCCCAGCCATAGGGTACATACCCAGCACATGTTACATATCCAGCCATAGGGCACATACCCAGCCATAGGTCACATACCCAGCCATAGGTCACATACCCAGCTATAGGGCACATATCCAGCTATAGGTTACATAACCAGCCATAGGGTACATACCCAGCCATAGGGTACATACCCAGCATTGAGCACATACCCTGCTTGGGCACATCCCAGCTATAGTGCACATACCCAGTTTTAGGCACATACCCAGCTATAGGGCACATAACCAGCCATAGTGCACATACCCATCTTTAGGGCACATAACCCATCTTAGGCACATACCAGCTATAGTGCACGTACCCAGCCATAGGGTATATACCCAGCTATAGGGCACATACCCAGTATAGGGCACATAACCAGTCATAGTGCATAACCGCTTGGGCACATACCCAGCTTTAGGGCACATACCCAGCTATAGTGCACATATCCAGCCATAGGGTACATACCCATACCCAGCCATAGAGTACATACCAACCATATGGCACATGCCAAGCCATAGGGCACTATCCAGCCATAGAGCAAAAACCAGCCACAGGGCACTAAATGCCTAGGACATAATCAGCCATAGGGTACATACTCAGACATCGGGTACATACCCAGCCATAGGGCGCATAATCAGCCATAAGGTACATACCCACCTGCACATAATAGCCATAGGGCACCAATCAGCCATGAGTGCATACCCAGACATAGGGTACATACCCAGCCATAGGTCACATAATCAGCCATAGGGTACATACCCAGCTATAGATCACATAATCAGCCATAGGGTACATACCCAGCCATAGGGCACATAATCAGCCATAGGGTACATACCAGCTATAGATCACATAATCAGACCATAGGTACATACCCAGCCATAGGGCACATACCCAGCCATAGGGCACAATCAGCCATAGGGTACATACCCCAGCTATAGATCACATAATCAGCCATAGGGTACATACCCAGCCATAGGGCACATAATCAGCCATAGGGTACATACCCAGCTATAGATCACATAATCAGCCATAGGGTACATACCCAGCCATAGGGCACAATACCCAGCCATAGGGCACATAATCAGCCATAGGGTACATACCCAGCTATAGATCACATAATCAGCCATAGGGTACATACCCAGCCATAGGCACATAATCAGCCATAGGGTACATACCCAGCTATAGATCACATAATCAGCCATAGGGTACATACCCAGCCATAGGGCACATAATCAGCCATAGGGTACATACCCAGCTATAGATCACATAATCAGCCATAGGGTACATACCCAGCCATAGGGCACATAATCAGCCATAGGATACATACCCAGCTATAGATCACATAATCAGCCATAGGGTACATACCCAGCTATAGATCACATAATCAGCCATAGGGTACATACCCAGCTATAGATCACTAATAGCATAGGTAATACCCAGCATGGACATATCACATAGGGCACATACCCAGCTATAGGGTACATACCTAGCCATAGGGTACATACCCAGCTATAGATCACATAATCAGCCATAGGGTACATACCCAGCTATAGATCACATAATCAGCCATAGGGTACATACCCAGCCATAGGGCACATAATCCCATAGGCACTACCCAGCTATAGGGTACATACCTGATATAATCCCATCGCTGATGGTGGGGTTAGATCCGGTGTTCACTAATAGGGGTAAGGAGGTCACACCTGCCATCTTAAGTGTGGCAAAAGCTTTTCATGGCCAATGGCTTGTTTCTGAATCGGGTCCCAGCATAATGAATACAGCCCTGATCTATTGTAAGGGAGAGTACCAGGATATCCAGATATGAATTCCCAGAATGATAACCTGAGGGTGATGCAATATTTCCATTTTTATTGGGAATTCTGCCATCAGTCCCCCAAGTCTCCCTGTTCCCTTTACACACACGAAGACCCTGGATCTGCCTCACCTTATATCAACCTCCTAATGTAACACTGGGCAATGGAAATGAAATCCAGAAAACCTTTAATAAATGACGTTAATGTTCCCTTAGTGCGGCCAAAGGAATGAAGTTTTAATATTGACATAAATTCTCTGGCATTACAATAAGTTTATTAATAGTATATATATATATATATATATTATATATATATACTATTATGATATATGTATATATATAATAGTTTATCTTCCAAGATGTTTTGTTCTACTTAATAGACTGAGCGGATCTGTAGACTTATAACCACACAGCCCATTGTAATTTAGGGGTAGTACGTAACTACCTAGTACAGGGATGTCCAACCTGCGGCCCTCCAGATGTTTGAACTCCCAGCATTCCTTGGTGTCGTCTGCAATGGAGGAATGCTGGGAAATGTACAGGAAGATTCAATAAAATTTCTTATCCTTAAATGGTGCTAATTTTGCCCCAACCAATCAGATGTTAGCTTTCAAATGTTAAAAACATCTGATTGGTTGGGCCAAATTAGTCACCATTTTAAACGAAAGAACTTTGTTTTAATAACCCTGTACATTTCCCAGCATTCCTCCATTGCAGACGAAACCAAGGAATGCTGGGTGTTCAAACATCTGGAGGGTCCATTTCTGGAGGGTCTGGAGGGTCCATTTCTGATCTAGTAGCAGGATTAGCTCATAGACAGATAAACAGCTCGCATGCTCTCTTGCCTAATTTAAACTGTAACCGGATTGGCTAGAGGCTACCAGTGGGTGGTGAACTGCCGTAACAAGTTCCTGCAGTAGTTCAGGACTGGGCATGTGCAAAGACATAACAGTCAGTGACCACACTGTTTGATACTGGAATTCTGGGTAATAAAGTACATAGGCCCTGTTTATGAGGTTTATTCATGTTGTACTTTCACAGATTTGTCTTTATCAAGTGACCCCTTATTGCCCAGATATGGGACAACCAATCCGCTCAATCTTAATTCTATTTTCTGGACAGATTGATCTTCAGACAATCAAAGAAAAATATCAGGAGATGTACCAGAAGAGTTTAGCTGACGCCATCAAGTCAGACACATCTGGGGATTTCTGCAAGTTGCTCCTGGCCTTGTTGCATTAAATAAATGTAAATCTCAATGTTATATAATAAAAGCGTTTTATTCTCCATCATTTTTAATGAATTATTGCCATGTACCGTGATAAACGGGAGATTCAATAACAGTTCTTATCGGTAAAAATGGAGCTAATTTTGCCCCAACCAATCAGATGTTAGCTTTCAATGTAAATAAGATCTGATTGGTTTGGGGCAAAATTAGCGCCATTTTTAACCATAAGAACTTTTATTTGAATAACCCTGTGTCTTCGTGGGAATATAAATAGGAAGAAGATTTGTCCGTAAACAGAAATAAACAGAGTAGAACTTGGTACGGTTAAGCTAGCCATACATGGCCAGATGTTCATCAATCGGATTTTCCGATAGAGTGCTTCCGATTTCCACTTGAAAATGGGGTCAGCCTGGCCCGATCTTTGTTTTTTTTCCGACCCCATGTGTGGGAGGCTTTAGAATGATAAGTTTATGGTACTTTGTGAATGACACTGTTATATCAGGAAACGGACAGTCACACAATATTACGTTACAGTAGTGATATCACAGATAGAAAATGTGGGGGGTGGGGAAGGTAACTTTAGATTTTTGTTGTGGGGATGGACATGCCCTTTAATAGATTGGCATTGTGTCTCAACCAATTACAGAGAAGCTGTAATTGGTCATTGGCTGCCGGTCCGGTCCCTTTTACTTGCTCCTCGTGCATGGAAAGACACGAGAAGCAAAGAGAAGCACGCCGGGAAAGAAGGCTGGGTGAGTACTGTTAGAAGCATCTTTGGATTTGCCATACAATAAACTCTCTAGTGCATTGTTCACTAATAGGTCATATCAGAGGGCACATGGACATCCTTTAAGATTGGAAGAAAATCTTCAGGTTAGGAGAGGTTTCTTACAGTGAGAACGGTGAAACTGTTGGAACTGTCTCCAGCAGATGTGGAATGGCAAGTTCATTGGATATAAAGAGAGAATATTGAAAGTTATCTGGTATGAATACATAGTCCTTGTTGATCCGGGGATTCTTGTGGTTGACATTAGATCTTCCTTAGCTGAGATTCCATTGCAGGGACCTGTAAGAACATTGATTAATGAAGTTACAGGTTATGTCTCCGATATTAATATTCCCTCTGTCCAATCAACAGCTCTCCAGCTGTTGTTAAACTACATCTCCCACCCTCAGCTAAAGACTCCAGGTTGAACATAATATTCTTCAATGCAATCCTCATCCCATACATGTGATTTCTGTTTTCAATCTTCTCTTCCAATAGGACAGGCTGTTCTGTTTTTTCTATTTCTGATTTTATTTCTTATTTTTCCATTCAGCCTCTTCCTAATCCTTATATATTATATAAACACTGCCCACTGCATTGCCAAAGGAAAGTCACATGTGACAAGTACACAAGAGGAGGTTAAAATTAGAAGTGAGCAGGATTCGGCCCCCGTCCATGTGGCTGTGGTGTGTTATTAAAGTCTTAGCAAGCAGGGGCCTGCAGAGTAAACTCTATCCAGAAAATAGAGACCAGGAGCCCATCGCTGGCACCAGAGATCAGCATGTCCAGGGCCCAGTGGTGGCACCATATACCTGAGATCCAGGGGACCTAAGGAGCACAGTAGAGCAGGACACAAGGTAAGTCCCAATGTTGGCTCTGGGCACATTTCACATGTCCAGCAGGGCTTGTGGGTTAAACCACAGACAGGGACACAAGACGTGCCAGTGTTGCATACTGATTTGTACTTGGCAGATGTGTGAGTAATCACCTTTGAATAGAAAGTCTTTTTGCATTTATAAAGCCATTGAATGGAGGCTACTTGGTAGTGGGACTCTTAGGGCCCTTTAACTCCTCTCTAGTGACGGCCCTGATATTGGGGAGACAGAGAGTGTGTGAGTGAGTGTGTGTGTGTGTGTGTGTTAATTATTGCGCATGGTAGAGATTAGCACAGATGCTATGCAGCCAATCCAGATGTCCCTACTATTGTTAAACTATTAAACTGCAGCCAGGAGCACTGATGATACCGAACGAGAAAATGCCCTTGTCCTATCCTTACTTACACTGCCTGCAATTACAGTAAATAGTGTAGACGCTGCATGATCCACTCACTAATCCCATTCCCTACATCTTCAAAGCATACTGATAATGAATACACACTATGTAAACTCCAAAGGGTATCCTAACTGCACAGCTACTGAACAAAGCTGTGGCATCACCTTTGAGGTGGTCCTCCCAGTGTAAAACTCATGTACAGTATCTCCCAGAACCAGTAAAGGACCATAACGTCCCCAATGTACACTATAGGGACACAAGCACGATACACGGTTACGCAAAAATCACCCCCACATCCGACGCTCACGATTCAATATCGCACTTGCGCTAGTTTTAACTATTATTAAATTATTTTGTATTTTGCTGTTCAAACGCTAGAAATAAACAGTGTCCCAGCTATTCAATATGAAGTTCGCCCACTCTGTAATCCAGATGATCCGTGTGGCCGCTCTTTAGTACATAATGTGCAGCCAAGATGGATATAAGGACATAGAGGCAGGTGAAATCTTCTGCCTACAGTTCTTGAAGAAGCAGTTTAATTTAGAGATCTGTGTATTTAAAGGGCATGTCCACCCTTAAAACAAAAACTAGAACTTGTCAGTTATTTGCCCCCAACCCCAACTGCTATTTTTTACCAGTTTACATAAATACATGTATTGTAACCAGATATTTAATGATAAGTTCTATTCCTTTCTGGAAAAGGTATCCGCCTCCTCCCTCTGCTCAATGAGCTTTTTAAATGATTGAGCATGTGCAGGAGGAGCAGGTGGAACAACAGTAGTCATTGGTTGTGTGTCAGCAATCACAGCCTTGATTGACAGCTTGGAGGGAGGGGCCAGCTTACTCTGCCAGAATGGGGCAATAATTATCCTTAATATCTGGTTAGTAATGCAGGTAATAAAGTGCTGAATATATCAGATGGAGTTGGTGGCAGGTAACTGACAACAGGCCATTTTTTGTTTTAAGTGAACATGCCCTTAATTAGTACTGTACTGAATTGTGCAAATTGTGTGGGTCGTATCCCACTGATGTACACAGGCCATATTAATAAACCTGCCATTAATAATAACCTTAAAATGCTTCTAGTCCCATTTGAAAGGGAATTTAAAGGGTCACTATACTCACTGAAAACTTTACATTTTCTGAAACTACAATTTGAGAGAAGTAAAATGGTGGTACTCACATCTATTTGTGCTTGCTTTATCATAATATTAATGTTTAGTGATGCTCCTAATTGCCCCCACCTCCCTTACTCACTGCCTCCTTGTACTGTCTGCGACACTTATAAGTTCTGCACAGCCTCACTATAGACACTGCTCTGCTTACACATCTCCCCTCCCTCTCCTGCAGTCTTTCCTCTGCTGATTCTCTTAAAGGGCATGTCCACCCCTTTTTTCTAATTTTTCATATATAGTAGGGATAGTTCCCCCAGCCCAACCGCTATAAATATTTTACAGAAAGTCCCCGATCGTTACTTACCTTCCCTTTCTCCTCCGCCACACTGCCATCCTTCTGCTTGCATGGAACTGCAATCACGGACGCAGCTGCCGGCAGTTCAGAACGCCGGAGGAGAGAGGGAAGGTAGTAAAGATCGGGGACTTTCTGATGAATATATTAAGTGGTGGGGCTGTGGGGCTGGGGGAACTAGCACTACTATTTTTTGACTATTTTTACACTAGGCGAGGGAGAGCAAAACGGAGGGAGACGGCGGGAAAACCTCTGAGAGGACATCTCAGAGGCGGAAACAATTTCCCTGGTGGACAGTTTTCTGGACTTTGGGGGAACTTTACAGTGAGAACCATATGGAGCTGGGATGTAAGGTAAGGATTTTTATGCACTACAGAGTGGGGCCAGTAGTGGGTTAAATTATAGTTTTGGGGTGGACTGCCCTTTAAATGTTCCAGAAAATGTGCTGGCAGACAGGCAAAAGGTCAAGCTTGGGTCACATATTATAATTTCTGCTTCTGGAGTGACAGGTCTTTCCTGTAAATGCAAGTGATTAAAATAATGATTCTCAGGATCTACAGCTCAGATTTAAAATCTGAAAAAAGTTTTGGAGATTGGGATCTTGCTGTATCTAGATACTATTTTGAAAATTTAAAAGATTTAGAGTAAAGATACCCTTTAAAATAAAGCAACTTTATATTAAGAACAGCAAAAAATGTCCTTAACATATTAACCTTTAGGCAGAGACGGAGACAAACATATTTGTAGGTTCTGGTCTTTCAGAGTGAGTCAGTGACCCAGATATAGAGTTGCACATGCTCAGTTAATCCTGACGAATGGGCAATCTTTCAGCAGCAGGATACACTGAAGACCAGTGGCCTTAATTCTTTATTTGGTTTTAGCTTATTACTGGTACAATCACATATTTTATTCCCAACATTTTTAGATATTAAATTTAAATATTAATTTGTCTATGGAGATGGCCTATGCTGTTAACCCACAATTCCTTTCAGTGTGTTTCTAGTGACCCTTCTCCACCCACAGACTTTCGCTTCTAAAGGAGGGTGCGGGGCCTTTATTAATATCCATGTCATCTCTCCCCAACCCATTCAAAGCCTGGGAGCATGTGCTTTGCTGCAATGTGCTGTGGGGCAATACAGAGGGGGCAGGTCCTGGTGTGTTAAACCCTCACAATGAATTGGAATGTCAGTCTGTGGCTGTAGAGATCGAATCATCAAGTAAAGGGAGATATTGGAAAGTGGTGGAACATATGGAAACACAATGAAAGTCAGACTAGAAATATCAGTCCCACTCTTGTGCTAGAAACCATTGAGCATGTTCCTTTTATTTCACTGTCGAAGACTGTAATATATGTATAAAAGTGCAATAACAAAGGGAAAACAACTTTTGTCTTCTTTATTCCAGCTGCAAACCATTCCAAATGTCTTCTAGATGCACCATGGCTAGAGTCAGCCGGAGAGTATCTACATCTTCTAAAGACGTTGAGCAGATATTTTGTGCATCACAATGAATAGTGAGAGTCTTGCGTTCCACGATGAGGACCTCTCTTCTGAATTACTGAAGCAGCTGAACAAGTTCAGAGAATCCTGCTTACTAACGACATCATCATTTGCTCTGAGACGACGAGTTTCCATGTCACAGGACTGTCCTGGCCTCCAGTAGCCCTTACTTCAAGGCAATGTTCTGTAACAATTTTATAGAGAGTTCTCAACAAAAAGTGACCTTATCGGGCATCGATTCGGGCTCACTGGGCCAAATTATTGTTTATGTTTACACAGGTGAAATCCTTATCACAAAGGAGAACGTGCTAAATCTATTTATGCTGCTTCAATGTTACAGTATGAAAAGTTACTGGAAACATGTTCTAGATATCTTCAGGACCAACTCAACCCTCAAAACTGTCTTAGCATGATCGCCTGTCTGAATTTTTTAGTTGCGAAAAACCTGAAACAGAAAGCTAGGGATATCGCCTTAAAATGCTTCCCGGAGGTCTCCATCTCTGAAGACCTGAAGGAGCTTTTGAGCAGAATTGCTCGACTATCTGGGGACGATGACCTTTGTGGAGAAGAAGAACAATATTTGAGACGCTGATGACTTGGATTCGACACGACGTCAAAGGAGAATGTTACGTTCAAGATTTGTTCAAGAAGTGAGGCTCCAGTACGTCCATCCACTTTCCTCTTCCACTTCATTGCCAATGAGCCTCTAATCCATCATCCCCAACCTGCAGATATATTCTGGATTCAGCATGTAAACTTATATTCTCCCTAAACTCTAGCTGGCTCCAGAAGTCAAGCCTATGTGGCATGTACCAAGAAGGTTTTTCTCACCAGAGATTTTCTCATTACATTGGTGGTAGAAAAGACAACAAGCAGACCACTAGGGATGTTTTGCTGTACAATGAGAAGACCAACCAGTGGATGGGACTGGCTAAGTTACCACTGCGTCTGTACAAGGCTTCTTCAGTGGGGTTGCATGGAAGTGTCTATGTCTTAGGAGGACTCTCCATTGGACTCAAACACATTGCCACATGTAATGTTTATATTCTATCGCTAAAGTTAAATCAGTGGCGTAATGGTGAACCAATGCTTGTACCACGTTATTCCCATAGAGTATAACAACAAAAACTACATCTTCTCCATGGAGGGATCGGCAAGCAAGAAATTCTAGGTTCTATGGAAAGGTTTGACAGTATTTACAACACATGGGAATCTGTTTCAAATATGCCAGTAGCGGTTCTCCATCCTGCCGTGGCTGCCAAGGACCAAAGAATTTACCTTTTTGGAGGAGAAGATGCTAGCAGAATCCCGTTCGACTTATACAGGTAACAGTGTTAAAGGAATATCATAGGATCAAACCATGGTTGTCACATCTGTTTAAAGACATATACTGTAGGTTGAAGAGGTTAAAGGGCATGTTCAACATTTAAAAAAAGATCAGTTATCAGCTACTTGCCCCCAACCCCAAACTAATCTATTTTGTACTTTATTACCTGCTTTAATAACCAGATATTTATGAATATTTCTTGCCTCCATATTGCAGAGTAAGCTGCCTCCTTTCTCCATGCTGTCAATCAAGGCTGTGACTGCTAACATCAAACAATGATGACTGCTTTTTTCCCCTGCTGCCTCCTCTGCACATGCTCAGATTATAAAAACCTCATTGAGCAGTGGGAAGAGGCAGATATCTTTGCCAGAAAGGAATAGAATTTATCATTAAATATCCGGTTACAAAATAAAGGTATAAATGATAACATAGCAGTTGGGGTTGGGGGATAATAACTCACTAGTTTTTGTTTTATAGGGTGGACATGGCCTTTAAACTCTTTACCTTTCTGGTATTTTCTCTATCCAAGGCTAGTACACATGATCCAATTATCCCTGGACCAATTAGCACAGGAAGACACAAAGTAGCTCATTGGACAGCTCCCCTCTATCTCCCTGGTAGAGCACACTGAGCATGCCTAGTTAGTAGTTAGAGAGAGTTGGAGGAGGGGTTAGAATTGATTGAAGGACACAGCTTCACACAGTGTGGCCTCAGCCTTAATGAATTGACAAAGCCACACAAAAATTGGTTATATTTTACTATATTTACTGTATATAATACAACAATTAATTGAGTGAGGATTATTTTTTCTTAAGTAAATCTTAGTCGGTGAATGAATCGATACATTATCTTCGTTTAATGGTCCGTTCAGTTTCCAGACCTACAGCCACATTCTTCCCTGATTTACCATATGACATTCCTTCCTATACGGAAGATGGAAAATGATATTAACTGACTGGAAATGTTCACCCATCTACACCCTCGTCCAACAGGGAATTATTCACTGAGTAAATTTTAAATTATTCCCTGGTAATAAATACATTGTCTAACATTGATTTATTTACTGTAAATCTCAAAGAAACAATTGACCATGAGCACAAAGAAACCATCTGTGGTGACGTACCAGTGGTTGGCGTGCAGTGCTATTATGGAAAATAAGTATCACTGGTATAGAACTTACCACACAGGAAATAGATTGTGACACAACCTGATCGAATGTTGGGCTTCTATGGGTCACATCACTATTATAGTAAATTACTATAAATATGATTGGATGGAGATCCACCAATCAGCATTATTTCCCACTGACAACTTGCCCGATAATTGGAAACACAGATACTGGCTCATATGATCCATTTACCAATCGTTCCCGTGTTGAGTTTGTTATTGTTTAAATGTGTTTCAGTCATTCCCAAAGGGATCTTTCTTACAGGTTTACCATGTAGCACGGAATATGTGGTTCCGAATGGAACCAGGATGGTGAAAAATGTTTGCCTCCGGCAGTTGTGATTGGAGACAAAATTATCATTATTGGAGGTAAGTTACGGGTTACTACCTAATGTCACTACCCATAACTGTAAATTAGTCATTATTGGAGGTAAGTTTACGGGTTACTACCAATGTCACTACCCATAACTGTAAATTATCATTATTGGAGGTAAGTTACGGGTTACTACCTAATGTCACTACCCATAACTGTAAATTATCACTATTGGAGGTAAGTTACGGGTTACTACCTAATGTCACTACCCATAACTGTAAATTATCATTATTAGAGGTAAGTTACGGGTTACTACCCAACGTCACTACCCATAACTGTAAATTATCATTATTGGAGGTAAGTTACGGGCTACTACCTAATGTCATCATCCATAATTGTAAATGATCATTATTGGAGGTAGTTACGGGTTACTACCCACGTCACTACCCATACTGTAACTATCATATTGGAGGTAAGTACGGGTTACTACCTAATGTCACTACCCATAACTGTAAATTATCATATTGGAGGTAAGTTACGGGTTACTACCTAACGTCACTACCCATAACTGTAAATTATCATTATTGAAGGTAAGTTACGGTTACTACCTAATGTCACTATCCATATTGTAAATTATCATTATTGGAGGTAGTTACGTGTTACTACCCAACGTCACTACCCATAACTGTAAATTATCATTATTGGAGGTAAGTTACGTGTTACTACCCAACGTCACTACCCATAACTGTAAATTATCATTATTAGAGGTAAGTTACGGGTTACTACCCAACGTCACTACCCATAACTGTAAATTATCATTATTGGAGGTAAGTTACGGGTTACTACCTAATGTCATCATCATAATTGTAAATGATCATTATTGGAGGTAAGTTACGGGTTACTACCCAACGTCACTACCCATAACTGTAAATTATCATTATGGAGGTAAGTTACGGGTTACTACCTAATGTCACTACCCATAACTGTAAATTATCATTATTGGAGGTAAGTTACGGGTTACTACCTAACGTCACTACCCATAACTGTAAATTATCATTATTGGAGGTAAGTTACGGGTTACTACCTAATGTCACTATCCATAATTGTAAATTATCATTATTGGAGGTAAGTTACGTGTTACTACCCAACGTCACTACCCATAACTGTAAATTATCATTATTGGAGGTAAGTTACGGGTTTACTACCCAACGTCACTACACCATAACTGTAAATTATCATTATTGGAGGTAAGTACGGTCCGAACCCAACGTCACTACCCATAACTGTAAATTATCATTATTGGAGGTAAGTTACGGGTTACTCACGCAACGTCACTACCATAACTGTAAATTATCAATTGGAGGGTAAGTACGGGTTACTACCTAATGTCACTACCCAAATGTAAATTATCATTATTGGAGGTAAGTTACGGGTTACTACCCAACGTCACTACCCATAACTGTAAATTATCATTATTGGAGGTAAGTTATGGGTTACTACCCAACGTCACTATCCATACTGTAAATTATCATTATTGGAGGTAAGTTAACGGTGTTACTACCCAACGTCACCACCCATAACTGTAAATTATCATTATGGAGGTAAGTTACGGGTTACTACCTAATGTCACTACCCATAACTGTAAATTATCATTATTGGAGGTAAGTTACAGGTTACTACCTAACGTCACTACCCATAACTGTAAATTATCATTATTGGAGGTAAGTTACGGGTTATACCTAATGTCACTACCCATAACTGTAAAGGTGAGTATACACGGGGAGTATAATTGTCTTTAACTTTCAGTCCAGTACAGATAAACCATGACTGGGATAAATGAGACCCTACACAAGACACATTTACCTGTACAATTACTAATTTCCCTTTATATATTAAACATTACGGTAATAAAAAACAATTTACTTGGCACAGAAAATTTCCCTGTAATATCTGGTGTATGTAGGGCTCCTTGATTACTGTAGGTGCGCTCTATATTTCTCACCACTAGATGCTGCTGTTCTATTAAATGAGAGCAAAGGAAAGTCATCCTAAAAGCACTCACACACCTTTCAATCTGATGGGGCGCACACAGGCCACCCGATCCGCCTATTGATATCTTCATCATTAGTCTATTGGTAGGAACGAAGGGAATCACATTAATTCATTTGTGGCCCGAATGACAGAAATAATATATTAACCCATGTGTACCAGCCCGCACTCTATGGACCTGGAAGAAGCAAATTGATTGTTATAACCACAATAATGAATTTTTAGTGCAGTTTGATCTATGGTTATTCCAACTGTATAATATCTGGCCATCCACCCAGGGTGACCATGTTCACAAGGAACAGAGACTTCTGGGTAATTTCCATGGCAGCTCTTACAAAATGCTTCACCTATTAAAAGGTTTTTACTGCATTCCACAAGGTAAATGCAAAACCAGAGAGCCAACTACAGACCGGTTTCGGCTTTATTGAGCTATCACCAGTGTAGTGTAGGCCTCTGGTTTTGCAATGTGAAGCGTCTATAGACAGACATTACCAATAGATTACATAGGACAGGGAGAGAACTAGCAGCTCAGGTGTAACTTCCTATTGGCCATTCATAATGACTCTACTGGTGTCAGGTGTAACTTCCTATTGGCCATTCATAATGACTCTACCTGGATCAGGTGAAACTTCCTATTGGCCATTCATAATGACTGTAGTGGATATACAGGGAAACTTCTATTGGCCATTCATAATGACTGTACCTGGATATCAGGTGTAACTCCTATTGGCCATATAATGACTGTACCTGGAATCAGGTGTAACTTCCTATTGGCCATTCATAATGACTGTACCTGGAGTCAGGGTACTTCCTATTGGCCATTATAATGACTGTACCTGGAATCAGGTGTTGTAACTTCCTATTGGCCATTCATAATGACTGTACCTGGATGTCAGGTGTAACTTCCTATTGGCCATTCATAATGACTGTACCTGGATATCAGGTGAAACTTCCTATTGGCCATTCATAATGACTGTACCTGGATGTCAGGTGTAACTTCCTATTGGCCATTCATAATGACTGTACCTGGATATCAGGTGTAACTTCCCTTGGCCATTCATAATGACTCTACCTGGATATCAGGGGAAACTTCCTATTGGCCATTCATAATGACTGTACCTGGATTGTCAGTGTAACTTCCTATTGGCCATCATAATGACTCTACCTGGATATCAGGTGAAATTCCTATTGGCCATTCATAATGACTGTACCTGGATGTCAGGTGTAACTTCCTATTGGCCATTCATAATGACTGTACCTGGATGTCAGGTGAAACTTCCTATTGTCCATTCATAATGACTCTACCTGGATATCAGGTGAAACTTCCTATTGGCCATTCATATGACTGTACCTGGATGTCAGGTGAAACTTCCTATTGGCCATTCATAATGACTGTACCTGGATGTCAGGTGAAACTTCCTATTGGCCATTCATAATGACTGTACCTGGATGTCAGTGAAACTTCCTATTGGCCATTCATAATGACTGTACCTGGATGTCAGGTGTGTAACTTCCTATTGGCCATTCATAATGACTGTACCTGGATGTCAGGTGAAACTTCCTATTGGCCATTCATAATGACTGTACCTGGATGTCAGGTGAATTCTATTGGCCATTCATAATGACTGTACCGGATGTCAGGTGAACTTCCTATTGCATCATAATGACTTTACCTGGATATCAGGTGAAACTTCCTATTGGCCATTCATAATGATGTACGGATGCATGGGTGTAACTTCCTATTGGCCATTCATAATGACTGTACCTGGATATCAGGTGAACTTCCTATTGGCCATTCATAATGACTGTACCTGAGTGTCAGGTGTAACTCCATTGGCACATAATGACTCTACCTGGATATCAGGTGAAACTTCCTATGGCCATTCATAATGACTGTACCTGGATGTCAGGTGTAACTTCCTATTGGCCATTCATAATGACTGTACCGGGATGTCGGTGAAACTTCCTATTGGCCATTCATAATGACTCTACCTGGATATCAGTGAAACTTCCTATTGGCCATTCATAATGACTGTACCTGGATGTCAGGTGAAACTTCCTATTGGCCATTCATAATGACTGTACCTGGATGTCAGGTGAAACTTCCTATTGGCCATTCATAATGACTCTACCTGGATGTCAGGTGTAACTTCCTATTGGCCATTCATAATGACTGTACCTGGATGTCAGGTGAAACTTCCTATTGGCCATTCATAATGACTCTACCTGGATGTCAGGTGTAACTTCCTATTGGCCATTCATAATGACTGTACCTGGATGTCAGGTGAAACTTCTTCCTATTGGCCATTCATAATGACTGTACCTGGATGTCAGGTGTAACTTCCTATTGGCCATTCATAATGACTGTACCTGGATGTCAGGTGTAACTTCCTATTGGCCATTCATAATGACTGTACCTGGATGTCAGGTGTAACTTCCTATTGGCCATTCATAATGACTGTACCTGGATGTCAGGTGTAACTTCCTATTGGCCATTCATAATGACTGTACCTGGAGTGCAGGTGTAACTTCTATTGGCCATTCATAATGACTGTACCTGGATGTCAGGGAACTTCTATTGGCCATTCATATGACTGTACCTGGATTCAGGTGTAACTTCCTATTGGCCATTCATAATGATGTACCTGGATGTCAGGTAACTTCCTATTGGCCATTCATAATGACTGTACCTGGATCAGGTGTAACTTCCTATTGGCCATTCATAATGACTGTACCTGGATGTCAGGGTAACTTCCTATTGGCCATTCATAATGACTGTACCTGGATGCAGGTGACTTCCTATGGCCATCTAAGACTCCCTGGAGTCAGTGGTGTAACTTCCTATGGCCATTCATAATGACTCTACCGGATGTCAGGTGTAACTTCCTATTGGCCATATAATGACTGTACCCTGGATGTCAGGTGTAACTTCCTATTGGCCATTCATAATGACTGTACCTGGATGTCAGTTGTAACTCCTATTGGCCATTCATAATGACTCTACCTGGAGTCAGGTGTAACTTCCTATTGGCCATTAAATCTACTGGATATAGGGACGTCCCTATGGCCATTCATAATGACTGTACCTGGATATCAGGTGTGTGAACTCCTATTGGCCATATCATAATGACTGTACCTGGATCACGTGTAACTTCTATTGGCCATTCATAGACTGACCTGGATGTCAGTGTAAACTCTATTGGATCGAATGACTTACCGGTATCAGTTGTGTAACTCTTGGCCATCATAATGACTCTTGGGATATCAGGTGAAACTTCCTATTGGCCAATCATAATGACTGTACCTGGATTTCAGGTGTAACTTCCTATTGGCCATTCATAATGACTGTACCTGGATATCAGGTGTAACTTCCTATTGGCCAATCGCAATGACTCTACCTGGGTGTCAGGTGTAACTTCTTATTGGCCGATCGTAATGACTCTACCTGGGTGTCAGGTGTAACTTCTTATTGGCCAATCGTAATGACTCTACCTGGGTGTCAGGTGTAACTTCTATGGCCAATTGTAATGACTCTACCTGGGTGTCGGTGTAACTTCTATGGCCAATGTAATGACTCTACCTGGATGTCAGGTGTCCCATTCTAAGAGTTCTAGACTTGTTCAATGTATTGTAGAATGAAAACGTTGTGAGGGTGTGTAAGTAACAGTGGAATGTTTACGTTTCAGTTACCCAAAGAATATTGCTATGATATGAACAAAACAATTCATGAATGTGCAGATATGAGGACAGAAGGATGCATCATGGGGCCACTGTCCTCCAGAACAAGTTGTATGTAACAGGCGGCCGCTGTCTGACAGTGGATAATACCATAGAAGATTTGCTTCTTTTGACTGTTATGACCTGACACAGACACGTTGGAAATCAATGGGGAAGTTGCCCAGCAGACTTTTGACCACGGTGTCTTAACCCTTCAGTGTGTCCCGTCCCACTTGAATTAATGAAAGGATTTCCCATTTCCACACATAAAGTTACTTATAAACAAAGTCGGCAAAGAACATGGCCAACGTCCTCTCAGAATCATTGGCTTAAAGAACTTCCAATCGAGACGTTTGTTGACCCCCCCTGACCAGCAGTACATACCCCATAACTCAGGATCCTACAGCAATGCAAACTGGGTAGGGGGATATTTTATCCAATGAGAGAAAAGCGCTGCAATACTTGTCCTATTGGATCTTGCTATAATGGATTGTGTGACATGAACTGCTGATTGGTGTGTACTGGTTAAATAATAATGTGATTTCTGGTTTAAACCCTCCTGAACGGTTCGGATCTTGGCTAGGCTTTGCACAGATATTAGGAGGTAATTTCTGTATTAGAGGCTTTGTAGTAACTGCAGAAATCCTGTCCTGTCATAGAAGAAGATAGACCATATACAACAGGGATGTCCATCCTCTGGCCCTTGTGGTGCTTTCCTTGCTGCTACTCTGATATACATTATATTAATAGTGATATTAATATTTCTTAATGTTCCTTAATTAATATTTCTTTTATGTTCCGATCAACGGTGAGTGAACAATTCACAATTCGTTAAAAATGGTGCTAATGTTGCCCCAACCAATCAGATCTTATTTAACATTTAAAGCTAACATCTGATTGGTTGGGGCAAAATTAGCACATTTTTAACGATAAGACCTTTTATTACTTCTCCCTGTAAGTATACAGGTCGGACTGCAGGATCAGTGGGTTGACTTGTATCAGTTGCTCCTAGATAAGTCATGGTTCTTTACTGGTTCTTTACTGGTTTTACTCCCCAAAACTCCCCACGTTCTGTACCTGATCCCCGCATTCTTCTCCATGCTTGGTCTGACCATGGCTGATTACCGATTGTGACCTTACCCCAGTTCTGGTAATAACCCATCTTGAGACCTCTGTCTCTAATAGCTCCTTCCCTGAGTGGTATCTAGAGTCATAAACCCTTATGGACCCAAGCGTCAGTGGGCACTCCAACCACCTAAAATAATAGAGAACCATGAGGTGAATAATAACAAGGTAAATGTGGAGAAAATATAATATGAGTGGTTCACTTTGCCTAATGGTTCCTAGTGGGCACCCTGCATTTCTCTCTCAGTATAACAAGGAATCTTGCGCTGGTTGGCTACCTCGGATCTGTTTCTATGGGGTGTAAACGAGGTCGTGACTACTTAGAGTGACATCTCTTCCTCTGTGTATATATATAAACAGCAGACGATGATATCTATTACTAAGAATATATGTTTTCAGGATATTTTTTTTTCCTTAATAAAATCCATTAACAAAAAAATTGTAGAGTTATTTTATATGTAACACATACGCAGATATTATCATGCTAGTATTTCTTCATTCAGTTTCAGACGCCATCAGAGATGCGACCTTTCGGAGCGCTCTGGCAAAAAATGTCATACACATGTGTTACAGTTTCAAACCGTTATACCATGCCACAGAAATGACATCATACCCTTAATAAGAGATGGGATCCGGGTCAGACACGAACCCGGATCCGACACGAAACTCATAGGTTACAAAATCTGAATGATCCCTCCGATAAGAAGCTATTTTTGATCAATAGCATCGAACGTTCCAAATCCTCGAAAATACGATCGGAAAATCGAAAATGGTCTCCGATCGTATTTTCCAGAATTTTCGAACGTTCGAGGCCTTTGATCAAAAATAGCTCCGTACATTTGAAAATTATCGAAATTGGTTCTGTTTCGGATTTTTGGATCTCGGATTTTCCTGAGATCCGGGAATCCGAAAATGGAACAAAACTAGTTTCGTCCATCTCTGCTCTCATCAAATCAGCCCTTTACAGTGGCTGAAAAATCTAGGGCCATATTTAGTATGCCGTGGTATCGGCAAGTTTGTTTGTTATACGACGGGCTGTTTACAAGGAACGCTCGTTTGTAGAATACCAAACATTAGTAAGATACCACAACCGTATTTATGGTCGTTATCTACGATCGCGCCGGCCCCAGATTCACAATTGCTATTAGATTACGATAGCGATGGTAATTAGGTCTAAATATCCCCCCCCTAGTTGGTATGGAACTGATTCAAGATCATAAATTCAATTGAATGTTGCGGTACAGGACGTTTGGTGTCCTAATGATAGACCGATGCTGAGATTGATATTGTCACTTTTTACTGAGTGTGTTTCCCCATGTAACAAATCCACAGGACACCATGTGCATACACTGCATACTTTGTATCACATTAAAATGTTGTATGTATGTATGTATAATTTAGCATTTATATAGCGCCACTTGGTACGCAGCACTGTACATTATAAAATACAGAGATACAGTATGTATGTATATGTTTATTTATATAGCGCCACTTGGGTACACAGCGCTGTACTTATAACACATACAGATTATACAGTATGTATGTATTGTTTATTTTATATAGGCCCACTTGGGTACCAGCGCTGTACAATATAACAATACAGATTATACAGTATTATGTTATTTTATTTATATAGCGCACTTGGTACACAGCGCTGTACATTATAACAATACAGGTATACAGTTTGTATGTATATGTTTATTTATAAGCGCCACTTGTGGAACACAGCGCTGTACTTATAACAATACAAGATATACAGTATGATGTATATGTTTATTTATATAGCGCCACTTGGGTACACAGCCGCTGTACATTTAACATAACAGATTATACAGTATGATGTATATGTTTTTATATAGCACTACTGGGTACACAGCGCTGTACTTATAACAATACAGATTATACAGTATGTTATGGATATGTTATTTATATAGTGCCAACTTGGGTACACAGCTACCAGCCAAGGGCCACATACCAGTACATAGGGCACATACCCAGCCATAGGGCACATACCCAGCCACAGGGCACATACCCAGCCATAGGGCACATACCAAGCCATAGGGTACATACCTAGCCATAGAGTACATACCCAGCCATAGGGCACATACCCAGCCATAGGGCACATACCCAGCCACAGGGCACATACCCAGCCATAGGGTACATACCTAGCCATAGAGTACATACCCAGCCATAGGGCACATACCCAGCCACAGGGCACATACCCAGCCATAGGGTACATACCTAGCTATAGAGTACATACCCAGCCATAGGGCACATACCCAGCACAGGGCAACACAGCCATAGGGCACATACCCAGCCACAGGCACATACAGCCAAGGGTACATTAGCCATAGGGTACATACCCAGCACAGGGTACATACCCACCCATAGGGTACATATCCAGCTATAGGGTACACACCCAGCCATAGGGCACATACCCAGCCACGGGCACATTCCCATCCATAGGGCATACATATCTATAGGGTACATACCCATACCCAGAAACAGGGTACATACCAAGCCAAAGGACACATATCCAGCCATAGGGCACATGCCTAGCAATAGGGTACATACTGAGCCATAGGGCACATATCCAGCCATAGGGTGTTTTACCCAGCTGTAGGGCACATATCCAGCCATAGAGCACATAACCAGCATAGGTCACATAATCAGCTTGGGTTCATAATCAACCATAGGGTACATACCCAGACATAGGGTACATACACAGCAATAGGGCACATAATCAGCCATAGGGTACATACCCAACCATAGGGCACATAACCAGCATAGGGTACATACCAGCTAAGGGTACATACCTAGCCATAGGGTAATGCAAACATACCCAGCCATAGGGCACATACCCAGCCACAGGGCACATACCCAGCCATAGGGTACATACCTAGCCATAGAGTACATACCCAGCCATAGGGCACATACCCAGCCATAGGGCACATACCCAGCCACAGGGCACATACCCAAACATAGGGTACATACCTAGCCATAGGGTACATACCCAGCCACAGGGTACATACCCACCCATAGGGTACATATCCAGCTATAGGGTACATACCCAGCCATAGGGCACATACCCAGCCACAGGGCACATTCCCATCCATAGGGCACATATCTATCCATAGGGTACATACCCATACCCAGACACAGGGTACATACCAAGCCAAAGGACACATATCCAGCCATAGGGCACATGCCTAGCAATAGGGTACATACTGAGCCATAGGGCACATATCCAGCCATAGGGTGTTTACCCAGCTGTAGGGCACATATCCAGCCATAGAGCACATAACCAGCCATAGGTCACATAATCAGCCATTGGGTTCATAATCAACCATAGGGTACATACCCAGACATAGGGTACATACACAGCAATAGGGCACATAATCAGCCATAGGGTACATACCCAACCATAGGGCACATAACCAGCTATAGGGTACATACCCAGCTATAGGGTACATACCTAGCCATAGGGTAATGCCCAGCCATAGGGTACATACCCAGCCATAGGTTACATATCCAGCCATAGGGCACATACCCAGCCATAGGTCACATACCCAGCCATAGGTCACATACCCAGCTATAGGGCACATATCCAGCTATAGGTTACATAACCAGCCATAGGGTACATACCCAGCCATAGGGTACATACCCAGCCATTGAGCACATACCCTGCTTTAGGGCACATACCCAGCTATAGTGCACATACCCAGTTTTAGGGCACATACCCAGCTATAGGGCACATAACCAGCCATAGTGCACATACCCATCTTTAGGGCACATACCCATCTTTAGGGCACATACCCAGCTATAGTGCACGTACCCAGCCATAGGGTATATACCCAGCTATAGGGCACATACCCAGCTATAGGGCACATAACCAGTCATAGTGCACATACCCAGCTTTAGGGCACATACCCAGCTTTAGGGCACATACCCAGCTATAGTGCACATATCCAGCCATAGGGTACATACCCATACCCAGCCATAGAGTACATACACAACCATATGGCACATGCCAAGCCATAGGGCACATATCCAGCCATAGAGCAAATAACCAGCCACAGGGCACATAAATAGCCTTAGGGTACATAATCAGCCATAGGGTACATACTCAGACATCGGGTACATACCCAGCCATAGGGCGCATAATCAGCCATAAGGTACATACCCAGCCATAGGGCACATAATCAGCCATAGGGCACACAATCAGCCATAGAGTGCATACCCAGACATAGGGTACATACCCAGCCATAGGTCACATAATCAGCCATAGGGTACATACCCAGCTATAGATCACATAATCTGGGTATGTACCCTATGGCTGATTATGTGCCCTATGGCTGGGTATGTGCCCTATGGCTGGGTATGTACCCTATGGCTGATTATGTGATCCCCATAGGGTACTTACCCAGCCATAGGGCACATAATCAGCCATAGGTACATACCCAGCTAATAGATCACATAATCAGCCATAGGTACATCCCAGCCATAGGCACATGAACCCACCATAGGGCCCATAATCAGCCATAGGTACATACCCAGATAGATCACTAATCCGCCATAGGTACATACCAGCCATAGGGCACACTAATCACCATAAGGTACATACCCATATAGTCACATAATCAGCCATAGGGTACATACCCAGCCATAGGCACATACCCAGCCATAGGGCACATAATCAGCCATAGGGTACATACCCGCTATAGATCACATAATCACCATAGGGTACTACCCAGCCATAGGCACTAATCAGCCATAGGGTACATACCAGCTATAGATCACATAATCAGCCATAGGGTACATACCCAGCCATAGGGCACATAATCAGCCATAGGGTACATACCCAGCTATAGATCACATAATCAGCCATAGGGTACATACCCAGCCATAGGGCACATAATCAGCCATAGGATACATACCCAGCTATAGATCACATAATCACCATAGGGTACATACCCAGCTAGAGATCACATAATCAGCCATAGGTACATACCCAGCTATAGATCACTAATCAGCCATAGGTACATACCCAGCCATAGGCACATAATCAGCCATAGGGCACATACCCAGCTATAGTTACATACCTAGCCATAGGGTACATACCCAGCTATAGATCACATAATCAGCCATAGGGTACAACCTCTATAGATCCATAATCAGCCATAGGGTACATACCCAGCCATAGGGCACATAATCAGCCTAGGGCACTACCCGCTATAGGGTACATACCTGATATAATCCCATCCGCTAGATGGGGGGGTTAGATCCTGGTGTTCACTAATAGGGTAAGGAGGTCACACCTGCCATTCTTAAGTGTGGCAAAAGCTTTTCATGGCCAATGGCTTGTCTGAATCTGGGTCCCAGCATAATGAATACAGCCCTGATCTATTGTAAGGGAGGAGTACCAGGATATCCAATATGAATTCCCAGAATGATAACCGAGAGGTGATGCATATTTCCAGTTTTATTGGGAATTCTGCCATCAGTCCCCCAAGTCTCCCCTGTTCCCTTTACACCACGAAGACCCCTGGATCTGCCATCACCTTATATCAACCTTCCTAATGTAACACTGGGCAATGGAAATGAAATCCAGAAACCTTTAATAAATGACGTTAATGTTCCCTTATGCGGCCAAAGGAATGAAGTTTTAATATTGACATAAATTCTCTGGCATTACAATAGTTTATTAATAGTATATATATATTTATATATTTATATTATACTATTATGTATATTGTATAATTATAATAGTTTATCTTCCAAGATGTTTGTTCTACTTAATAGACCTGAGCGGATCTGTAGCTTATAACCACACAGCCCATTGTATATTGTAGGTAGTAGACGTAACTACCTAGTACAGGGAGTCCAACCTGCGGCCCTCCAGATGTTTGAACTCCCAGCATTCCTTGTGTCGTCTGCAATGGAGGAATGCTGGGAAATGTACAGGAAGATTCAATAAAATTTCTTATCCTTTAAAATGGTGCTAATTTTGCCCCAACCAATCAGATGTTAGCTTTCAAAGTTAAATAACATCTGATTGTTGGGGCCAAATTAGCACCATTTTAAACGATAAGAACTTTGTTTTAATAACCCTGTATTTTCCCAGCATTCCTCCATTGCAGACGAAACCAAGGAATGCTGGGTGTTCAAACATCTGGAGGGCCATTTCTGGAGGGTCTGGAGGTTCCATTTCTGATCTAGTAGCAGGATTAGCTCATAGACAATAAACAGCTCGCTGCCTCTTGCCTAATTTAAACTGTAACCGGATTGGCTAGAGGCTACCAGTGGGTGTGAACTGCCGTAACAAGTTCCTGCAGTATTTCAGGACTGGGCATGTGCAAAGAACATAACAGTCAGTGACCACACTGTTTGATACTGGAATTCTGGTAATAAGTAACATAGGGCCCTGTTTATGAGGTTTATTCATGTTGTACTTTCACACGTATTTGTCTTTATCAAGTGCCCCCTTATTGCCCAGATATGGGACAACCAATCCGCTCAATCTTAATTCTATTTTCTGGACAGATTGATCTTCAGACAATCAAAGAAAAATATCAGGAGATGTACCAGAAGAGTTTAGCTGACGCCATCAAGTCAGACACATCTGGGGATTTCTGCAAGTTGCTCCTGGCCTTGTTGCATTAAATAAATGTAAATCTCAATGTTATATATAAAAGCGTTTATTCTCCATCATTTTTAATGTATTATTGCCATGTACCGTGATAAACAGGGAGATTCAATAACAGTTCTTATCGGTAAAAATGGAGCTAATTTTGCCCCACCAATCAGATGTTAGCTTTCAAATGTTAAATAAGATCTGATTGGTTTGGGGCAAAATTAGCGCCATTTTTAACCATAAACTTTATTGAATAACCCTGTGCTTCGTGGAATTAAATAGGAAGAAGATTTGTCCGTAAACAGAAATAAAACGAGTAGAACTTGGTACGGTAGTAAGCTAGCCATACATGGCCAGATGTTCATCCAATCGGATTTTCCGATAGAGTGCTTCCGATTTCCACTTGAAAATGGGGTCAGCCTGGCCCGATCTTTGTTTTTTTCCGACCCCATGTGTGGGAGGCTTTAGAATGATAGTTTATGGTACTTTGTGATGACACTGTTATATCAGGAAACGGACAGTCACACAATATTACGTTACAGTAGTGATATCACAGATAGTAAAATGTGGGGTGGGGAAGGTAACTTTAGATTTTTGTTGTGTGAGGACATGCCCTTTAATAGATTGGCATTGTGTCTCAACCAATTACAGAAAAGCTGTAATTGGTTCATTGGCTGCCGGTCCGTCCCTTTTACTTGCTCCCGTGCATGGAAAAGACACGGAAGCAGCGAAGCACGCCGGGGAAAGAAGGCTGGGTGAGTACTGTTAGAAGCATCTTTGGATTTGCCATACAATAAACTCTCTGTGCATTGTTCACTAATAGGTCATATCAGAGGCACATGGACATCCTTTAAGATTGGAAGAAAATCTTCAGGTTAGGAGAGGTTTCTTACAGTGAGAACGGTGAAACGTGTGGAACTGTCTCCAGCAGTGTGGTAATGGCAAGTTCATTGGATATAAAGAGAGAATATTGAAAGTTACTGGTATGAATACATAGTCCTGTTGATCCGGGATTCTTGTGGTTGACATTAGATCTTCCTTAGCTGAGATTCCTTGCAGGGACCTGTTAAGAACATTGATTAATGAAGTTACAGGTTAGTCTCTCCGGATATTAAATATTCCCTCTGTCCAATCAACAGCTCTCCAGCTGTTGTTAAACTCATCTCCCACCCTCAGCTAAAGACTCCAGGTTGACATAATATTCTTCAATGCAATCCTCATCCCATACATGTGATTTCTGTTTTCAACTTCTCTTCCAATCAGACAGGCTGTTCTGTTTTTCTATTTCTGAATTTTATTTCTTATTTTTCCATTCAGCCTCTTCCTAATCCTTTATATATTATATAAACACTGCCCACTGCATTGCCAAAGGAAGTTCACATGTGACAAGTAAACAAGAGGAGGTTAAAATTAGAAGTGAGCAGGATTCGGCCCCCGTCCATGTGGCTTGTGGTTGTTATTAAGTCTTAGCAAGCAGAGCCTGCAAGTAAACTCAATCCAGAAAATAGAGACCAGGAGCCCATCGCTGGCACCAGAGATCAGCATGTCCAGGGCCCAGTGGTGGCACCATTATACCTGAGATCCAGGGGACCTAAGGAGCACATTAAGCGGACACAAGGTGTCCCAATGTTGGCTCTGGCACATTTCACATGTCCAGCAGGGCTTGTGGGTTAAACCACAGACAGGGACACAAGACGTGCCAGTGTTGCCATACTGATTTGTACTTGGCAGAAGTGTGAGTATCACCTTTGGAATAGAAAGTCTTTTTGCATTTATATTAAAGCCATTGAATGGAGGCTCTTGGTAGTGGGACTCTTAGGGCCCTTTCTCCTCTCTAGTGACGGCCCTGATATTGGGAGAGACAGAGAGTGTGTGAGTGAGTGGTGTGTGTGTGTGTGTTAATTATTGCGCATGGTAGAGATTAGCACAGATGCTATGGCAGCCAATCCAGATGTCCCTACTATTGTTAAACTATTACAACTGCACCCAGGAGCACTGAACCAGACACGGAGAAATGCACCTGTCCTATCCTTACTTACAGCTGCCTGCAATTACGTAAATAGTGTAGACGCTGCATGATCCACTCACTAATCCCATTCCCTACATCTTCAAGCATACTGCTATATAATACACACTTGTAAACTCCAAGGGTATCCTAACTGCACAGCTACTGACAAAGCTGTTGTGCATCACCTTTGAGGTGGTCCTCCCAGTGTAAAACTCATGTACAGTATCTCCCAGAACCAGATAAAGGACCATAACGTCCCCAATGTCACATAGGAGCACAAGCACGGTACACGGTTACGCAAAAATCACCCCACATCCGACGCTCACGATTCAATATCGCACTTGCGCTAGTTTTAACTATTATTAAATTATTTTGTATTTTGCTGTTCAAACGCTAGAAATAAACAGTGTCCCAGCTATTCATATGAAGTTCGCCCACTCTGTATCCAGATGATCCGTGTGGCCGCTCTTTAGTACATAATGTGCAGCCAAGATGGATATAAGGACATAGAGGCAGGTGAAATCTTCTGCCTCACAGTTCTTAAGAAGCAGTTTAATTTAGAGATCTGTGTATTTAAAGGGCATGTCCACCCTTAAAACAAAAAACTAGGAACTGTCAGTTATTTGCCCCCAACCCCAACTGCTATTTTTTACCATTTTACATAAATACATGTATTTGTAACCAGATATTTAATGATAAGTTCTATTCCTTTCTGGAAAAGGTATCCGCCTCCTCCCTCTGCTCAATGACTTTTAAATGATTGAGCATGTGCAGAGGAGGCAGCAGGTGGACAACAGTCAGTCATTGGTTTGTGGTGTCAGCAATCACAGCCTTGATTGACAGCTTGGAGGGAGGGGCCACTTACTCTGCCAGAATGGGGACAATAATTATCCTTAAATATCTGGTTAGTAATGCAGGTAATAAAGTGCTGATATATCAATCAGATGGAGTTGGTGGCAGTAACTGACAACAGGCCATTTTTTGTTTTAAGTGAACATGCCCTTTAAATTAGTACTGTACTGTAATTGCAAAATTGTGTGGTCGTATCCCACTGATGTACACAGGCCATATTAATAACCCTGCCATTAATAATAACCTTAAAATGGCTTCTAGTCCCATTTGAAAGGGAATTTAAAGGGTCACTATACTCACTGAAACAACTTTACATTTTCTGAAACTACAATTTGAAGAAGTAAATGGTGGTACTCACATCTATTTGTGCTTGCTTTATCATTAATTATTAATGTTTAGTGAGTGCTCCTAATTGCCCCCACCTCCCTTACTCACTGCCTCCTTGTACTTCTGCGACACTTATAAGTTCTGCCACCTCACTATAGCCCTGCTCTGCTTACACATCTCCCCCTCCCTCTCCCTGCAGTCTTTCCTCTGCTGATTCTCTTAAAGGGCATGTCCACCCCTTTTTCTAATTTTTCATATATAGTAGGGATAGTTCCCCCAGCCCCAACCGCTATAATATATTTTACAGAAAGTCCCCCGATCGTTACTTACCTTCCCTTTCTCCTCCGCACACTGCCATCCTTCTGCTTGCATGGAACTGCAATCACGGACGCACGCCGCCGGCGTTCAAACGCCGGAGGAGAGAGGGAAGGTAATTAAGATCGGGGACTTTCTGATGAATATATTAAAGTGGTTGGGGCTGTGGGGCTGGGGGAACTAGCACTACTATTTTTGACTATTTTTACACTAGGGCGAGGGAGAGCAAAACGGGAGGGAGACGGAGGGAAACCTCTGAGAGGACATCTCAGAGGCGGAAACAATTTCCCTGGTGGACAGTTTTTCTGGACTTTGGGGGAACTTTACAGAGAACCATATGGAGCTGGATGTAAGGTAGGTTTTATGCACTACAGAGTGGGCCAGTAGTGGGTTAAATTATAGTTTTGGGGGTGGACATGCCCTTTAATGTTCCAGAAAATGTGCTGCAGACAGGCAAAAGGTCAAGCTTGGGTCACATTTTATTTCCTTCTGGAGTGACAGTCTTTCCCTGTAATGCATGATTAAAATAATGATTCTCAGGATCTACAGCTCAGATTTAAAATCGAAAAAAGTTTTGGAGATGGGGATCTTGCTGTATCTAATACTATTTTGAAAATTTAAAAAGATTTAGAGTAAAGATACCCTTTAAATAAAGCAACTTATATTAAGAACAGCAAAAAATGTCCTTAACATATTAACCTTGGCAGCAGCGGAACAAACATATTTGTAGGTTCTGGCTCTTTCAGAGTGAGTCGTGACCCAGATATAGATTTGCACATGCTCAGTTTCCTGACGAAGGGCAACTTTCAGCAGCAGGATACACTGAAGACCAGTGGCCTTAATTCTTTATTGGTTTTAGCTTATTATACGTGGTACAATCACATATTTTATTCCCAACATTTTTAGATATTAAATTTAAATATTAATTTGCTATAGAGAGGCCTATGCGTTTACCCACAATTCCTTTCATGTGGTTTCTAGTGACCCTCTCCACCCACAGACTTTCGCTTCTAAAGGAGGGTGCGGGCCTTTATTAATATCCATGTCATCTCTCCCAACCCATTCAAGCCTGGGAGCATGTGCTTTGCTGCAATGTGCTGTGGGCAATACAGAGGGGGCAGGTCCTGGTGTGTTAAACCCTCACAATGAATTGGAATGTCAGTCTGTGGCTGTAGAGATCGAATCATCAAGTAAGGGAGATATTGGAAAGTGGTGGAACATATGGAACACACATGAAAGTCAGACTAGAAATCACGCCCACTCTGTGCTAGAAACCATTGAGCATTTTCCTTTTATTTCACTGTCGAAGACTGTAATATATGTATAAAAGTGCATAACAAGGGAAAACAACTTTTGTCTTCTTTATTCCAGCTGCAACCATTCCAAATGTCTTCTAGATGCACCATGGCTAGAGTCAGCCGGAGAAGTATCTACATCTTCTAAAGACGTTGAGCAGATATTTTGTGCATCACAATGAATAGTGAGAGTCTTGCTTCCACGATGAGGACCTCTCTTCTGAATTACTGAAGCAGCTGAACAAGTTCAGAGAATCCTGCTTACTAACCGACATCATCATTTGCTCTGGAGACGACGAGTTTCCATGTCACAGGACTGTCCTGGCCTCCAGTAGCCCTTACTTCAAGGCAATGTTCTGTACATTTTATAGAGAGTTCTCAACAAAAAGTGACCTTATCGGGCATCGATTCGGGCTCACTGGGCCAAATTATGTTTATGTTTACACAGGTGAAATCCTTATCACAAAGGAGACGTGCTAAATCTAATTTATGCTGCTTCAATGTTACAGTATGAAAAGTTACTGGAAACATGTTCTAGATATCTTCAGGACCAACTCAACCCTCAAAACTGTCTTAGCATGATCCGCCTGTCTGAATTTTTTAGTTGTGCGAAAACCTGAAACAGAAAGCTAGGGATATCGCCTTAAAATGCTTCCCGAGGTCTCCATCTCTGAAACCTAAGGAGCTTTGCTAGCAGAATTGCTCGACTATCTGGCGACGATGACCTTTGTGGAGAAGAAGAACAAATATTTGAGACGCTGATGACTTGGATTCGACACGACGTCAAAGGACGTAATGTTACGTTCAAGATTTGTTCAAGAAAGTGAGGCTCCAGTACGTCCATCCACTTTCCTCTTCCACTTCATTGCCAATGAGCCTCTAATCCAGTCATCCCCAACCTGCAAATCTATTCTGGATTCGCATGTAAACTTATATTCTCCCTAAACTCTACCTGGCTCCAGAAGTCAAGCCTATGTGGCATGTACCAAGAAGGTTTTCTCACCAGGAGTTTCTCATTACATTGGTGGTAGAAAAGACAACCAGCAGACCACTAGGGATGTTTTGCTGTACATGAGAAAACCAACCAGTGGATGGGACTGGCTAAGTTACCACTGCGTCTGTACAAGGCTTCTTCAGTGGGGTTGCATGGAAGTGTCTATGTTCTTAGGAGACTCTCATTGGACTCAAGACACATATGCCACATGTAATGTTATATTCAATCGCTAAAGTTAAATCAGTGGCGTAATGGTGAACCAATGCTTGTACCACGTTATTCCCATAGAAGTTAACATACAAAACTACATCTTCTCCATTGGGGATCGGGGACAAGCAAGAAATTCTAGGTTCTATGGAAAGGTTTGACAGTATTTACAACACATGGGAATCTGTTTCAAATATGCCAGTAGCGGTTCTCCATCCTGCCGTGGCTGCCAAGGACCAAAGAATTTACCTTTTTGAGGAGAAGATGCTATGCAGAATCCCGTTCGACTTATACAGGAACAGTGTTAAAGGAATATTCATAGGATCAACCATGGTTGTCACATCTGTTTAAAGACATATACTGTAGGTTGAAGAGGTTAAGGGCATGTTCAACATTTAAAAAAAGATCAGTTATCAGCTACTTGCCCCAACCCCAAACAATCTATTTTGTACTTTATTACCTGCTTTAATAACCAGATATTTATGAAATTTTCTTGCCTCCATATTGCAGAGTAACTGCCTCCTTTCTCCATGCTGTCAATCAAGGCTGTGACTGCTAACATCACAACCAATGATTGACTGCTTTTTCCCCTGCGCCTCCTCTGCACATGCTCAAGATTAAAAACCTCATTGAGCAGTGTGGAAGAGGCAGATATCTTTGCCAGAAAGGAATAGAATTTATCATTAATATCCGGTTACAAATACATGTAATAAACTGATAACATAGCATTGGGGTTGGGGGATAAAACTCACAGTTTTTTTGTTTTAAGGGTGGACATGGCCTTTAAACTCTTTTACCTTTCTGGTATTTTCTCTATCCAAGGGCTAGTACACATGATCCAATTATCCCCGGGACCAATTAGCACAGAAGACACAAAGTAGCTCATTGGACAGCTCCCCTCTATCTCCCTGGGTAGAGCACACTGAGCATGCCTAGTTAGTAGTTAGAGAGAGTTGGAGGAGGGGTTAGAATTGATTGAAGGACACAGCTTTCACACAGTGTGGCCTCAGCCTTAAATTGACAAAGCCACACAAAAATTGTTATATTTACTATATTTACTGTATATAATACAACATTAATTGAGTGAGGATTATTTTTTCTTAGTAAATCTTAGTCGGTGAATGAATCGATACATTATCTTCGTTTAATGGTCCTTCAGTTTCCAGACCTACAGCCAAATTTCTTCCCTGATTTACCATATGACATTCCTTCCTATACCTGGAGATGGAAAATGATTAACTGACTGGAAATGTTCACCCATCTACACCCTCGTCCAACAGGGAATTATTCACTGAGTAAATTTTCTAAATTATTCCCTGGTAATAAATACATTGTCTAACATTGATTTATTTACTGAATCTCAAAGAAACAATTGACCATGAGCACAAAGAAACCATCTGTGGTGACGTACCAGTGGTTGGCGTGCTGTGCATTATTGGAAAATAAGTATCACTGTTATAGAACTTACCACACGGAAATAGATTGTGACACAACCTGATGAATGTTGGGCTTCTATTGGGTCACATCACTATTTAGTAAATTACTATAAATTGATTGGATGGAGATCCACCAATAGCATTATTTCCCACTGACAACTTGCCCGATAATTGGAAACACAGATACTGGCTCATATGATCCATTTACCAATCGTTCCCGTTTTGAGTTTGTTATTGTTTTAAATGTGTTTCAGTCATTCCAAAAGGGATCTTCTTACAGGTTTACCATGTAGCACGGAATATGTGGTTCCGAATGGAAACCAGGATGGTGAAAAATGTTTGCGCTCCGGCAGTTGTGATTGGAGACAAAATTATCATTATTGGAGGTAAGTTACGGTTACTACCTAATGTCACTACCCATAACTGTAAATTATCATTATTGGAGGTAAGTTACGGGTTACTACCTAATGTCACTACCCATAACTGTAAATTATCACTATTGGAGGTAAGTTACGGGTTACACCTAATGTCACTACCCATAACTGTAATTACACTATTGGAGGTAAGTTACGGGTTACTACCTAATCACTCACCATAACTGTAAATTATCATTATTGAGGTAAGTTACGGGTTACTACCCAACGTCACTACCCATAACTGTAATTATCATTATTGGAGTAAGTTACGGGCTACTACCTAATGTCATCATCCATAATTGTAAATGATCTTATTGGAGGTAGTTACGGGTTACTACCCACGTCACTACCCATAACTGTAAATTATCTTATTGGAGGTAAGTTACGGGTTACTACCTATGTCACTACCCATAACTGTAAATTATCATTATTGGAGGTAATTTACGGTTACTACCTAACGTCACTACCCATAACTGTAAATTATCATTATGAAGGTAGTTACGGTTACTACCTAATGTCACTATCCATAATTGTAAATTATCATTATGGAGGTAAGTACGTGTTACTACCCAACGTCACTACCCTAACTGTAAATTATCATTATTGGAGGTAAGTTACTGTTACTACTACGCCAACGTCACTACCCATAACTGTAAATTATCATTATTAGAGGTAAGTTACGGGTTACTACCCAACGTCACTACCCATAACTGTAAATTATCATTATTGGAGTAAGTTACGGGTTACTACCTAATGTCATCATCATCATAATTAAATGATCATTATTGGAGGTAAGTTACGGTTACTACCAACTCACTACCCAACTGTAAATTATCATTATTGGAGGTAAGTTACGGGTTATACCTAATGTCACTACCCATAACTGTAAATTATCATTATTGGAGGTAGTTACGGGTTACTACACCTACGTCACTACCCATAACTGTAAATTATCATTATTGAGGTAAGTTACGGGTTACTACCTAATGTCACTATCCATAATTGTAAATTATCATTATGGAGGTACGTAGTTACTACCCAACGTCACTACCCATAACTGTAAATTATCATTATGAGGTAAGTTACGGGTTACTACCCAACGTCACTACCATAACTGTAAATTATCATTATTGGAGGTAAGTTACGTGTTACTAACCCAACGTCACTACCCATAACTGTAAATTATCATTATTGGAGGTAAGTTACGGGTTACTACGCAACGTCACTACCCATAACTGTAAATTATCATATTGGAGGTAAGTTACGGGTTACTACCTAATGTCACTACCCATAACTGTAAATTATCATTATTGGAGGTAAGTTACGGGTTACTACCCAACGTCACTACCCATAACTGTAAATTATCATTATTGGAGGTAAGTTATGGGTTACTACCCAACGTCACTATCCATAACTGTAAATTATCATTATTGGAGGTAAGTTACGGGTTACTACCCAACGTCACTACCCCATAACTGTAAATTATCATTATTGGAGGTAAGTTACGGGTTACTACCTAATGTCACTACCCATAACTGTAAATTATCATATTGGAGGTAAGTTTACAGGTTACTACCTAAGTCACTACACCATAACTTTAAATTATCATATTGGAGGTAAGTTACGGTGTACTACCTATGTCACTAACCCATAACTGTAAAGGTGAGTATACACGGGTGAGTATAATTGTCTTTAACTTTCAGTCCAGTACAGATAAACCATGACTGGGATAAATGAGACCCTACACAAGACACATTTACCTGTACAATTACTAATTTCCCTTTATATATTAAACATTACGGTAATAAAAAACAATTTACTTGGCACAGAAAATTTCCCCCTGTAATATCTGGTGTATGTAGGGCTCCTTGATTTACTGTAGGTGCGCTCTATATTTCTCACCACTAGATGCTGCTGTTCTATTAAATGAGAGCAAGGAAAGTCATCCCTAAAAGCACTCACACCCACCTTTCAATCTGATGGGGCGCACCGCCACCCGATCCGCCTATTGATATCTTCATCATTAGTCTATTGGTAGGAACGAAGGGAATCACATTAATTCATTTGTGGCCCGAATGACGAAATATTATTAACCCATGTGTACCAGCCCGCACTCATGGACCTGGAAGAAGCAAATTGATTGTTATAACCAATAATGAATTTTTAGTGCAGTTTGATCTATGGTTATTCCAACTGTATAATATCTGGCCATCCACCCAGGGTGACCATGTTCACAAGGAACAAGAGACTTCTGGTTAATTTCCATGGCAGCTCTTCAAATGCTTCACCTATTAAAAGGTTTTTACTGCATTCCACAGGTAAATGCAAAACCAGAGAGCCAACTACAGACGGTTTCGGCTTTATTGAGCTATCACCAGTGTAGTGTAGGCCCTGGTTTTGCAATGTGACGTCTATAGACAGACATTACCAATAGATTACATAGGACAGGGAGAGACTACAGCTCAGGTGTAATCTTCCTATTGGCCATTCATAATGACTCTACTGGAGTCTGTGTAAACTTCCTATTGGCCATTCATAATGACTCTACCTGGATATCAGGTGAAACTTCCTATTGGCCATTCATAATACGTACCTGGATACAGGTGAAACTTCCTATTGGCCATTCATAATGACTGTACGATATCAGGTGTACTTCCTATTGGCCATTCAAATGACGTACTTGAATATCGGTGTAACTTCCTATTGGCCATTCATAATGACTGTACCTGGATGTCAGTGGTAACTTCCTATTGGCCATTCAATGACTGTACCTGGATATCAGGTGTACTTCCTATGGCCATTCCATAATGACTGTACCTGGATGTCAGTGGTACTTCCTATTGGCCATCTAATGACTGTACCTGGATATCAGGTGAAACTTCCTATTGGCCATTCATAATGACTGTACCTGGATGTCAGGTGTAACTTCCTATTGGCCATTCATAATGACTGTACCTGGATATCAGGTGTAACTTCCCATTGGCCATTCATAATGACTCTAACCTGGATATCAGGGGAAACTTCCTATGGCCATTCATAATGACTGTACCTGGATTTCAGGTGTAACTTCCCTATTGGCCATTCATAATGACTCTACCTGGATATCAGGTGAAACTTCCTTGGCCATTCATAATACTTACCTGGATTCAGGTGTAAACTTCCTATTGCCATTCAGATGAATGTACCTGGATGTCAGGTGAAACTTCCTATTGTCTTCAAAATGACTCTACCTGGATATCATGTGAACTTCCTATTGGCCATTCATAATGACTGTACCTGATGTCAGGTGAAACTTCCTATTGGCCATTCATAATGACTGTACCTGGATTCAGGTGAAACTTCCTATTGGCCATTCATAATGATGACTGTACCTGGATGTCAGGTGAAACTTCCTATTGGCCATTCATAATGACTGTACCTGGATGTCAGGTGTAACTTCCTATTGGCCATTCATAATGACTGTACCTGGATGTCAGGTGAAACTTCCTATTGGCCATTCATAATGACTGTACCTGGATGTCAGTGAAACTTCCTATTGGCCATTCATAATGATCTGTACCTGGATGTCAGGTGTAACTTCCTATTGCGATTCATAATGACTTTACCTGGATATCAGGTAAACTTCCTATTGGCCATTCATAATGACTGTACCTGATGTCAGGTGTACTTCCTATTGGCCATTCATAATGACTGTACCTGGATATCAGGTGAAACTTCCTATTGGCCATTCATAATGACTGTACCTGGATGTCAGGTGTAACTTCCTATTGGCCATTCATAATGACTGTACCTGGATATCAGGTGAAACTTCCTATTGGCATTCATAATGACTGTACCTGATGTCAGGTGTAACTTCCTATTGCCATTCATAATGACTGTACCTGGATGTCAGGTGAAACTTCCTATTGGCCATTCATATGACTCTACCTGGATATCAGTGAAACTTCCTATTGGCCATTCATAATGACTGTACCTGGATGTCAGGTGAAACTTCCTATGGCCATTCATAATACTGTACCTGATGTCAGGTGAAACTTCCTATTGGCCATTCATAATGACTCTACCTGATGTCAGGTGTAACTTCCTATTGGCCATTCATAAGGACTGTACCTGAGGTCAGGTGAAACTTCCTATTGGCCATTCATAATGATCTACCTGGATGTCAGGTGTACTTCCTATTGGCCATTCATATATGATGTACCTGGAGTCAGGTGAACTCCTATTGGCCATTCATAAGACTGTACCTGGATGTCAGGTGTAACTTCCTATTGGCCATTCATAATGACTGTACCTGGATGTCATTGTAACTTCCTATTGGCCATTCATAATGACTGTACCTGGATGTCAGGTGTAACTTCCTATTGGCCATTCATAATGACTGTACCTGGATGTCAGGTGAAACTTCCTATTGGCCATTCATAATGACTGTACCTGGATGTCAGGTGTAACTTCCTATTGGCATTCATAAGGACTGTACCTGGATGTCAGGTGAAACTTCCTATTGGCCATTCATAATGTACTGTACGGGATATCAGTGTAACTTCCTATTGGCCATTCATAATGACTGTACCTGGATGTCAGGTGTAACTTCCTATTGGCCATTCTAATGACTGTACCGGATATCAGGGTAACTTCCTATTGGCCTTCATAATGACTGTACCTGGATGTCATGTGTAACTTCCTTTGGCCATTCATAATGACTGTACCTGGATGTCAGGTGTAACTTCCTATTGGCCATTCATATGACTGTACCTGGATGTCAGGTGTAACTCCTATGGCCATTCATAATGACTCTACCTGATTGTCAGGTGTAACTCCTATTGGCCATTCATAGGACTGTACCTGGATGTCAGTGGTAACTTCCTATGGCCATTCATAATGACTGTACCTGGATGTCATTGTAACTTCTATTGGCCATTCATAATGACTCTACCTGGATGTCAGGTGTAACTTCCTATTGGCCATTCATAATGACTCTACCTGGATATCAGGTGAAACTTCCTATTGGCCATTCATAATGACTGTACCTGGATATCAGGTGTAACTTCCTATTGGCCATTCATATGGACTGTCACTGGATACAGGTGAATCTTCCTATTGGCCATCATAACTGACTGTACCTGGATGTCAGGTGTAACTTCCTATTGGCCATTCAATAATGACTGTAACCTGGATATCAGTGTTGTAACTTCAATTGGCCATCATATACTCCTTTGCTGGATATCAGGTGAAACTTCCTATGGCCAATCATAATGACTGTACGGGATTTCAGGTTAACTTCCTATTGGCCATTCATAATGACTGTACCTGGATATCAGTGTAACTTCCTATTGGCCAATCGCAATGACTCTACCTGGGTGTCAGGTGTAACTTCTTATTGGCCGATCGTAATGACTCTACCTGGGTGTCAGGTGTAACTTCTTATTGCCATCGTAATGACTCTACTGGGTGTCAGGTGTACTTCTTATTGGCCAATGTAATGACTCTACCTGGGTGTCAGTGTAACTTCTTATTGGCCAATTTAATGACTCTACCTGGATGTCAGGTGGTCCCCATTCTAAGAGTTCTAGACTTGTTCAATGTATTGTTAGAATGAAAACGTTGTGAGGGGTGTGTAAGTACAGTGGAATGTTTACGTTTCAGTTTACACCAAGAATAATTGCTTATGAATGAAACAAAACAAATTCATGAAATGTGCAGATATGAAGACAGAAGATGCATCATGGGCCACTGTCCTCCAGAACAAGTTTTAGGAACAGGCGGCCGCTGTCTGACAGTGGAAATACCATAGAAAGATTCTTGATCTTTTGACTGTTATGACCCTGACACAGACACGTGGAAATCAATGGGGAAGTTGCCCAGCAGACTGTTTGACCACGGGTGTCTTACCCTTCAGTGTGTCCCGTCCCACTTGAATTAATGAAAGATTTCCCATTTCCACACATAAAGTTACTTATCAACAGTCGGGCAAAGAACTGGCCAACGTCCTCTCAGATCATTGGCTTAAAGAAGACTCCAAGCGAGACGTTTGTTGACCCCCCCTGACCAGCAGTACATACCCCTAACTCAGGGATCCACAGCAATGCAAACTGGGTAGGGGGATATTTTATCCAATGAGAAAAAGCGCTGCAATACTTGTCCTATTGGATCTTGCTATAATGGATTGTGTGACATGAACTGCTGATTGGTGTGTACTGGTTAATAATAATGTGATTTCTGGTTTAAACCCTCCTAACGTTCGGATCTTGGCTCAGGCTTTGCACAGATATTAGGAGGTAATTCTGTATTAGAGGCTTTGTAGTAACTGCAGAATCCTGTCCTGTCATAAAAGATAGACCATATACACCAGGGATGTCCTCCTCTGGCCCTTGTGGTGCTTTCCTTGCTGCTACTCTGATATACATTATATTAATAGTGATATTAATATTTCTTAATGTTCCTTAATTATATTTCTTTTATGTTCCGATCAACGGTGAGTGACAATTCACATTCGTTAAAAATGGTGCTAATTGCCCCAACCAATCAGATCTTATTTAACATTTAAAGCTAACATCTGATTGGTTGGGGCAAAATTAGCACCATTTTTAACGATAAGACCTTTTATTACTCTCCCTGTAAGTATAGCAGGTCGGACTGCAGGATCAGTGGGTTGACTTGTATCAGTTGCTCCTAGATAAGTCACTGTTCTTTACTGGGTTCTTTACTGGTTTTATACTCCCCAAAACTCCCCACGTTCTGTACCTGATCCCCGCATCTTCTCCTGCTTGGTCTGACCATGGCTGATTACCGATGTGACCTTACCCAGTTCTGGTAATAACCCATCTTGGATGACCTCTGTCTCTATGCTCTTCCCTGAGTGGTATCTAGAGTCATAAACCCTTAAGGACCAAGCGTCAGGGGGCACTCCAACCACCTAAAATAATAGAGAACCAATGAGGTGAATATAAACAGGTAAATGTGGAGAAAATTAATATGAGTGGTCACTTTGTCTAATGGTTCCTAGTGGGCCCACCTGCATTTCTCTCTCAGTATACAAGGAATCTTGCGCTGGTGGCTACCTCGGATCTGTTTCTATGTGGGGTAAACGAAGTCAGGTGACTACTTAGAGTGACATCTCTTCCTCTGTGTATATATATAAACAGCAGACGATGATATCTATTACTAAGAATATATGTGTTTCCAGGAATTTTTTTTTCCTTTAATAAAATCCATTAACAAAAAAAATTGTAGTAGTTTTATTTATATGTAACACATACGCAAGATTATCATGCTATATTCTTCTATCAGTTTCAGACGCCATCAGAGATGCGACCTTTCGGAGCGCTCTGGCAAAAAATGTCATACACATGTGTTACAGTTTCAACCGTTTATACCATGCCACAGGAAATGACATCATACCCTTAATAAGAGAGGGATCCGGGTCAAGACACAACCCGGATCCGACACGAAACTCATAGTTACAAAACTGAATGATCCCTCGATAAAAGCTATTTTTGGATCATAGCAACGAAACGGTTTCCAAATCCTCGAATAATCGATCGGAAAACGAAAAATGGTCTCCGATCGTATTTTCCAGAATTTTCGAACGTTCGAGGCCTTTGATCAAAAATAGCCTCCGTACATTGAAAATTATCGAAAATTGGTTCTGGTTTCGGATTTTTGGATCTTCGGATTTTCCGAGATCCGGGAAGCCGAAAATGGACAAAACTAGTTTCGTCCAACCATATAGTGCACATACCCAGTTTTAGGGCACATACCCAGCTATAGGGCACATAACCAGCCATAGTGCACATACCCATCTTTAGGGCACATACCCATCTTTAGGGCACATACCCAGCTATAGTGCACGTACCCAGCCAAGGGTATATACCCAGCTATAGGGCACATACCCAGCTATAGGGCACATAACCAGTCATAGTGCAATACCAGCTTTAGGGCACATACCAGCTTAGGGCACTACCCAGCTATAGTGCACATATCCAGCCATAGGGTACATACCATACCCAGCCATAGAGTACATACACAACCATATGGCACATGCCAAGCCATAGGGCACATATCCAGCCATAGAGCAAATAACCAGCACAGGGCACATAAATAGCTTAGGGTACATAATCAGCCATAGGGTACCATACTCAGACATCGGGTACTACCAGCATAGGGCGCATAATCAGCCATAAGGTACATACCCAGCCATGGCACATAATCAGCCATAGGGCACACAATCAGCCATAGAGTGCATACCCAGACATAGGGTACATACCCAGCCATAGGTCACACTAATCAGCATAGGGTACATACCCAGCTATAAGATCACATAATCAGCCATAGGGTACTACCCAGCCATAGGGCACATAATCAGCCATAGGGTACATACCCAGCATAGATCACATAATCAGCCATAGGGTACATACCCAGCCATGGGCAAACCGCCATAGGGCACATACTCAGCCATAGGGTACATACCCAGTATAGATCACATAATCAGCCATAGGTACATCCCCAGCCATAGGGCACATAATCAGCCATAGGGTACATACCCAGCTATAGATCACAAATCAGCCATAGGACATACCACATAGGGCACATACCCAGCCATAGGCACATAATCAGCCATAGGGTACATACCCAGCTTAGATCACATAATCAGCCATAGGGTACATACCCAGCCATAGGCACTAATCAGCCATAGGGTACATACCCAGCTATGATCACATAATCAGCCAAGGGTACATACCCAGCCATAGGGCACATAATCCGCCATAGGGTACATACCCAGCTATAGATCACATAATCAGCCATAGGGTACTACCCAGCCATAGGGCACATAATCAGCCATAGGTACATACCAGCTATAGTCACATAATACCATAGGGTACATACCCACTAGATCATAATCAGCCATAGGTACATACCCAGCTATAGATCACATAATCAGCCATAGGGTACATACCCAGCCATAGGGCACATAATCAGCCATAGGGCACATACCCAGCTATAGGGTACATACCTAGCCATAGGGTACATACCCAGCTATAGATCACATAATCAGCCATAGGGTACATACCCAGCCATAGGGCACATAATCAGCCATAGGGCACATACCCAGCTATAGGGTACATACCTGATATAATCCCATCCGCTAGATGGTGGGGTTAGATCCTGGTGTTCACTAATAGGGGTAAGGAGGTCACACCTGCCATTCTTAAGTGTGGCAAAAGCTTTTCATGGCCAATGGCTTGTCTGAATCTGGGTCCCAGCATAATGAATACAGCCCTGATCTATTGTAAGGGAGGAGTACCAGGATATCCAGATATGAATTCCCAGAATGATAACCTAGAGGGTGATGCAATATTTCCAGTTTTATTGGGAATTCTGCCATCAGTCCCCCAAGTCTCCCCTGTTCCCTTTACACACACGAAGAACCCTGGATCTGCCATCACCTTATATCAACCTTCCTAATGTAACACTGGGCAAATGGAAATGAAATCCAGAAACCTTTAATAAATGACGTTAATGTTCCCTTAGTGCGGCCAAAGGAATGAAGTTTTAATATTGACATAAATTCTCTGGCATTACAATAAGTTTATTAATAGTATATATATATATATATATATATATATATATATACTATTATGTATATATGTATATATATAATAGTTTATCTTCCAAGATGTTTGTTCTACTTAATAGACCTGAGCGGATCTGTAGCTTATAACCACACAGCCCATTGTATATTGTAGGGTAGTACGTAACTACCTAGTACAGGGATGTCCAACCTGCGGCCCTCCAGATGTTTGAACTCCCAGCATTCCTTGGTGTCGTCTGCAATGGAGGAATGCTGGGAAATGTACAGGAAGATTCAATAAAATTTCTTATCCTTTAAAATGGTGCTAATTTTGCCCCAACCAATCAGATGTTAGCTTTCAAATGTTAAATAACATCTGATTGGTTGGGGCCAAATTAGCACCATTTTAAACGATAAGAACTTTTGTTTAATAACCCTGTACATTTCCCAGCATTCCTCCATTGCAGACGAAACCAAGGAATGCTGGGTGTTCAAACATCTGGAGGGTCCATTTCTGGAGGGTCTGGAGGGTCCATTTCTGATCTAGTAGCAGGATTAGCTCATAGACAGATAAACAGCTCGCATGCTCTCTTGCCTAATTTAAACTGTAACCGGATTGGCTAGAGGCTACCAGTGGGTGTGAACTGCCGTAACAAGTTCCTGCAGTAGTTCAGGACTGGGCATGTGCAAAGAACATAACAGTCAGTGACCACACTGTTTGATACTGGAATTCTGGGTAATAAAGTACATAGGGCCCTGTTTATGAGGTTTATTCATGTTGTACTTTCACAGTATTTGTCTTTATCAAGTGACCCCTTATTGCCCAGATATGGGACAACCAATCCGCTCAATCTTAATTCTATTTTCTGGACAGATTGATCTTCAGACAATCAAAGAAAAATATCAGGAGATGTACCAGAAGAGTTTAGCTGACGCCATCAAGTCAGACACATCTGGGGATTTCTGCAAGTTGCTCCTGGCCTTGTTGCATTAAATAAATGTAAATCTCAATGTTATATAATAAAAGCGTTTTATTCTCCATTCATTTTTAATGTATTATTGCCATGTACCGTGATAAACAGGGAGATTCAATAACAGTTCTTATCGGTAAAAATGGAGCTAATTTTGCCCCAACCAATCAGATGTTAGCTTTCAAATGTTAAATAAGATCTGATTGGTTTGGGGCAAAATTAGCGCCATTTTTAACCATAAGAACTTTTATTGAATAACCCTGTGTCTTCGTGGGAATATAAATAGGAAGAAGATTTGTCCGTAAACAGAAATAAAACAGAGTAGAACTTGGTACGGTTAAGCTAGCCATACATGGCCAGATGTTCATCCAATCGGATTTTCCGATAGAGTGCTTCCGATTTCCACTTGAAAATGGGGTCAGCCTGGCCCGATCTTTGTTTTTCCGACCCCATGTGTGGGAGGCTTTAGAATGATAAGTTTATGGTACTTTGTGAATGACACTGTTATATCAGGAAACGGACAGTCACACAATATTACGTTACAGTAGTGATATCACAGATAGTAAAATGTGGGGGGTGGGGAAGGTAACTTTAGATTTTTGTTGTGGGGATGGACATGCCCTTTAATAGATTGGCATTGTGTCTCAACCAATTACAGAAGAAGCTGTAATTGGTTCATTGGCTGCCGGTCCGGTCCCTTTTACTTGCTCCCGTGCATGGAAAAGACACGGAAGCAAGCAGAAGCACGCCGGGGAAAGAAGGCTGGGTGAGTACTGTTAGAAGCATCTTTGGATTTGCCATACAATAAACTCTCTAGTGCATTGTTCACTAATAGGTCATATCAGAGGGCACATGGACATCCTTTAAGATTGGAAGAAAATCTTCAGGTTAGGAGAGGTTTCTTTACAGTGAGAACGGTGAAACTGTGGAACTGTCTCCCAGCAGATGTGGTAATGGCAAGTTCATTGGATATAAAGAGAGAATATTGAAAGTTACTGGTATGAATACATAGTCCTTGTTGATCCGGGGATTCTTGTGGTTGACATTAGATCTTCCTTAGCTGAGATTCCCATTGCAGGGACCTGTTAAGAACATTGATTAATGAAGTTACAGGTTAGTCTCCGGATATTAAATATTCCCTCTGTCCAATCAACAGCTCTCCAGCTGTTGTTAAACTACATCTCCCACCCTCAGCTAAAGACTCCAGGTTGAACATAATATTCTTCAATGCAATCCTCATCCCATACATGTGATTTCTGTTTTCAATCTTCTCTTCCAATCAGGACAGGCTGTTCTGTTTTTCTATTTCTGAATTTTATTTCTTATTTTTCCATTCAGCCTCTTCCTAATCCTTTATATATTTATATAAACACTGCCCACTGCATTGCCAAAGGAAAGTCACATGTGACAAGTACACAAGAGGAGGTTAAAATTAGAAGTGAGCAGGATTCGGCCCCCGTCCATGTGGCTTGTGGTTGTTATTAAAGTCTTAGCAAGCAGGGAGCCTGCAGAGTAAACTCTATCCAGAAAATAGAGACCAGGAGCCCATCGCTGGCACCAGAGATCAGCATGTCCAGGGCCCAGGTGGTGGCACCATTATACCTGAGATCCAGGGGACCTAAGGAGCACAGGTAGAGCAGGACACAAGGTAAGTCCCAATGTTGGCTCTGGGCACATTTCACATGTCCAGCAGGGGCTTGTGGGTTAAACCACAGACAGAGGGACACAAGACGTGCCAGTGTTGCCATACTGATTTGTACTTGGCAGAATGTGTGAGTAATCACCTTTGTGAATAGAAAGTCTTTTTGCATTTATATTAAAGCCATTGAATGGAGGCTACTTGGTAGTGGGACTCTTAGGGGCCCTTTAACTCCTCTCTAGTGACGGCCCTGATATTGGGGAGAGACAGAGAGTGTGTGAGTGAGTGTGTGTGTGTGTGTGTGTTAATTATTGCGCATGGTAGAGATTAGCACAGATGCTATGGCAGCCAATCCAGATGTCCCTACTATTGTTAAACTATTACAACTGCAGCCAGGAGCACTGATACCAGACACGGAGAAATGCACCTTGTCCTATCCTTACTTACAGCTGCCTGCAATTACAGTAAATAGTGTAGACGCTGCATGATCCACTCACTAATCCCATTCCCTACATCTTCAAAGCATACTGCTATATGAATACACACTATGTAAACTCCAAAGGGTATCCTAACTGCACAGCTACTGAACAAAGCTGTTGTGCATCACCTTTGAGGTGGTCCTCCCAGTGTAAAACTCATGTACAGTATCTCCCAGAACCAGATAAAGGACCATAACGTCCCCAATGTACACTATATGGAGCACAAGCACGGATACACAGGTTACGCAAAAATCACCCGCACATCCGACGCTCACGATTCAATATCGCACTTGCGCTAGTTTTAACTATTATTAAATTATTTTGTATTTTGCTGTTCAAACGCTAGAAATAAACAGTGTCCCAAGCTATTCAATATGAAGTTCCGCCCACTCTGTAATCCAGATGATCCGTGTGGCCGCTCTTTAGTACATAATGTGCAGCCAAGATGGATATAAGGACATAGAGGCAGGTGAAATCTTCTGCCTACAGTTCTTGAAGAAGCAGTTTAATTTAGAGATCTGTGTATTTAAAGGGCATGTCCACCCTTAAAACAAAAAACTAGGAACTTGTCAGTTATTTGCCCCCAACCCCAACTGCTATTTTTTACCAGTTTACATAAATACATGTATTTGTAACCAGATATTTAATGATAAGTTCTATTCCTTTCTGGAAAAGGTATCCGCCTCCTCCCTCTGCTCAATGAGCTTTTTAAATGATTGAGCATGTGCAGAGGAGGCAGCAGGTGGAACAACAGTCAGTCATTGGTTGTGGTGTCAGCAATCACAGCCTTGATTGACAGCTTGGAGGGAGGGGCCAGCTTACTCTGCCAGAATGGGGACAATAATTATCCTTAAATATCTGGTTAGTAATGCAGGTAATAAAGTGCTGAATATATCAGATGGAGTTGGTGGCAGGTAACTGACAACAGGCCATTTTTTGTTTTAAGTGAACATGCCCTTTAAATTAGTACTGTACTGTAATTGTGCAAAATTGTGTGGGTCGTATCCCACTGATGTACACAGGCCATATTAATAAACCTGCCATTAATAATAACCTTAAAATTGCTTCTAGTCCCATTTGAAAGGGAATTTAAAGGGTCACTATACTCACTGAAACAACTTTACATTTTCTGAAACTACAATTTGAGAGAAGTAAAATGGTGGTACTCACATCTATTTGTGCTTGCTTTATCATTAAATTATTAATGTTTAGTGAGTGCTCCTAATTGCCCCCACCTCCCTTACTCACTGCCTCCTTGTACTGTCTGCGACACTTATAAGTTCTGCACAGCCTCACTATAGACACTGCTCTGCTTACACATCTCCCCCTCCCTCTCCCTGCAGTCTTTCCTCTGCTGATTCTCTTAAAGGGCATGTCCACCCCTTTTTCTAATTTTTCATATATAGTAGGGATAGTTCCCCCAGCCCCAACCGCTATAATATATTTTACAGAAAGTCCCCCGATCGTTACTTACCTTCCCTTTCTCCTCCGCCACACTGCCCATCCTTCTGCTTGCATGGAACTGCAATCACGGACGCAGCTGCCGGCAGTTCAGAACGCCGGAGGAGAGAGGGAAGGTAAGTAAAGATCGGGGACTTTCTGATGAATATATTAAAGTGGTTGGGGCTGTGGGGCTGGGGGAACTAGCACTACTATTTTTTGACTATTTTTACACTAGGGCGAGGGAGAGCAAAACGGGAGGGAGACGGAGGGAAAACCTCTGAGAGGACATCTCAGAGGCGGAAACAATTTCCCTGGTGGACAGTTTTCTGGACTTTGGGGGAACTTTACAGGAGAACCATATGGAGCTGGGATGTAAGGTAAGGATTTTTATGCACTACAGAGTGGGGCCAGTAGTGGGTTAAATTATAGTTTTGGGGGTGGACATGCCCTTTAAATGTTCCAGAAAATGTGCTGGCAGACAGGCAAAAAGGTCAAGCTTGGGTCACATATTATAATTTCTGCTTCTGGAGTGACAGGTCTTTCCCTGTAAATGCAGTGATTAAAATAATGATTCTCAGGATCTACAGCTCAGATTTAAAATCTGAAAAAAGTTTTGGAGGATTGGGATCTTGCTGTATCTAGATACTATTTTGAAAATTTAAAAGATTTAGAGTAAAGATACCCTTTAAAATAAAGCAACTTTATATTAAGAACAGCAAAAAATGTCCTTAACATATTAACCTTTAGGCAGGCAGCGGAGACAAACATATTTGTAGGTTCTGGCTCTTTCAGAGTGAGTCAGTGACCCAGATATAGAGTTGCACATGCTCAGTTAATCCTGACGAATGGGCAATCTTTCAGCAGCAGGATACACTGAAGACCAGTGGCCTTAATTCTTTATTTGGTTTTAGCTTATATACTGGTACAATCACATATTTTATTCCCAACATTTTTAGATATTAAATTTAAATATTAATTTGCTATGGAGATGGCCTATGCTGTTAACCCACAATTCCTTTCAGTGTGTTTCTAGTGACCCTCTCCACCCACAAGACTTTCGCTTCTAAAGGAGGGTGCGGGGCCTTTATTAATATCCATGTCATCTCTCCCCAACCCATTCAAAGCCTGGGAGCATGTGCTTTGCTGCAATGTGCTGTGGGCAATACAGAGGGGGCAGGTCCTGGTGTGTTAAACCCTCACAATGAATTGGAATGTCAGTCTGTGGCTGTAGAGATCGAATCATCAAGTAAAGGGAGATATTGGAAAGTGGTGGAACATATGGAAACACAATGAAAGTCAGACTAGAAATATCAGCCCACTCTGTGCTAGAAACCATTGAGCATGTTCCTTTTATTTCACTGTCGAAGACTGTAATATATGTATAAAAGTGCAATAACAAAGGGAAAACAACTTTTGTCTTCTTTATTCCAGCTGCAAACCATTCCAAATGTCTTCTAGATGCACCATGGCTAGAGTCAGCCGGAGAAGTATCTACATCTTCTAAAGACGTTGAGCAGATATTTTGTGCATCACAATGAATAGTGAGAGTCTTGCGTTCCACGATGAGGACCTCTCTTCTGAATTACTGAAGCAGCTGAACAAGTTCAGAGAATCCTGCTTACTAACCGACATCATCATTTGCTCTGGAGACGACGAGTTTCCATGTCACAGGACTGTCCTGGCCTCCAGTAGCCCTTACTTCAAGGCAATGTTCTGTAACAATTTTATAGAGAGTTCTCAACAAAAAGTGACCTTATCGGGCATCGATTCGGGCTCACTGGGCCAAATTATTGTTTATGTTTACACAGGTGAAATCCTTATCACAAAGGAGAACGTGCTAAATCTAATTTATGCTGCTTCAATGTTACAGTATGAAAAGTTACTGGAAACATGTTCTAGATATCTTCAGGACCAACTCAACCCTCAAAACTGTCTTAGCATGATCCGCCTGTCTGAATTTTTTAGTTGCGAAAACCTGAAACAGAAAGCTAGGGATATCGCCTTAAAATGCTTCCCGGAGGTCTCCATCTCTGAAGACCTGAAGGAGCTTTGCGTAGCAGAATTGCTCGACTATCTGGCGGACGATGACCTTTGTGGAGAAGAAGAACAAATATTTGAGACGCTGATGACTTGGATTCGACACGACGTCAAAGGACGTAAATGTTACGTTCAAGATTTGTTCAAGAAAGTGAGGCTCCAGTACGTCCATCCAACTTTCCTCTTCCACTTCATTGCCAATGAGCCTCTAATCCAGTCATCCCCAACCTGCAGATCTATTCTGGATTCAGCATGTAAACTTATATTCTCCCTAAACTCTACGCTGGCTCCAGAAGTCAAGCCTATGTGGCATGTACCAAGAAGGTTTTCTCACCAGGAGTTTCTCATTAACATTGGTGGTAGAAAAGACAACCAGCAGACCACTAGGGATGTTTTGCTGTACAATGAGAAGACCAACCAGTGGATGGGACTGGCTAAGTTACCACTGCGTCTGTACAAGGCTTCTTCAGTGGGGTTGCATGGAAGTGTCTATGTCTTAGGAGGACTCTCCATTGGACTCAAGACACATATTGCCACATGTAATGTTTATATTCTATCGCTAAAGTTAAATCAGTGGCGTAATGGTGAACCAATGCTTGTACCACGTTATTCCCATAGAAGTATAACATACAAAAACTACATCTTCTCCATTGGAGGGATCGGGGACAAGCAAGAAATTCTAGGTTCTATGGAAAGGTTTGACAGTATTTACAACACATGGGAATCTGTTTCAAATATGCCAGTAGCGGTTCTCCATCCTGCCGTGGCTGCCAAGGACCAAAGAATTTACCTTTTTGGAGGAGAAGATGCTATGCAGAATCCCGTTCGACTTATACAGGTAACAGTGTTAAAGGAATATTCATAGGATCAAACCATGGTTGTCACATCTGTTTAAAGACATATACTGTAGGTTGAAGAGGTTAAAGGGCATGTTCAACATTTAAAAAAAGATCAGTTATCAGCTACTTGCCCCCAACCCCAAACTAATCTATTTTGTACTTTATTACCTGCTTTAATAACCAGATATTTATGAATATTTCTTGCCTCCATTATTGCAGAGTAAGCTGCCTCCTTTCTCCATGCTGTCAATCAAGGCTGTGACTGCTAACATCACAACCAATGATTGACTGCTTTTTCCCCTGCTGCCTCCTCTGCACATGCTCAAGATTATAAAAACCTCATTGAGCAGTGGGAAGAGGCAGATATCTTTGCCAGAAAGGAATAGAATTTATCATTAAATATCCGGTTACAAATACATGTAATAAACTGATAACATAGCAGTTGGGGTTGGGGGATAATAACTCACTAGTTTTTTTGTTTTAAGGGTGGACATGGCCTTTAAACTCTTTTACCTTTCTGGTATTTTCTCTATCCAAGGGCTAGTACACATGATCCAATTATCCCCTGGACCAATTAGCACAGGAAGACACAAAGTAGCTCATTGGACAGCTCCCCTCTATCTCCCTGGGTAGAGCACACTGAGCATGCCTAGTTAGTAGTTAGAGAGAGTTGGAGGAGGGGTTAGAATTGATTGAAGGACACAGCTTCACACAGTGTGGCCTCAGCCTTAATGAATTGACAAAGCCACACAAAAATTGGTTATATTTTACTATATTTACTGTATATAAATACAACAATTAATTGAGTGAGGATTATTTTTTCTTAAGTAAATCTTAGTCGGTGAATGAAATCGATACATTATCTTCTGTTTAATGGTCCGTTCAGTTTCCAGACCTACAGCCAAATTTCTTCCCTGATTTACCATATGACATTCCTTCCTATACCTGGAAGATGGAAAAATGATTAACTGACTGGAAATGTTCACCCATCTACACCCTCGTCCAACAGGGAATTATTCACTGAGTAAATTTCTAAATTATTCCCTGGTAATAAATACATTGTCTAACATTGATTTATTTACTGTAAATCTCAAAGAAACAATTGACCATGAGCACAAAGAAACCATCTGTGGTGACGTACCAGTGGTTGGCGTGCATGTGGCATTATTGGAAAATAAGTATCACTGGTATAGAACTTACCACACAGGAAATAGATTGTGACACAACCTGATAGAATGTTGGGCTTCTATTGGGTCACATCACTATTATAGTAAATTACTATAATATGATTGGATGGAGATCCACCAATCAGCATTATTTCCCACTGACAACTTGCCCGATAATTGGAAACACAGATACTGGCTCATATGATCCATTTACCAATCGTTCCCGTTGTTGAGTTTGTTATTGTTTTAAATGTGTTTCAGTCATTCCATAAAGGGATCTTTCTTACAGGTTTACCATGTAGCACGGAATATGTGGTTCCGAATGGAAACCAGGATGGTGAAAAATGTTTGCGCTCCGGCAGTTGTGATTGGAGACAAAATTATCATTATTGGAGGTAAGTTACGGGTTACTACCTAATGTCACTACCCATAACTGTAAATTATCATTATTGGAGGTAAGTTACGGGTTACTACCTAATGTCACTACCAAACTGTAAATTATCATTATTGGAGGTAAGTTACGGGTTACTACCTAATGTCACTACCCATAACTGTAAATTATCACTATTGGAGGTAAGTTACGGGTTACTACCTAATGTCACTAACCCCAACTGTAAATTATCATTATTGAGGTAAGTTACGGGCTACATACCATGTCATCATCCATAATTGTAAATGATCATATTGGAGGTAGTTACGGGTTACTACCCACGTCACTACCCATAACTGTAAATTATCATTATTGGAGGTAAGTTACGGGTTACTACCTAATGTCACTACCCATAACTGTAAATTATCATTATTGGAGGTAAGTTACGGGTTACTACCTAATGTCACTACCCATAACTGTAAATTATCATTATGGAGGTAAGTTACGGGTTACTACCTAATGTCACTATCCCATAACTTGTAAATTATCATTATTGGAGGTAAGTTTACGTGTTACTACCCAACGTCACTACCCATAACTGTAAATTATCATTATTGGAGGTAAGTTACGTGTTCCTACCCAACTTCACTACCCTAACTGTAAATTATCATTATTAGAGGTAAGTTACGGTTACTACCCAACGTCACTACCCATAACTGTAAATTATCATTATTGGAGTAATTTACGGGTTACTACCTAATGTCATCATCCCATAATTGTAAATATCATTATTGGAGGTAAGTTACGGGTTACACCCAACGTCACTACCCATAACTGTAAATTATCATTATTGGAGGTAAGTTACGGGTTACACCTAATGTCACTACCCTAACTGTAAATTCATATATTGGGGTAAGTTACGGGTTCCTACCTAACGTCACTACCCATACTGTAAATTATCATTATGGAGTAAGTTACGGGTTACTACCTAGTCACTATCCATAATTGTAAATTATCATTATTGAGGTAAGTTACGTGTTTCTACCCACGTCACTACCCAAACTGTAAATTATCATTATTGGAGGTAAGTTACGGGTTACTACCCAACGTCTACCCATAACTGTAAATTATCATTATTGGAGGTAAGTTACGGTTACTACACCAAGTCACACCCATAACTGTAAATTATCATTATTGAGGTAAGTTACGGGTTACTACCAACGTCACTACCCATAACTGTAAATTATCATATTGGAGGTAGTTACGGGTTACTACCTAATGTCACTACCCATAACTGTAAATTATCATATTGGAGGTAAGTTACGGGTTACTACCCAACGTCACTACCCAAACTGTAAATTATATTATGGAGTAAGTTAGGGTTACTACCCTCACTATCCATAACTGTAAATTATCATTATTGAGGTAAGTTACGGTGACTACCCAACGTCCCACCCATAACTGTAAATTATCATTATTGGAGGTAAGTTACGGGTTACTACCTAAAGTCATACCCATAACTGTAAATTATCATTATTAGTGAGGTAAGTACGGGTTACTACCTAATGTCATATCCATAATTGTAAATTATCATTATTGGAGGTAAGTTACGTGTTACTACCAACGTCACTCACCATAACTGTAAATTATCATATTGGAGGTAAGTTACGTGTTACTACCCAACGTCACTACCCATAACTGTAAATTATCATTTTAGAGGTAAGTTACGGGTTACTACCCAACGTCAAACCCATAACTGAAATTATCATTATTGGAGGTAAGTTACGGGTTACTACCTAATGTCATCACCATAATGTAAATGATCATTATTGGAGTAAGTTACGGGTTACTACCCAACGTCACTACCATAACGTGTAAATTATCTTATTGGAGGGAAGTTACGGGTTACTACCTAATGTCACTACCCATAACTGTAAATTATCATTATTGGAGGTAAGTTACGGGTTACTACCTAACGTCACTACCCATAACTGTAAATTATCATTATTGAAGGTAAGTTACGGGTTACTACCTAATGTCACTATCCATAATTGTAAATTATCATTATTGGAGGTAAGTTACGTGTTACTACCCAACGTCACTACCCATAACTGTAAATTATCATTATTGGAGGTAAGTTACGGGTTACTACCCAACGTCACTACCCATAACTGTAAATTATCATTATTGGAGGTAAGTTACGTGTTACTACCCAACGTCACTACCCATAACTGTAAATTATCATTATTGGAGGTAAGTTAAGGGTTACTACGCAACGTCACTACCCATAACTGTAAATTATCATTATTGGAGGTAAGTTACGGGTTACTACCTAATGTCACTACCCATAACTGTAAATTATCATTATTGGAGGTAAGTTACGGGTTACTACCTAACGTCACTACCCATAACTGTAAATTATCATTATTGGAGGTAAGTATGGGTTACTACCCAACGTCATCCATAACTGTAAATTATCATTATTGGAGGTAAGTTACGGGTTACTACCCAACGTTCCACTCCATAACTGTAAATTACATTATTGGAGGTAAGTTACGGGTTACTACCTATGTCACTACCCATACTGTAAATTATCATTATTGGAGGTAAGTTACAGGTTACTACCTAACGTCATACCCATAACTGTAAATATCATTATTGGAGGTAAGTTAGGGTTACTAACCCTAATGTCACTACCCATACTGTAAAGTGAGATACACGGGTGAGATAATTGTCTTAACTTCAGTCCAGTACAGATAAACCATGAATGGGATAAATGAGACCACTACACAAGACACATTTACCTGTACAATTACTAATTCCCTTTATATATTAAACATTACGGTAATAAAAAACAATTTACTTGGCACAGAAAATTTCCCCCTGTAATATCGGGGGTATGTAGGGTCCTTTGATTTACTGTAGGTGCGCTCTATATTTCTACACATAGAGCTGCTGTTCTATTAAATGAGAGCAAAGGAAAGTCATCCTAAAAGCACTCACACACCTTTCAATCTGATGGGGCGCACACAGGCCACCCGATCCGCCTATTGATATCTTCATCATTAGTCTATTGGTAGGAACGAAGGGAATCACATTAATTCATTTGTGGCCCGAATGACAGAAATAATAATTAACCCATGTGTACACAGCCCGCACTCTATGGACCTGGAAGAAGCAAATTGATTGTTATAACCACAATAATGAATTTTTAGTGCAGTTTGATCTATGGTTATTCCAACTGTATAATATCTGGCCATCCACCCAGGGTGACCATGTTCACAAGGAACAGAGACTTCTGGGTAATTTCCATGGCAGCTCTTACAAAATGCTTCACCTATTAAAAGGTTTTTACTGCATTCCACAAGGTAAATGCAAAACCAGAGAGCCAACTACAGACCGGTTTCGGCTTTATTGAGCTATCACCAGTGTAGTGTAGGCCTCTGGTTTTGCAATGTGAAGCGTCTATAGACAGACATTACCAATAGATTACATAGGACAGGGGAGAACTAGCAGCTCAGGTGTAACTTCCTATTGGCCATTCATAATGACTCTACCTGGATGTCAGGTGTAACTTCCTATTGGCCATTCATAATGACTCTACCTGGATATCAGGTGAAACTTCCTATTGGCCATTCATAATACGTATGATCAGGTGAAACTTCCTATTGGCCATTCATAATGACTGTACCTGGATATCGGTGTAACTTCCATTGGCCATTCAATGACGTACCGGATATCAGGTGTAACTTCCTATTGGCCATAATGACTGTACCTGGATGTCAGGTAACTTCCTATTGGCCATTCATAATGACTGTCCTGGATATCAGGTGTAACTTCCTATTGGCCATCATAATGACTGTACCGGATGTCAGGTGTAACTTCCTATTGGCCATTCATAATGACTCTACCTGGATATCAGGTGAAACTTCCTATTGGCCATTCATAATGACTGTACCTGGATGTCAGGTGTAACTTCCTATTGGCCATTCATAATGACTGTACCTGGATATCAGGTGTAACTTCCCATTGGCCATTCATAATGACTCTACCTGGATATCAGGGGAAACTTCCTATTGGCCATTCATAATGACTGTACCTGGATGTCAGGTGTAACTTCCTATTGGCCATTCATAATGACTCTACCTGGATATCAGGTGAAAATCTATGGCCATTCATAATGACTGTACCTGGATGTCAGGTGAACTCCTATTGGCCATTCATAATGACTGTACCTGGATGTCAGGTGAAACTTCCTATTGTCCATTATAAGACTCTACCTGGATATCAGGTGAAACTTCCTATTGGCCATTCATATATGACTGATGGATGTCAGGTGAAATTCCTATTGGCCATTCATAATGACTGTACCTGGATGTTAGGTGTGAAACTTCCTATTGGCCATTCATAATGACTGTACTGGATGTCAGGTGTGAAACTTCCTATTGGCCATCATAATGACTGTACCTGGATGTCAGGTGTAACTTCCTATTGGCCATTCATAATGACTGTACTGGGATGTCAGGTGAAACTTCCTATTGGCCATTCATAATGACTGTACTGGATGTCAGGGGAAACTTCTATTGGCCATTCATAATGACTACCTGGAGTCAGGTGGACTTCCTATTGGCCATTCATAATGACTTTACCGGATATCAGGTGAAACTTCCTATTGGCCATTCATAATGACTGTACCTGGATGTAGGTGTAACTCCTATTGGCCATTCATAATGACTGTACCTGGATATCAGGTGAAACTTCCTATGCCATTCTAATGACTGACCGGATGTCAGGTGTAACTTCCTATTGGCCATTCATAATGACTTTACCTGGATATCAGGTGAAACTTCCTATTGGCCATTCATAATGACTGTACCTGGATGTCAGGTGTAACTTCCTATTGGCCATTCATAATGACTGTACCTGGATGTCAGGTGAAACTTCCTATTGGCCATTCATAATGACTCTACCTGGATATCAGGTGAAACTTCCTATTGGCCATTCATAATGACTGTACCTGGATGTCAGGTGAAACTTCCTATTGGCCATTCATAATGACTGTACCTGGATGTCAGGTGAAACTTCCTATTGGCCATTCATAATGACTCTACTGGATGTCAGGTGTAACTTCCTATTGCCATTCATAATGACTGTACCGGATGTCAGGTGAAACTTCTATTGGCCATTCATAATGACCTACTGGATGTAGGTGTAACTTCCTATTGGGCATTCATAATGACTGTACGGATGTCAGGTGTAACTTCCTATGGCATTCATAATGACTGTACCTGGATGTCGGTGTAACTTCCTATTGGCCATTCATAATGACTGTAACTGGATGTCAGGTGTAACTTCCTATTGGCCATTCATAATGACTGTACCTGGATGTCAGGTGTAAACTTCCTATTGGCCATTCATAATGACTGTACCTGGATTCAGGTGTAACTTCTATTGGCCATTCATAATGACTGTCCTGGATGTCAGGTGTAACTTCCTATTGGCCATTCATAATGACTGTACCTGGATGTCAGGTGAAACTTCCTATTGGCCATTCATAATGACTGTACCTGGATATCAGGTGTAACTTCCTATTGGCCATTCATAATGACTGTACCTGGATGTCAGGTGTAACTTCCTATTGGCCATTCATAATGACTGTACCTGGATATCAGGTGTAACTTCCTATTGGCCATTCATAATGACTGTACCTGGATGTCAGGTGTAACTTCCTATTGGCCATCATAATGACTGACCTGGATGTCAGGTGTAACTTCCATTGGCCATTCATAATGACTGTACCTGGATGTCAGGTGTAACTTCCTATTGGCATTCATAATGACTCTACTGGATGTCAGGTGTAACTTCCATTGGCCATTCATAATGACGTCTGGATGTCAGGTGTAACTTCCTATTGGCCATTCATAATGACTGTACCTGGATGTCAGGTGTAACTTCCTATTGGCCATTCATAATGACTCTACCTGGATGTCAGGTGTAACTTCCTATTGGCCATTCATAATGACTCTACCTGGATATCAGGTGAAACTTCCTATTGGCCATTCATAATGACTGTACCTGGATATCAGGTGTAACTTCCTATTGGCCATTCATAATGACTGTACCTGGATATCAGGTGAACTTCCTATTGGCCAATCATAATGACTGTACCTGGATGTCAGGTGTAACTTCCTATTGGCCATTCATAATGACTGTACCTGGATATCAGGTGTAACTTCATATTGGCCATTCATAATGACTCTTGCTGGATATGGTGAAACTTCCATTGGCCAATCATAATGACTGTACCTGGATTTCAGGTGTAACTTCCTATTGGCCATTCATAATGACTGTACCTGGATATCAGGTGTAACTTCCTATTGGCCAATCGCAATGACTCTACCTGGGTGTCAGGTGTAACTTCTTATTGGCCGATCGTAATGACTCTACCTGGGTGTCAGGTGTAACTTCTTATTGGCCAATCGTAATGACTCTACCTGGGTGTCAGGTGTAACTTCTTATTGGCCAATTGTAATGACTCTACCTGGGTGTCAGGTGTAACTTCTTATTGGCCAATTGTAATGACTCTACCTGGATGTCAGGTGTCCCATTCTAAGAGTTCTAGACTTGTTCAATGTATTGTAGAATGAAAACGTTGTGAGGGGTGTGTAAGTAACAGTGGAATGTTTACGTTTCAGGTTACACCAGAAGAATAATTGCTTATGATATGAAACAAAACAAATTCATGAAATGTGCAGATATGAAGGACAGAAGGATGCATCATGGGGCCACTGTCCTCCAGAACAAGTTGTATGTAACAGGCGGCCGCTGTCTGACAGTGGATAATACCATAGAAGATTCTGATTCTTTTGACTGTTATGACCCTGACACAGACACGTGGAAATCAATGGGGAAGTTGCCCAGCAGACTGTTTGACCACGGGTGTCTTACCCTTCAGTGTGTCCCGTCCCACTTGAATTAATGAAAAGGATTTCCCATTTCCACACATAAAGTTACTTATAAACAAAGTCGGCAAAGAACATGGCCAACGTCCTCTCAGATCATTGGCTTAAAGAACTTCCAATCGAGACGTTTGTTGACCCCCCCTGACCAGCAGTACATACCCCATAACTCAGGGAATCCTACAGCAATGCAAACTGGGTAGGGGGATATTTTATCCAATGAGAAGAAAGCGCTGCAATACTTGTCCTATTGGATCTTGCTATAATGGATTGTGTGACATGAACTGCTGATTGGTGTGTACTGGTTAAATAATAATGTGATTTCTGGTTTAAACCCTCCTGAACGGTTCGGATCTTGGCTCAGGCTTTGCACAGATATTAGGAGGTAAATTCTGTATTAGAGGCTTTGTATGTAACTGCAGAAATCCTGTCCTGTCATAAGAAGATAGACCATATACAACAGGGATGTCCATCCTCTGGCCCTTGTGGTGCTTTCCTTGCTGCTACTCTGATATACATTATATTAATAGTGATATTAATATTTCTTAATGTTCCTTAATTAATATTTCTTTTATGTTCCGATCAACGGTGAGTGAACAATTCACAATTCGTTAAAAATGGTGCTAATGTTGCCCCAACCAATCAGATCTTATTTAACATTTAAAAGCTAACATCTGATTGGTTGGGGCAAAATTAGCACCATTTTTAACGATAAGACCTTTTATTACTTCTCCCTGTAAGTATAGCAGGTCGGACTGCAGGATCAGTGGGTTGACTTGTATCAGTTGCTCCTAGATAAGTCACTGGTTCTTTACTGGTTCTTTACTGGTTTTACTCCCCAAAACTCCCCACGTTCTGTACCTGATCCCCGCATTCTTCTCCATGCTTGGTCTGACCATGGCTGATTACCGATTGTGACCTTACCCCAGTTCTGGTAATAACCCATCTTGGATGACCTCTGTCTCTAATAGCTCCTTCCCTGAGTGGTATCTAGAGTCATAAACCCTTAATGGACCCAAGCGTCAGTGGGCACTCCAACCACCTAAAATAATAGAGAACCAATGAGGTGAATAAATAAACAGGTAAATGTGGAGAAAATATAATATTGAGTGGTCACTTTGTCTAATGGTTCCTAGTGGGCCACCTGCATTTCTCTCTCAGTATAACAAGGAATCTTGCGCTGGTTGGCTACCTCGGATCTGTTTCTATGTGGGTGTAAACGAAGGTCATGTGACTACTTAGAGTGACATCTCTTCCTCTGTGTATATATATAAACAGCAGACGATGATATCTATTACTAAGAATATATTGTTTTCCAGGAATTTTTTTTTTCCTTTAATAAAATCCATTAACAAAAAAAATTGTAGTAGTTATTTATATGTAACACATACGCAGATATTATCATGCTATTATTCTTCATTCAGTTTCAGACGCCATCAGAGATGCGACCTTTCGGAGCGCTCTGGCAAAAAATGTCATACACATGTGTTACAGGTTTCAAACCGTTATACCATGCCACAGGAAATGACATCATACCCTTAATAAGAGATGGGATCCGGGTCAGACACGAACCCGGATCCGACACGAAACTCATAGGTTACAAAATCTGAATGATCCCTCCGATAAGAAGCTATTTTTGATCAATAGCATCGAACGTTCCAAAATCCTCGAAAATACGATCGGAAAATCGAAAATGGTCTCCGATCGTATTTTCCAGAATTTTCGAACGTTCGAGGCCTTTGATCAAAAATAGCTCCGTACATTTGAAAATTATCGAAAATTGGTTCTGGTTTCGGATTTTTGGATCTTCAGGATTTTCCTGAGATCCGGGAATCCGAAAATGGAACAAAACTAGTTTCGTCCATCTCTGCTCTCAATCAATCTAGCCCTTTACAGTGGCTGAAAAATCTAGGGCCATATTTAGTATGCCGTGGTATCGCAAGTTTGTTTGTTACTATACGACTGTGCGTTTACAAGGAACGCTCGTTTGTAGAATACCAAACATTAGTAAGATACCACAACCGTATTTTATGGTCGTTAATCTACGATCGCGGCCCCAGATTCACAATTGCTATTATAGATTTACGATAGCGATGGTAAATTAGGTCTAAATCTCCCCCCCTAGTTGGTATGGGAACTGATTCAAGGATCATAAATTTCAATTGAATGTTGCGGTACAGGACGTTTGGTGTCTAATGATAGACCGATGCTGAGATTGATATTGTCACTTTTACTGACTGTGTGGTTTCCCCATGTAAACAAATCCACAGGACACCATAGTGCATACACTGCATACTTTGTATCACATGTAAAATGTATGTATGTATGTATGTATAATTTTAGCATTTATATAGCGCCACTTGGGTACGCAGCACTGTACATTATAAAATACAGAGTATACAGTATGTATGTATATGTTTATTTATATAGCGCCACTTGGGTACACAGCGCTGTACATTATAACAATACAGATTATACAGTATGTATGTATATGTTTATTTATATAGCGCCACTTGGGTACACAGCGCTGTACAATATAACAATACAGATTATACAGTATGTATGTATATGTTTATTTATATAGCGCCACTTAGGTACACAGCGCTGTACATTATAACAATACAGAGTATACAGTTTGTATGTATATGTTTATTTATATAGCGCCACTTGGGAACACAGCGCTGTACATTATAACAATACAGAGTATACAGTATGTATGTATATGTTTATTTATATAGCGCCACTTGGGTACACAGCGCTGTACATTATAACAATACAGATTATACAGTATGTATGTATATGTTTATTTATATAGCACTACTTGGGTACACAGCGCTGTACATTATAACAATACAGATTATACAGTATGTATGTATATGTTTATTTATATAGTGCCACTTGGGTACACAGCTCTGTGCATTATAAAATACAGAGTATACAGTATGTATGTATAATTTTATTTATAAAGTGCCACTTGGGTACACAGCACTGTACATTATAAAATACAGAGTGTACAGTATGTATGTACAATTTTATTTATATAGTGCCACTTGGGTACGCAGCGCTGTACATTATAAAATACAGAGTATACAGTATGTATGTATAATTTTATTTATATAGCGCCACTTGGGTACGCAGCGCTGTGCATTATAAAATACAGAGTATACAGCATATATGTCTAATTTTATTTATAAAGTGCCACTTGGGTACACAGCGCTGTACATTATAAAATACAGAGTATACAGTATGTATGTATAATTTTATTTATAAAGTGCCACTTGGGTACGCAGCGCTGTACATTATAAAATACAGAGTATACAGTATGTATGTATAATTTTATTTATAAAGCGCAACTTGGGTACACAGCACTGTGCATTATAAAATACAGAGTATACAGTATGTATGTATAATTTTATTTATAAAGCGCCACTTGGGTACGCAGCGCTGTGCATTATAAAATACAGGGTACTGTATATACTCGAGTATAAACCGACCCGAGTATAAACCGAGGTACCCAATTTCACATAAAAAACTAATTTTGATTGACTCGAGTATAAACCGAGGGTAGAAAATATGACCACTACTGCCTTCTGATTCTGTATTGTTCTGAGGCTCTAGTTGCCATTTAAATGGACAGTAGAATTCCCATACAGTAATAGCCAAATCCAGTATGACTATTACTGTATAGGACTACTGTATGGGAATTCTGCTGTCCATTTAAAGGGCAACTAAAGCCTCAAAACAATACAGAATCAGATGGCAACAATAGATACAGTACCATTCTCCTTCTGATTCTGTATTATTTTGATGCTTTAGTTTCCCTTGAAATGGACAGCAGAATTCCCATACAGTAATAATCATACTGGCCTTGTCACTCCAGATGTTTGGAAACTACAACTCCCAGCATGCTTTACTAGCTGGGAGTTGTAGTTTCCAAACATCCACACCCTCACCCTCCCACCAAATTCAGTGAGTACCTTATGTGGTACTTTGTCCTTTGTGGGTCTTTTTTCAGTGTTCCTCCATCTGTGGGCTCTCTGCAGTCTGTTCGGTAACTTTCTTTACCAATCCGGCAGCCGCTCACTCATTCCCTGTACTGGCGCGTCAGCTGACGTCACTACTCGGCGCCAGGCAGTGACGTCAACTAGCGCACCATTACAGGATTGCTAAGGTTAGTTACTGATAAAACCGAGGCAGAGTTTTCCGGCTGATTTTACAGCCCGAAAAACTCGGTTTATACTCGAGTATATATACGGTATACAGTATGTATGTATAATTTTATTTATAAAGCGCCACTTATACAAACAAGTATACAAACAAGTGGATAAGTGCAATTGTAGAAATAAATAAAAATTAAATACAATTTCATACATCGGTTAAGGAATGAGATCCCTGCCCCGAAGAGCTTACAATCTACGTGGGGGGACAACATACAGATACAAGTGGGTACAAATTGCTAGAGATGGCTAACAATCATTTATTGTGCTGATGCTCAGAAAGGTAGGATAACAGTCTAGATTTGAACGTATTAATGGATGTCACCAGGCTAAGCGAGAGAGGGAGAGAGTTCCAAAGGTAGGGAGCAGCAAGAGAGAATGGTTTAAGGCGGGAGGAAGCAGTGTTAGTTGGGGGTCTGTGGAGAAGATTTCCTTGTGAGGAACGGAGGGCACGGCCTGTAACATAAGAGAGAAGATAAGTAGGGAGGTGCAGTAGAACGAAGGGATTTAAAGGTTAAAAGAAGGGTATTGAATATGATTCTTTGTTTGATGGGAAGCCACCCTATGGGCTGAAATATCTGGGTTGCGGGTTCTCTTTTGGAGGAGAGCGAGATGATCAAAGCTGCTGAGTTTAAGATAGACTGGAGAGGAAAGAGATGAGGGTGCGGCAGTCCAAGTAGTAGAATGTTACAGTAGTCAAGATGGGAGATTATAAGGGCATAGATGAGCATTTTAGTAGTGGAGGAAAAAACAACACATCCTAGCAACATTGTTAATGTGATGATGGAAGGAAAGAGAGGAGTCAAAGATAACTCCAAGGCAGCGTGCAGACTCAACTGGGTTGACAATTGTCAATAGAGATGGAGAAGGGTGGACTAGGTCCCAGTTTAGGGGGGGAAATGATTAATTCCGTTTTGGATAGATTGAGTTTAAGGTGAGTGAGAGATTTGGGATTGTACTTCAGGGTTTATCGTGGGGGTGGACAGGTAAATAGCATGTAAGTGATACTTAAAGCCAAAAGAACTGATTAGACAGATAGTGTAGAGGGAAAACAGTAAGGGTCCTAAAACCGAGCCCTGAGGGACCCCCACACTAAGCGGAACAGGAGAGGAAGTCTTATTAGCAAAATAGAGAAAGATAGACAGAGAGATAAGAAGACAACCACCTCGCAGCTTGATTTCAGATGCCCAGAGAATATAGAATCTGCATAAGAAGAGCGTGGTCCACAGTATCAAAGGCAGCCGATAGGTCAAGGAGATTGAGGACTGAGAACTGTCCTTTGGCTTTGGCAGTTTGTGGGTCATTGTGGGCTGTTTCAGTTGAATGACCCGGTCGGACTCTTGACTGCCATGGGTATCTCCACTGGTATAATCAAAATTTTGGAATTCAGTGTCTTACCTCCCGTTCTTCAATTAACCCCAATCGATTGCTCCTCCGCCGCGTCATCTGAAAGGTCCAGACGGACTCTGTCTTCTATGCACATGCACAAGTGCGATGGGCTTGACCATAGAGAACAGAGTCCGTCGGGACCTGTCAGAAGATCAGCGGAAGAGAACGAGACCGGATAAGTTTCTTACCTTCGCTCCTGGCTCCTGCAGGTTTATTGAAGGACATGATTTGCAGGTCAGCCACTGCAATAGCACGTGTGTATGAACCTTTACATTGGGATAAGCTGAGATAATTCCATAGCTATATCAGCCTTAAAGGGCAAGTCCAGCCCTGAAATGAAAACTTACATACAGGTAAATCACCCCCAAAACCCTAAACGGTAATAGTTTGAAATGTGAAATATATAAGTCTAACCTGAAATCCTGCACAATGTCCTGTTTCCCCTGTTTCTACTTCCTGGTACTTCCAGTTAGTAACTGTCAGTTATGGATTTAACAGTTGACATCACAGCCAATGACTGAATGTTAATCCCCTATCTGCCTCTTCTGAGCATGCCCAGGCTCAGTACAGGCTCAGTACAGGTTTCTAAATTGCTCATGAGGCATCCAGAAGCATAGCAGGCATACAGTAATGAATTCATAGGACAAACTATGATATATAAACATATTTTAAAGAGGCCATTCTTTCTAAAAGATGTTCTTATGGGGGTGGAATTGCCCTTTAACTCTGTTACCATACGTTTCAATAGAAGGATATGTGGATGGTGGAACAAATCAACCCTTCCTCATTAACCCAAAATCCTAACAATAGTCAAAATAATTCTGACCAATGGACATGGCATGTCATAAAGGGCATGGGAATTACCTAGAAGTCTCCTCCCTCATATGACCCTAAAGTCAAGAGAATAAAGCTTAAGGATGCAGACCGGAATTGCCTACGCTGTACTGATAAAGGCTCAATAAAGCCATAACTAGTCTACAGATGGTGCTCTAGTTCTGTATGCAGCACATGTAATGCTGTGTACACTATTTATGTATGTATGTGTGTATATGTTTATTTATATTAGCGCCACTTGGGGACGCAGCGCTGTACAGTATTAGAATTCAAAAAGCCGTACAAGGGGGATAAAAAATAGCTTACAATCTAATTAGTTGAGTTACATACAGATACATAGGGAAGGTTGAATTAAGGAGGACATGAGATTGGGTTTAAACCTGTTTATTGATGAAGAGAGAGGAGAATAGAATTCCAGAGCACAGGAGCCACAAGAAAGAAAGGTTTAAGGTGAGAGGAGGCAGTGTGAGTGGGGGGTCTGTATAAGAGGTGGTTCTGTGATGAGCGGAGGGTATGGGCAGGGACATATAGGTATTGGGGACATGAGAGAAGAAATATATGAAGAAGCAGCAGAGGGAAGGGATTTAAATGTTAAGAGAAGGATTTTGAAGATAATGAGCTGTAGATGTGTGGCAGAGATTTAATTTCCTGTTTATTTGAGAGCAAGACAATGCAGAATTTAACATTGACTGAAGGGGACAGAGGTGGGAAGCGGGAAGACCAGAAAGCAGAAGATTACAATAGTCCAGGCGCGATAGGATGAGAGCATGGATAAGCATTGCAGTAGTCGGAAGAGAGAGAGTCGGAAGAGAGAGAAATCTACAATATTACAAAGAAAAAAGCGACAGGTTACACTGAACTTTTGGCCCGATCAACCGATAGTTCAGTGTATCATTTGTTAGGGCTGGAAAAATTGCCTGGACTTGTGGCGGGCTGCAGCCGTCTTCCGAACGTTCGTGTCCGAATGAGTGTGGTCCACAGGCTAATGTTTCATTTCATATGCACAAACCTTATCCAACCAGAGCCCTCCATGCCAGCTTGGACATAATCAGATGAGCAAACATTATCAGGCCCTGTGCATCAGCTGTACTGTTATCCATTTCCAGTTGGTGTACTAGTGGCCAGTAACAGATTGTGCAATAGTAAATTCTAACTAGTATTAGTATAACTGTAAACACTACTGGTACTGTCTATATAACTGCGAGGCACAGGAAAATGAATTAGCTGGAACATGTGACATTCCCAGCAATAACAGAGCTGGAACAAACAAATCTAATTTAGTAAATGACTGACACGAGAGAGCGTCCAGGTTCTGATCCTGAGAACGTTAGCCAAGCCTGGCTTCTTCTATCGCCTACAGCGCAGCAACAACACAAGGGCCTGCCAATGCAAAAAAGCTTTTAACTCCAATATTAAACATTTCATCTATGACAAGACCAAGAAACTCAAAATTAAACACAAGGGGAAGATGGGGGAAGGTACAGCAACTTCTTTATAAATAACACAAGGGATTTTATATGGCGGTCACTCAACAATCTATTTTTTCTAAAGTGCCCATCATTTCTGTATTGTTATACATATATAATAGAATGAAAGGTGCTTGTAATCTGCACCATCCAATCAAAAGTTACCTAACTGCAGAAGCAAGGCAAAAGGCTTACATCTGATTGGTTTCTGCGAATGAATGGCACACGGCCTCCTATTACATTAACTCCATATTCTTGAAATGCATTTTGGGCAATATCCCCACAACCCACTTTTAGTTTAAAATGAGATGCTGAGCAGGAAACGTTTTTTCGATAGAAAGGAACATGTGACTATTGTTGAGCAATCAATTGATAGTTTAGTCAATCCGAATTTGCCGGTTCAAAATATCAAGTATGGCCAGCTTGAGACCTGTGCAATAGACACAGACATGGCAGCAGACATTAAAGAGCAAGTTAACCCTAAAAACAACTTATAAGTCTATAACTATAAGAGGTGGGAGCAAGTATTCCTACCTCTGGTCCTGCTTTGGTTTTTATAGTAATTAGCTTTAGGAGCTTTAGTTTGCACTGCTCTCTCAGATTCTTAGTCTCCCTGGCTGAGTTGAAAGAAAAATATCCTAAAAAACGTAGGATCAGGCAGGGAAATTGCTTACCTGACACTTTAAGCCGAACAGGAGGTAGGAACACTTGCCCTTAATACTAGATTTAAGAGAATACTTGCCCTTAATACTAGATTTAAAGACTACTTACTTGCCCCTTACATACTAGATTTAAGAGAATACTTGCCCTTAATACTATTTAGAGAGAATACGCCCTTAATACTAATTTTAAGAGAATACTTGCCCTTAATACTAGATTTAAGAGACATCTATGCCCTTAATACTAGATTTAAGAGAACACTTGCCCTTAATACACTATATTTAAGAGATACTTGCCCTTAATCACTAGATTTAGAGAATACTTTCCTTATCTAGATTTAAGGAGAACACTTGCCCTTAATACTATATTTAAGAGATACTTGCCCTTAATACTAGATTTAAGAGAATCTTGCCCTTAATACTAGATTTAGGAGAATACTTGCCCTTAATACTAGATTTAGAGAACACTTTGCCCTTAATACTAGATTTAGAAAATACTTGCCCTTAATACTAGATTTAAGGAATCACTTGCCCTTAATACTAGATTTAAGAGAATACTTGCCCTTAATACTAGATTTAAGAGAATACTTGCGCCCTTAATACTAGATTTAGAGAAACTTGCCCTTAATATAGATTTAAGAGAATACTTGCCCTTATACTAGATTTAAGAGAAACTTGCCCTTATACAGATTTAAGAGAATACTTGCCCTTAATACTAGATTTAAGAGAACTGCCCCTTAATACTAGATTTAAGAGAATACTTGCCCTTAATACTAGATTTAAGAGAATACTTGCCCTTAATCACTAATTTAAGAGAACTTGCCCTTAATACTAGATTTAAGAGAATCTGCCCTTAATACTAGATTTAAGAGAACCTTTTCCTTAATACTAGATTTAAGAGAATCTTGCCCTTAATACTAGATTTAAGAGAATACTTGTGCCCTTAATACTAGATTAAGAGAACACTTGCCCTTAATACTAGATTTAAGAGAATACTTGCCCTTAATACTAGATTTAAGAGAACACTTGCCCTTAATACTAGATTTAAGAGAATACTTGCCCTTAATACTAGATTTTAAGAGAACACTTGCCCTTAATACTAGATTAAGAGAATACTTGCCCTTAATACTAGATTTAAGAAATACTTGCCTTAATACTAGATTTAAGAGAACACTTGCCCTATATACTAGATTTAAGAGAATACTTGCCCTAATAACTAGATTTAAGAGAACATTTGCCTTAATACTAGATTTAAGAGAACACTTGCCCTTAATACTAGATTTAAGAGAATACTTGCCCTTAATACTAGATTTAAGAAAACACTTGCCCATAATACTAGATTTAAGAGAACACTTGCCCTTAATACTAGATTTAAGAGAACACTTGCCCTTAATACTAGATTTAAGAGAATACTTGCCCTTAATACTAGATTTAAGAGAATACTTTCTCTTAATTCTAGATTTAAGAGAACACTTGCCCTTAATACTAGATTTAAGAGAATACTTACTTGCCTTACTACTAATTTTAAGAGAACACTTGCCCTTATACTAATTTAAGAGACCCTTGCCCTTAATACTAGATTTAAGAGAACACTTGCCCTTAATACTAGATTAAGAGAATACTTTCCTTAATTCAGATTTAAGAGAACATTTGCCTTAATACTAGATTTAAGAGAATACTTGCCCTTAATACTAGATTAAAGATGCTTGCCCTTATACTAGATTTAGGAGAATACTTGCCCTTAATACTAGATTTAAGAGAACACTTGCCCTTAATACTAGATTTAGGAAAATACTTGCCCTTAATACTAGATTTAAGAGAATACTGCCTTAATACAGATTTAAGAGAATACTTGCTTAATACTAGATTTAGAGAATACTTGCCCTTAATACTAGATTTAGAGAACACTTGCCCTTAAACTAGATTTAAGAGAATACTTTTGCCCTTAATACTAGATTTAAGAAATACTTGCCCTTAATACTAGATTTAAGAGAATACTTGCCCTTAAACTAATTTAAGAGAACCTTGCCCTTAATACAGATTTAAGAGATACTTGCCCTTAATACTAGATTTAAGAGAATACTTGCCCTTAATACTAGATTTAAGAGAACACTTGCCCTTAATACTAGATTTAAGAGAATACTTGCCCTTAATACTAGATTTAAGAGAATACTTGCCCTTAATACTAGATTTAAGAGAATACTTGCCCTTAATACTATATTTAAGAGAATACTTGCCCTTAATACTAGATTTAAGAGAACACTTGCCCTTAATACTAGATTTAAGAGAATACTTGCCCTCCCTTTTTTAATTGAACTAGATTTAAGAGACCTTGCCCTTAATACTAGATTTAAGAAACCTTGCCCTTAATACAGATTTAAAGAAACTTGCCCTTAAATTAGATTAAGAGAATCAACTTTGCCCTAATACTAGATTTAAGATAAGACTTGCCTTAATACTAGATTTAAGAGAACACTTGCCCTTAATACTAGATTTAAGAGAATACTTGCCCTTAATACTAGATTTAAGAGAACACTTGCCCTTAATACTAGATTTAAGAGAACACTTGCCCTTAATACTAGATTTAAGAGAATACTTGCCCTTAATACTAGATTTAAGAGAACACTTGCCCATAATACTAGATTTAAGAGAACCTTGCCCTTATACTAGATTTAAGAGAACACTTGCCTTAATACTAGATTTAAGAGAATACTTGCCCTTACTACTAGATTTAAAGAAACCTTTGCCCTTAATACTAGATTAGTAAGAGACACTTGCCCTAATACTAGATTTAAGAGAATACTTGCCCTTAATCCTAGATTTAAGAGAACCCTTGCCCTTAATACTAGATTTAAAGAATACTTGCCCTAATACTAGATTTAAGAGAACACTTGCCCTTAATACTATATTTAAGAGAATACTGTCCCTTAATACTAGATTTAAGAGAAACTTGGCCCCTTAATACTAGATTTAGAGAGATACTTGCCCTATACTAAAAATTTAAGAGAATACTTGCCCTTAATACTAGATTTTAATAGCATGCTTGCCCTTATACTAGATTTAGGAGAATACTTGCCCTTAATACTAGATTTAAGAGAACACTTGCCCTTAATACTAGATTTAGAAAATACTTGCCCTAATACTAGATTTAAGAGAATCTTGCCTTAATACTAGATTTAAGAGAAACTTGCTTAATCTAGATTTCGAGAATACTTGCCCTTAATACTAGATTAGAGAACACTTGCCCTTAAACTAGATTTAAGAGAATACTTGCCCTTAATACTAGATTTAAGAAATACTTGCCCTTAATACTAGATTTAAGAGAATACTTGCCCTTAAACTAATTTAAGAGAACTTGCCTTAATCAGATTTAAGAGATACTTGCCCTTAATACTAGATTTAAGAGAATACTTGCCCTTAATACTAGATTTAAGAGAACACTATTGCCCTTAATACTAGATTTAAGAGAATACTTTGCCCTTAATACTAGATTTAAGAGAATACATTGCCCTTAATACTAGATTTAAGAGAATACTTGCCCTTAATCTATATTTAAGAGAATACTTGCCCTTAATACTTAGATTTAAGAGAACACTTGCCCTTAATACTAGATTTAAGAGAATACTTGCCCCCCTTTTAAATTAACTAGATTTAGAGAACCTTGCCCTTAATACTAGATTTAAGGAATACCTTGCCCTTAATACAGATTTAGAAGAAAACTTGCCCCTTAAATCTAGATTAAGAGAATCAACTTTGCCCTAATACTAGATTTAAGAAAGACTTGCCTTAATACTAGATTTAAAGAACACTTGCCCTTAATACTAGATTTAAGAGAATACTTGCCCTTAATACTAATTTAAGAGAAACTTGCCCTTAATACTAGATTTAAGAGAACACTTGCCCTTAATACTAGATTTAAGAGAATACTTGCCCTAAATACTAGATTTTAAGAGAACACTTGCCCTTAATACTAGATTTAAGAGAACCTTGCCCTTAATACTAGATTTAAGAGAACACTTTGCCTTAATACTAGATTTAAGAGAATACTTGCCCTTTACTAGATTTAAAGAAACTTGCCCTTAATACTAGATTTAGAGAACTTGCCCTAATACTAGATTTAAGAGAATACTTGCCCTTATCCTAGATTTAAGAGAACACTTGCCCTTAATACTAGATTTAATAGAATACTTGCCCTAATACTAGATTTAAGAGAACACTTGCCCTTAATACTATATTTAAGAGAATAACTGTCCCTTAATACTAGATTTAAGAGAAAACTTGGCCCTTAATACTAGATTTAAGAGGAATCTTGCCCTATACTAAAAATTTAAGAGAATACTTGCCCTTAATACTAGATTTAAGAGAACACTTGCCCTTAATACTAGATTTAGGAAAATACTTGCCCTAATACTAGATTTAAGAGAATCTTGCCCTTAATACAGATTAAGAGAAACTTGCCCTTAATCTAGATTTCGAGAATACTTGCCCTTAATACTAGATTAAGAGAACACTTGCCCTTAAACTAGATTTAAGAGAATACTTGCCCTTAATACTAGATTTAAGAGAATACTTGCCCTTAATACTAGATTTAGAGAATACTTGCCCTTAATACTAGATTTAAGAGAACTTGCCTTAATACAGATTAAGAGATACTTGCCCTTAATACTAGATTTAAGAGAATACTTGCCCTTAATACTAGATTTAAGAGAACACTTGCCCTTAATACTATATTTAAGAGAATACTTGCCCTTAATCCTAGATTTAAGAGAATATTGTCCTTAATACTAGATTTAAGAGAATATGCCCTTAATCTAATTTAAGAGAATACTTGCCCTTATACTAGATTTAGAGAATCTTGCCCTTAATACTAGATTTAAGAGAATACTTGCCCCTTTTTTAAAGATTTGCCCTTAACTAGATTTAGAGACACTTGCCCTTAATACTAGATTTAAGAGAATACTTGCCCTTAATACAGATTTTAAAGAAATACTTGCCCTTAATCCTAGATTTAAGAGAAACTTGCCCTAATACTAGATTTAAGAAAACTTGCCTTAATACTAGATTTAAAGAACACTTGCCCTTAATACTAGATTTAAGAGAATACTTGCCCTTAATACTAATTTAAGAGAACACTTGCCCTTAATACTAATTTAAGAGAACACTTGCCCTTAATACTAGATTTAAGAGAATACTTGCCCTTAAATACTAGATTTTAAGAGAAACACTTGCCCATAATACTAGATTTAAGAGAACCTTGCCCTTATACTAGATTAAGAGAACACTTGCCTTAATACTAGATTTAAGAGAATACTTGCCCTTAATACTAGATTTAAAGAATACTTGCCCTTAATACTAGATTTAAGAGAACACTTGCCCTAATACTAGATTTAAGAGATACTTGCCCTTAATCTAGATTTAAGAGAACACTTGCCCTTAAATACTAGATTTAAAGAATACTTGCCCTAATACTAGATTTAAGAGAACACTTGCCCTTAATACTAATTTAAGAGAATACTGTCCCTTATACTAGATTTAAGAGAAACTTGCCCTTAATACTAGATTTAGAGAATCTTGCCCTATACTAATTTAAGAGAATACTTGCCCTTAATACTAGATTTAAGAGAACACTGCCCTTAATACTAGATTTAAGAGAATACTTGCCCTTAATACTAGATTTAAGAGAACACTTGCCCTTAATACTAGATTTAAGAGAATACTTGCCCTTAATACTAGATTTAAGAGAATACTTGCCCTTAATACTAGATTTAAGAGGAAAGTTGTTTTATTACGTATGTGCAATATAGATTGGAATAACATTAACACATCCACGTTCTCTGTATTGGCAGCCACACGTGTCAGTGTTAGAACTGGAACATATAATTTGCCATTTCTCCGAACGCTATTGATTCACTGAAATGCCTGTTGGTTTCCCAATCCCCTGTTGATCGTTACAAACTCTCAGGTGCCTTCTCCAAGGGTTGTTCAGTCCTGCAAGAACATGTTCCATTCTGCGGAGAACATTGAGGGTATATTTAGCAGAAAGAACTGTGTTTAGATGTCGGGTTACAGGCTCGGCTACAGAACAGATTGTTTTTCTTTTCTATACGACTTCAATAAAGAGAACATTTGGCTTTTCTGTTGGGTCTGTTTAGTGCCATTTCCCCCCTGACATGTTCTGTTAACACTAAACCCTCGTCAGCTACAAACCAATTCAATATGAAACAGATCATATAGCACTGTACTGTCATGTGACTGCAGGGGCACAAATGGGGCCCTAACAAGTCTAGGGCCACCAGGAACATGCGAATCACCAGCTATTGTCAAACTGCAATATCCAGCACAGAGCTGCAGGTTCAATATCATTAATAATAAAATACTAATGGAAATCATTATTGACATGCTATTAAAGGGTATCTATGCTGAAAAGAAAACTATAATAACATTGCCTATTACTGGAAACCTTTCCATTATTTCTTTAGATATCCAGTCTGAACCATCTTACATTTCAGCTGTCAATCAAGTGTCTTATTATCATAAACTCTTCTGTTATGTGCAGTTTTGCTGTAGCTGGAATGGTGACAGTTGGTATGTGTGAATTGCATGGTGGGAAATTCCCTCTCCAAGAACTGCCTCATAGTAATTACTGAGCATGCTTGCCTTTACAGATAATCATATTCGCTGGAAGGAGGAGTCAGTTAAGAATGGGAGGGGATCGAACTGGATCGAAGGCATGCAGCAACACACCTACTTCAGAGTAAGCGCTGCTATTTATAGATAAAGATATGGCAAAGTCATTTTATCAGTATAGTTGCCCTTTAAATGAAAACTAAACCCACATTTATACTCCCTAATCTGAAAACTATAAATGGCATGAAACTTAATGTAACCCCCATAACATAGTTGTGTTTATGTGCACTATATGCCCACACTGTAGGGCATGACCTTCAGTAGCCTAGCACTGAGCATGTGGTAAAAACATAGCAGTCAGTGACCAAACTGTGTGATAATAGAATGCTGGGAAATAAAACACAAACCTTTCATGTCAAGGTGCTCTGCCTTCTGATTCACTGTTATTCTGATGCCTTAGTTGTCCTTTAAGGCCTTAAGCATGGGATCTGTCTGCTCTGTAATGTATTAAGCTGGGTACACACCATCCAATAATTCAACCCGACGGACTGACATTTTAGTGTATCGGATGGTTTCTTCAGCCGGACGCGTCCAACTGTTCATCCAAATCGGACGCACGAATGATTAGACGTGTCAGAAAAACACAAGCGATTATGTGGATCGGTTTCGGCAAACTGTGAGGCTACTTTGTCCTGCCAGACAGTCATTCCTCCTGGCCAACTGGTTGAAAGAGCTGAACAGTCAGTTGGGACAAAGCATTGGAAGGTGTTTAGCCAGCTTTATAGTCTGTACCAGGAAACGCTACAGTTTGACTGCCACTGTAGGGCCACAGACCGCTCCACTGTCTTCCTACAGTTAATGACATGATACATTTTTTTCCTATTGTATCACAAGACAATAAAATCCATTCACGCTTCCTTCCTTAGCTGGAAATCACCAAATATTAAAACACAAACCTTTCTATTAGCCTGCGCCACCTTCGCAGACCAAAGTCTGAATTATTATTAAAAACAAGATCATGAAAACCTAGAGCTGGAATGCTTGTGAAGGTTCTCATTCATCCAGGTCATGGTATATCTGTTGTATTCAATTAGATCAACTGGACTTGAAATGTAGTTCTTGAGACGTTTCGCTAGTCATCCTCCGACTGCTTTCTTCCAATTCAGAATGACTTGTACAAGAATCTGTGGCAATTATGTACCCTGAAAATCCCAATAGAATATCACAGCCAGTGTTTAAGGGGTGTGTTTTAATAGTGGCTAAGAGGTGTTATAGGAACGCCCAGAGTAAGGTGTTAAAACAGCATTGTACATGGCAGACAGTTGGTGTCGAACCCCCCCACCTCTATTTAGGCTTGGTTTCTTTATTTTCACATAAATGGCCTTCCTAGAGCTGGAATCTTCCCCAGAAGGTCTCAGAGAACTTCTAAACATTCGGCCCCATTCCTGGAGTCGCCTGAAACAAACTGGATTGTTTGACAGTCTCTTTGCAAAAGATTAAGGGCACACTGGTTGTTTACAGGAAACGGTTCACTAAATTGTCTTTCTTTATCGGGTCGTAACCGTTTGTGATGACGAGGGAAGAGAATGGGAAGTAATGGTGGGACTTCTATTGACTTTCTCTGCTGAAATCTAAATTATACTCCCCTCGCTCTCCTCTCCTTCCACAACAAAATAGTACCCAGGTGAGGACCTAACCACTAAAGTACCCAGGGTGGGACCTAAACCACTAAAGTACCCAGGGTGAGGACCTAAACAACTAAAGTACCCATGGTGAGGACCCAAACCACAAAGTACCCAGGGTGGGGACCTAAACCACTAAAGTACCCAGGGTGAGGACCTAAACCACTAAAGTACCCAGGGTGAGGACCTAAACCACTAAAGTACCCAGGGTGAGGACCTAAACCACTAAAGACCACCGGGTGGGGACCTAACCCACTAAAGTACCAGGGTGGGGACCTAACACTAAAGTACCCAGGGGTGAGGACCTAAACCACTAAAGTACCCAGGGTGGGGACCTAACCACTAAAGTACCCAGGGTGACCTAAACCACTAAGTACCCAGGTGAGGACCTAAACCACTAAAGTACCCCATGGTGAGGACCAAACCACAAAGTACCCAGGGTGAGGACCAAACCACTAAAGTACCCCTGGTGAAGACCTAAACCCCTAAAGTATCCAGGGTGAGGACCTAAACCACTAAAGTACCCAGGGTGGGGACCTAAACCACTAAAGTACCCAGGGTGGGGACCTAAACCACTAAAGTAACCAGGGTGGGGACCTAAACCACTAAAGTACCCAGGTTGGACCTAAACCACTAAAGTACCCAGGGTGGGGACCTAACCACTAAAGTACCCAGGGTGGGGACCTAAACCACTAAAGTACCCAGGGTGAGATCCTAAACCACTAAAGTACCCAGGGTGAGGACCTAAACCACTAAAGTACCAGGGTGAGGACCTAAACCACTAAAGTATCCAGGGTGAGGACCTAAACCACTAAAGTACCCAGGGTGGGGAACTAAACCACTAAAGTACCCAGGGTGGGGCCCTAAACCACTAAAGTACCCAGGGTGAGGACCTAAACCTCTAAAGTACCCAGGGTGAGGACCTAAACCACTAAAGTACCCAGGGTGGGGACCTAAACCACTAAAGTACCCAGGGTGGGACCTAAACCACTAAAGTACCAAGGGTGAGGACCTAAACCACTAAAGTATCCAGGGTGAGGACCTAAACCACTAAAGTACCCAGGTGGGACCTAAACCACTAAGTACCCGGGGAGGACCTAAGCCACTTAAGTCCCCAGGGTGAGGACCTAACCCATAAAGTACCCAGGTGGGGACCTAAACCACAAAGTCCCCAGGGAGGACCTAAACCACTTAAGTACCCAGGGTGAGACCTAAACCTCTAAAGTACCCAAAGGTGAGGACCTAAACACTAAGTACCCGGATGAGACCTAAACCTCTAAAGTACCCAGGGTGAGGACCTAAACCACTAAAGTACCAGGGGGAGCCTAAACCTCTAAGTACCCAGGATGAGGACCTAACCCATAAAGTACCCAGGATGAGGACCTAACCACTAAGTAACCCAGGATGAGGACCTAAACCACAAAGTACCCAGGGTGAGGACCAAACCACTAAAGTACCAGGGTGAGGACCTAAACCTCTAAGTACCCAGGTGAGGACCTAAACCTCTAAGTACCCAGGGTGAGGACCTAAACCACTAAGTACCCAGGATAAGGACTTAAACCACTAAATACCCAGGTGAGGACCTAAATCACTAAAGTACCAAGGGTGAGGCCCTAACCCTCTAAAGTACCCGGGTGAGGACCTAAACCTCTAAGTACCCAGGTGAGGACCTAAACCACTAAAGTATCCAGGGTGAGGACCTAAACCACTAAAGTACCAAGGGTGAGGACCTAAACCACTTAAGGTACCCAGGGTGAGGACCTAACCATAAAGTACCCAGGGTGATGACTAAACCACTTAAGTACCAGGGGTAAGGACCTAAACCACTAAAGTACCCAGGATGAGGACCTAACCACTAAAGTACCCAGGGTGAGGACCTAAACAACTAAAGTACCAGGGTGAGGACCTAAACCTCTAAAGTACCCCAGGGTGAGGACCTAAACCCTAAAGTACCCAGGTTGAGGACCTAACCACTAAGTACCCAGGATGAGGACTAACCAAAAGTACCAGGTGAGGACCTAAACCCTAAAGTACCAAGGGTGAGACCTAAACCCTAAAGTACCCAGGGTGAGGACCTAAACCTCTAAAGTACCCAGGGTGAGGACCTAAACCACTAAATTATCCAGGGTGAGGACCTAAACCACTAAAGTACCAGGGTAGGACCTAAACCACTTAATACCCAGGGTGTGACCTAAACACTAAAGTACCCAGGGGATGAACCTAAACCACTTAAGTACCCAGGGTAAGGACCTAGACCACTAAAGTACCCAGGGTGAGATCCTAAACCACTAAATACCCAGGGTGAGACCTAAACCACTAAAGTACCCAGGGTGAGATCCTAAACCACTTAAGTACCCAGGGTGAGGACCTAAACCTCTAAAGTACCCAAAGGTGAGGACCTAAACCACTAAAGTACCCAGGATGAGGACCTAAACCACTAAAGTACCCAGGGTGGGAACCTAAACCACTAAAGTACCCAGGGGAGGACCTCCACCCTTAAGTACCCAGGGTGAGGACCTAAACCTCTAAAGTACCCAAAGGTGAGACCTAACCACTAGTACCCAGGATGAGGACCTAACCCTAAAGTACCCAGGGTGAGGACCTAAACCACTAAAGTACCAAGGGTGAGGACCTAAACCTCTAAAGTACCCAGGGTGTGGACCTAAACCTCTAAAGTACCCAGGGTGAGGACCTAAACCACTAAAGTACCCAGGATGAGGACCTAAACCACTAAAGTACCCAGGGTGAGACCTAAATCACTAAAGTACCAAGGGTGAGGACCTAAACCTCTAAAGTACCCAGGGTGAGGACCTAAACCACTAAAGTACCCAGGGTGAGGACCTAAACCACTAAAGTACCCAGGATGAGGACTTAAACCACTAAAGTACCCAGGGTGAGGACTAAACCACTAAAGTACCAAGGGTGGGGACCTAAACCTCTAAAGTACCCAGGGTGAGGACCTAAACCACTAAAGTAACAAGGGTGGGGACCTAAACCACTAAAGTACCCAGGGGAGACCTAAACACTACTAAACCCAGGGTGAGGACCTAAACCACTTAAGTACCCAGGGTGAGGACCTAAACCACTAAAGTACCCAGGGTGAGGACCTAAACCACTAAAGTACCCAGGTTGAGATCCTAAACTACTAAAGTACCCAGGGTGAGAGCCTAAACCACTAAAGTACCCAGGATGAGGACCTAAACCTCTAAAGTACCCAGGGTGAGGACCTAAACCACTAAAGTACCAGGGTGAGGACCTAAACCTCTAAAGTACCCAGGATGAGGACCTAACCACTAATTACCCAGGTGAGAGACCTAAACCCTAAAGTACCCAGGATGAGGACCTAAACCACTAAGTACCCAGGTGAGGACCTAAACCACTAAAGTACCAAGGGTGAGGACCTAAACCTCTAAAGTACCCAGGGTGAGGACCTAAACCTCTAAAGTACCCAGGGTGAGGACCTAAACCACTAAAGTACCCAGGATGAGACTAAACCACTAAGTACCCAGGGTGAGACCTAAATCACTAAAGTACCAAGGGTGAGGACCTAAACCACTAAAGTACCCGGGTGAGGACCTAAACCTCTAAAGTACCCGGGTGAGGACCTAAACCACTAAAGTATCCAGGGTGAGGACCAAACCACTAAATCCAAGGGTGAGGACCTAACCACTTAAGTACCCGGGTGAGGACCTAAACCACTAAAAGTACCCAGTGATGACCTAAACCACTTAAGTACCCAGGGTAAGGACCTAAACCACTAAAGTACCCAGGATGAGACCTAACCACTAAACCCAGGGTGAGGACCTAAACAACTAAAGTACAAGGGTAGGACCTAAACCTCTAAAGTACCCGGTGAGGACCTAAACCTCTAAAGTACCCAGGGTGAGGACCTAAACCACTAAAGTCCCAGGATGAGGACTTAAACCACTAAAGTACCCAGGGTGAGGACCTAACCACTAAGTACCAAGGGTGAGGACCTAAACCTCTAAAGTCCCCAGGTGAGGACCTAAACCTCTAAGTACCCAGGGTGAGGACCTAAACCACTAATTATCCAGGTGAGGACCTAAACCACTAGTACCAGGGTGAGGACCTAAACCACTTAAGTACCCAGGGTGAGGACCTAAACCACTAAAGTACCCAGGGTGATGACCTAAACCACTTAAGTACCCAGGGTAAGGACCTAGACCACTAAAGTACCCAGGGTGAGATCCTAACCCACTAAAGTACCCAGGGTGAGGACCTAAACCACTAAAGTACCCAGGGTGAGATCCTAAACCACTTAAGTACCCGGGTGAGGACCTAAACCTCTAAAGTACCCAAAGGTGAGGACCTAAACCACTAAAGTACCCAGGATGAGGACCTAAAACCACTAAAGTACCCAGGGTGGGAACCTAAACCCTAAAGTACCCAGGGGGAGGACCTAAACCACTTAAGTACCCAGGGTGAGGACCTAAACCTCTAAAGTACCCAAAGGTGAGGACCTAAACCACTAAAGTACCCAGGATGAGGACCTAAACCACTAAAGTACCCAGGGTGAGGACCTAAACCACTAAAGTACCAAGGGTGAGGACCTCAACCTCTAAAGTACCCAGGGTGTGGACCTAAACCTCTAAAGTACCCAGGGTGAGGACCTAAACCACTAAAGTACCCAGGATGATGACCTAAACCACTAAAGTACCCAGGGTGAGGACCTAAACCACTAAAGTACCCAGGATGAGGACCTAAACCACTAAAGTACCCAGGGTGAGGACCTAAACCACTAAAGTACCAAGGGTGAGGACCTAAACCTCTAAAGTACCCAGGGTGAGACCTAAACCTCTAAAGTACCCAGGGTGAGGACCTAAACCACTAAAGTACAGGATGAGGACTTAAACCACTAAAGTACCCAGGGTGAGGACCTAAACCACTAAAGTACCAAGGGTGGGGACCTAACCCTCTAAAGTACCCAGGGTGAGGACCTAAACCCTAAAGTAACAAGGGTGGGGACCTAAACCACTAAAGTACCCAGGGGGAGGACCTAAACCACTTAAGTACCCAGGGTGAGGACCTAACCCTAAATCCCAAGGTGAGACCTAAACCACTAAAGTACCCAGGATGAGGACCTAAACCACTAAAGTACCCAGGGTGAGTACAAACCACTAGTACCAAGGGTGAGGACCTAACCTCTAAAGTACCCAGGTGAGGACCTAAACCTCTAAAGTACCCAGGGTGAGGACCTAAACCACTAAAGTACCCAGGATGAGGACCTAAACCACTAAAGTACCCAGGGTGAGGACCTAAACCTCTAAAGTACCCAGGGTGAGGACCTAAACCTCTAAAGTACCCAAAGGTGAGGACCTAAACCACTAAAGTACCCAGGATGAGGACCTAAACCACTAAAGTACCCAGGGTGAGGACCTAAACCACTAAAGTACCAAGGGTGAGGACCTAAACCTCTAAAGTACCCAGGGTGAGGACTAAACCTCTAAATCCCAGGTGAGGACCTAACCACTAAAGTACCCAGGATGAGGACCTAAACCACTAAAGTACCCAGGGTGAGGACCTAAACCACTAAAGTACCAAGGGTGAGGACCTAAACCACTAAAGTACCCGGGTGAGGACCTAAATCTCTAAAGTACCCAGGGTGAGGACCTAAACCACTAAAGTACCCAGGATGAGGACTTAAACCACTAAAGTACCCAGGGTGAGGACCTAAATCACTAAAGTACCAAGGGTGAGGACCTAAACCTCTAAAGTACCCAGGGTGAGGACCTAAACCACTAAAGTATCCAGGGTGAGGACCTAAACCACTAAAGTACCAAGGATGAGGACCTAAACCTCTAAAGTACCCAGGGTGAGGACCTAAACCACTAAAGTATCCAGGGTGAGGACCTAAACCACTAAAGTACCAAGGGTGAGGACCTAAACCACTTAAGTACCAAGGGTGAGGACCTAACCACTAAAGTACCCAGGGTGATGACCTAAACCACTTAAGTACCCAGGGTAAGGACCTAAACCACTAAAGTACCCAGGATGAGGACCTAAACCACTAAAGTACCCAGGTGAGAACCTAAACCACTAAATTACCAAGGGTGAGGACCTAAACCTCTAAAGTCCCAGGGTGAGGACCTAAACCTCTAAAGTACCCAGGGTGAGGACCTAAACCACTAAAGTACCCAGGGTGAGGACTTAAACCACTAAAGTACCCAGGGTGAGGACCTAAACCACTAAAGTACAAGGGTGAGGACCTAAGCCTCTAAAGTACCCAGGGTGAGGACCTAAACCTCTAAAGTACCCAGGGTGAGGACCTAAACCACTAAAGTATCCAGGGTGAGGACCTAAACCACTAAAGTACCAAGGGTGAGGACCTAAACCACTTAAGTACCCAGGGTGAGGACCTAAACCACTAAAGTACCCAGGGTGATGACCTAAACCACTTAAGTACCCAGGGTAAGGACCTAAACCACTAAAGTACCCAGGGTGGGGACCTAAACCACTAAAGTACCTAGGGGGAGGACCAAAACCACTTAAGTACCCAGGGTGAGGACCTAAACCTCTAAAGTACCCAAAGGTGAGGACCTAAACCACTTAAGTACCCAGGATGAGGACCTAAACCACTAAAGTACCCAGGGTGAGTACCTAAACCACTAAAGAACAAACACAAGGTGGGACCTAAACCTCTAAAGTACCCAGGGTGAGGACCTAAACCTCTAAAGTACCCAGGGTGAGGACTAACCACAAAGTACCAGGATGAGGACCTAAACCACTAAATACCAGGGTGAGGACCTAAACCACTAAAGTACCAAGGGTGAGGACCTAAACCTCTAAAGTACCCAGGGTGAGGACCTAAACCTCTAAAGTACCCAGGGTGAGGACCTAAACCACTAAAGTACCCAGGATGAGGACTTAAACCACTAAAGTTCCCAGGGTGAGGACCTAAACCACTAAAGTACCAAGGGTGAGGACCTAAACCTCTAAAGTACCCAGGGTGAGGACCTAAACCTCTAAAGTACCCAGGGTGAGGACCTAAACCACTAAATTATCCAGGGTGAGGACCTAAACCACTAAAGTACCAAGGTGAGGACCTAACCACTAAGTACCAGGGTAGGACCTAAACCACTAAAGTACCCAGGGTGATGACCTAAACCACTTAAGTACCCAGGGTAAGGACCTAAACCACTAAAGTACCCAGGGTGAGATCCTAAACCACTAAAGTACCCAGGATGAGGACCTAAACCACTAAAGTACCCAGGGTGAGATCCTAAACCACTAAAGTACCCAGGGTGAGGACCTAAACCACTAAAGTACCCAGGGTGAGATCCTAAACCACTAAAGTACCCAGGGTGAGGACCTAAACCACAAAGTACCCAGGGTGAGGACCTAAACCACTAAATTACCCAGGGTGAGGACCTAAACCACTAAAGTACACAGGGTGAGGACCTAAACCACTAAAGTACCCAGGGTGAGGACCTAAACCACTAAAGTACCCAGGGTGAGGACCTAAACCACTTAAGTACCCAGGTTGGGACCTAAACCACTAAAGTACCCAGGGTGAGGACCTAAACCACTAAAGTACCCAGGTTGAGATCCTAAACTACTAAAGTACCCAGGGTGAGAGCCTAAACCACTAAAGTACCCAGGGTGAGGACCTAAAAGACTAAAGTACCCAGGGTGAGGACCTAAACCACTAAAGTAACCAGGGTGGGGACCTAAACCATAAAGTACCCAGGGTGAGGACCTAAACCACTAAAGTACCCAGGGTGAGGACCTAAACCGCTAAAGAACCAAGGGTGAGGACCTAAACCGCTAAAGTACCCAGGGTGAGGACCTAAACCACTAAAGTACCCATAGGTGAGGACATAAACCACTTAAGTACCCAGGGTGAGGACCTAAACCACTAAAGTACCCAGGGTGAGGACCTAAACCACTAAAGTACCCAGGGTGAGGACCTAAACCACTAAAGTATCCAGGGTGGGGACCTAAACCACTAAAGTACCCAGGATGAGGACCTAAACCACTAAAGTACCCAGGGTGGGGGCCTAAACCTCTAAAGTACCCATAGGTGAGGACCTAAACCACTAAAGTACCCAGGGTGAGGACCTAAACCACTAATGTACCCAGAGTTGAGGACCTAGCGGTTTAGGTACTCACCTTAGATACTCTTTGGGGTGGTTTAGAGGTGCGTATAATTGTCCTTTCAAATTGAATGGGGCCCTAGGAAATGTTTTGGGTTCTCCTCAGCGGCGTAACTACCAGGGGAGCAGGGGGAGCAATCGCAGGGGGACCTGGGAGCCAAGGGGCCCCAATCTTCTTATTTTTCCTATGACAATATAGCCTCCACCCAGAAAACCACTGTGGATGAAGCATGGATTGGGGCTCAATCATAGTTTTGCTGGGGGGGCAGTAATTCCTGGTTACGCCACTGGTTCTCCTAGTTAGGGTTTTGATAATATGCTTATAGTAAAGAGGGAGTAACACACTGGTTCTCCTAGTTAGGGTTATTGATAATATGCTATATAGTAAAGAGGGAGTAACACACTGGTTCTCCTAGTTAGGGTTATTGATATTGCTATAGTAAAGAGGAGTAACACACTGGTTTTCCTAGTTAGGGTTATTGATAATATACTATATAGTAAAGAGGGAGTAACACACTGGTTCTCCTAGTTAGGGTTATTGATAATATACTATATAGTAAAGAGGAAGTAACACACTGGTTCTCCTAGTTAGGGTTATTGATAATATACTATATAGTAAAGAGGGAGTGACACACTGGTTACCTAGTTAGGGTTTTGATAATATACTATATAGTAAAGGGGGGTAACACACTGGTTCTCCTAGTTAGGGTTATTAATAATATACTATTAGTAAGAGGGAGTAACACACTGGTTCTCCTAGTTAGGGTTATTGATAATATACTAATTGTAAAGAGGGAGTAACACACTGGTTCTCCTAGTTAGGGTTATTGATAATATACTATATAGTAAAGAGGGAGTGACACACTTGTTCTCCTAGTTAGTGTTATTAATAATAGACTATATAGTAAAGAGGGGGTAACACACTGGTTCTCCTAGTTAGGGTTATTGATAATATACTATATAGTAAAGAGGGAGTAACACACTGGTTCTCCTAGTTAGGGTTATTAATAATATACTATATAATAAAGATGGAGTAACACACCGGTTCTCCTAGTTAGGGTTATTGATAATATACTATATAGTAAAGAGGGAGTAACACACTGGTTATCCTAGTTAGGGTTATTGATAATATACTATATAGTAAGAGGGAGTAACACACGTTATCTCCTAGTTAGGGTTATTGATAATATACTATATAGTAAGAGGGAGTAACACACTGGTTCTCCTAGTTAGGGTTATTGATAATAACTATATATAGAGGGAGTAACACACTGGTTCTCCTAGTTAGGGTTATTGATAATATACTATATAGTAAGAGGGAGTGACACACTGGTTCTCCTAGTTAGTGTTATTGATAATATACTATATAGTAAAGAGGGAGTACACACTGGTTCTCCTAGTTAGGGTTATTGATAATATCTATATAGTAAAGGGAGTAACACACTGGTCTCCTAGTTAGGGTTATTGATAATATACTATTAGTAAGAGGGAGTAACACACTGGTTCTCCTAGTTAGGGTTATTGATAATATACTATATAGTAAAGAGGGAGTAACACACTGGTTATCCTAGTTAGGGTTATTGATAATATACTATATAGTAAAGAGGGAGTAACACACTGGTTATCCTAGTTAGGGTTATTGATAATATACTATATAGTAAAGAGGGAGTAACACACTGGTTCTCCTAGTTAGGGTTATTGATATAAACTATATAATAAAGAGGGAGTAACCACTGGTTCTCCTAGTTAGGGTTATTGATAATATACTATATAGTAAAGAGGAGTGACACACTGGTTCTCCTAGTTAGTGTATTGATAATATACTATATAGTAAAGAGGGATTAACACACTGGTTCTCCTAGTTAGGTTATTGATAATATTACTATATAGTAAAGAGGGAGTAACACACTGGTTCTCCTAGTTAGGGTTATTGATAATATACTATATAATAAAGAGGGAGTAACACACTGGTTCTCCTAGTTAGGGTTATTGATAAATCTATATAGTAAAGAGGGAGTAACACACTGGTTCTCCTAGTTAGGGTTATTAATAATATATCTATATTGAGGGGAGTAACACACTGGTTTCCTAGTTAGGGTTATTGATATATACTATATAGTAAAGAGGGAGTAACACACTGGTTCTCCTATGAGGGTTATTGATAATATACTATATAATAGAGGGAGTAACACACTTGTTCTCCTAGTTAGGTTATTAATAATATACTATATAGTAAGAGGGAGTAACACACTGGTTCTCCTGTTAGGGTTATTAATAATATACTATATAATAAAGAGGGAGTAACACACCGGTTCTCCTAGTTAGGGTTATTGATAATATACTATATAGTAAGGGAGTAACACACTGGTTCTCCTAGTTAGGGTTATTGATTATACTATATAGTAAAGAGGAGTAACACACTGGTTCTCTTTTAGGGTTATGATAATATACTATATAATAAAGAGGGAGTAACACACCGGTTCTCCTAGTTAGGGTTTTAATATATTATATATGTAAAGAGGGAGTAACACACGGTTCTCCTAGTTAGGGTTATTGATAATATACTATATAGTAAAGAGGGAGTAACACACCGGTTCTCCTAGTTAGGGTTATTGATAATATACTATATAGTAAAGAGGGAGTAACACACTTGTTCTCCTAGTTAGGGTATTGATAATATACTATATAGTAAAGAGGGAGTAACACACTGGTTCTCCTAGTTTAGGGTTATTGATAATATACTATATAGTAAAGAGGGAGTAACACACTGGTTCTCCTAGTTAGGGTTATTATAATATACTATATAGTAAAGAGGGAGTACCACACTGGTTATCCTAGTTAGGGTATTGATAAATATACTATATAATAAAGAGGGAGTAACACACGGCTCTCCGTTAGGGTTATTGATAATAACTAATATAAAGAGGGAGTAACACACTTGTTCTCCTAGTTAGGGTTATTGATAATATACTATATAGTAAAGAGGGAGTAACCACTGGTTCTCCTAGTTAGGGTTATTGATAATATACTATATAGTAAAGAGGGAGTAACACACTGGTTCTCCTAGTTAGGGTTATTAATAATATACTATATAATAAAGAGGGAGTAACACACCGGTTCTCCTAGTTAGGGTTATGATAATATACTATATAGTAAAGAGGGAGTAACACACTTGTTCTCCTAGTTAGGGTTTTGATAATAATATAGTAAAAGGGAGTGACACACTGGTTCTCCTAGTTAGTATTATTGATAATATACTATTAGTAAAGAGGGAGTGACACACTGGTTCTCCTAGTTAGGGTTATTGATAATTACTATATAGTAAAGAGGGAGTAACACACTGGTTCTCCTAGTTAGGGTTATTAATAATATACTATATAGTAAAGAGGAGTAACACCTGGTTCTCCTGTTAGGGTTATTGATAATTGCTATATAGTAAAGAGGGAGTAACACACTGGTTCTCCTAGTTAGGGTTATTGATAATATACTATATAGTAAAGAGGGAGTAACACACTGGTTCTCCTAGTTAGGGTTTTAATAATATACATATAGTAAAGAGGGAGTAACACACTGGTTCTCCTAGTTAGGGTTATTAATAATATCTATATAGTAAAGTGGGAGTAACACACTGGTTATCCTATATCTGTTGTATTCAATTAGATCAACTGGACTTGAAATGTAGTTCTTGAAGACATTTCGCTAGTCATCCGACTGGCTTTCTCAATTCAGAATGACTTGTACAAGAATCTGTGGCAATTATGTACCCTGGAAAATCCCAATTAGCATATCACAGCCAGGTGTTAAGGGGTGTGTTGGATAGTGGCTAAGAGGTGTTATAGGAACGCCCAGAGTAAGGTGTTAAAACAGCATTGTACATGGCAGACAGTTGGTGTCGAACCCCCCCACCTCTATTAGGCTTGGTTTCTTTATTTTCACATAAATGGCCTCCTTAAACACTCTCTTGAACCAGTCACGTTCCTTCGCCAGTATGTTAACATTACAATCTTCAAAGGTATGTCCTTTATCCTTAAGATGCAGATACACGGCTGAGTCCTGACCCGAGGAATTGGCTCTTCTGTGCTGGGCCATACGTTGATGCAGTTGCTGTTTGGTCTCCCCCACATACAAATCAGAGCATTCTTCACTGCACTGCACCGCATATATGATGTCGATTTTCTTGTGTTTTGGTATTGGGTCTTTTGGATGTACCAATTGCTGCCTCAGTGTGTTGTTCGGTTTAAAGCAGACAGGGATACGATGTTTTTTTGAAAATTCTTCTTAATTTCTCAGAGACCCCTGCTACATATGGGATGACCATGTTCTTCCTCCTGTCTTGCTTTTCCCCTTCACTGTTGGTATTTGTGTTCTTTTCTTTCCTTCTACTTCTTTTGACAAAGGCCCAGTCTGATATCCACAAGTTTTAAGGGCTCCTCTGAGATGTTTCATTTCTTTAGCCTTCGCCTCTGTGCTAGTGGGGATGTTATCGGCTCTGTGTTGCAGGGTTCTGATGACACCCAGCTTGTGATCTAAAGGGTGGTGGGAGTAAAACATCAAATACTGATCTGTGTGTGTTGGTTTTCTGTAAACCTCTACTTCCAGTTTACCATTGTCTGCCATGTACAATGCTGTTTTAACACCTTACTCTGGGCGTTCCTATAACACCTCTTAGCCACTATCCAATCACACCCTTAACACCTGGCTGTGATATGCTAATTGGGATTTCCAGGGTACATAATTGCCACAGATTCTTGTACAGTCATTCTGAATTGAGAAAGCCAGTCGGATGACAGCGAAACGTCTTCAAGAACTACATTTCAAGTCCAGTTGATCTAATTGAATACAACAGATATACCATGACCTGGATGAATGAGAACCTTCACAAGCACTGGTTATCCTAGTTAGGGTTATGATTAATAATACTATAAAGTAAGAGGGAGTAACACACTGGTTCTCCTAGTTAGGGTTATTGATAATATACTATATAGTAAAGAGGGAGTAACACACTGGTTCTCCTAGTTAGGGTTATATAATATATCTATATAGTAAAGAGGGAGTAAACACTGGTTCTCCTAGTTAGTGTTATTATAATATACTATATAGTAAGGGGAGTAACACACTGGTTATCCTAGTTAGGGTTATTGATAATATACTATATAGTAAAGAGGGAGATAACACCTGGTTCTCCTAGTTAGGGTTATTGATAATATACTATATAGTAAAGAGGGAGTAACACACTGGTTCTCCTAGTTAGGGTTATTGATAATATACTATATAGTAAAGAGGGAGTAACACACTGGTTCTCCTAGTTAGGGTTATTGATAATATGCTATATTGTAAAGAGGGAGTAACACACTGGTTCTCCTAGTTAGGGTTATTGATAATATACTATATAGTAAAGAGGGAGTAACACACTGGTTCTCCTAGTTAGGGTTTTGATAATATACTATATGTAAAGAGGGAGTAACACACTGGTTCTCCTAGTTAGGGTTATTGATAAAATACTATATAGTAAAGAGGGAGTGACACACTGGTTCTCCTAGTTAGGGTTATTATATATATACTATATAGTAAAGAGGGAGTAACACACTGGTTCTCCTAGTTAGGGTTATTAAAATATACTATATAGTAAAGAGGGAGTAACACACTGGTTCTCCTAGTTAGGGTTATTAATAATATACTATATAGTAAAGAGGGAGTAACACACTGGTTCTCCTAGTTAGGGTTATTAATAATATACTATATAGTAAAGTGGGAGTAACACACTGGTTTATCCAGTTAGGGTTATTGATAATAACTATATAGTAAAGAGGGAGTAACACACTGGTTCTCCTAGTTAGGGTTATTGATAATATACTATATAGTAAGAGGGAGTAACACACTGGTTCTCCTAGTTAGGGTTATTGATAATATCTATATAGTAAAGAGGGAGTAACACACTGGTTCTCCTAGTTAGGGTTTTAATAATATACTATATATTAAAGGGAGTAACACACTGGTTTTCTAGTTAGGGTTATTGATAATATCTATATAGTAAAGAGGGAGTAACACACTGGTTCTCCTAGTTAGGTTTTGATAATATACTATATAGTAAAGAGGGAGTAACACACATGGTTCTCCTAGTTAGGGTTATTGATAATATACTATATAGTAAAGAGGGAGTAACACACTGGTTCTCCTAGTTAGGGTTATTGATAATATCTATATGTAAAGAGGGAGTAACACACTGGTTCTCCTAGTTAGGGTTATGATAATATGCTATATGTAAAGAGGGAGTAACACACTGGTTCTCCTAGTTAGTGTTATTGATATATACTATATAGTAAAGAGGGAGTAACACACTGGTTCTCCTAGTTAGGGTTTTGATAATATACTATATAGTAAAGAGGGAGTAACACACTGGTTCTCCTAGTTAGGTGTTATTGATAATATACTATATAGTAAAGAGGGAGTAACACACTGGTTCTCCTAGTTAGGGTTATTGAATATATTATAATAGTAAAGGGGAGTAACACACTGGTTCTCCTAGTTAGGGTTATTGATAATATACTATATAGTAAAGAGGGAGTGACACACTGGTTCTCCTAGTTAGTGTTATTGAATATATACTATATAGTAAAGAGGGAGTAAACACTGGTTCTCCTAGTTAGGGTTATTGATAATATACTATATAAGTAAAGAGGGAGTAACACACACGGTTCTCCTAGTTAGGGTTATTGTATAATATACTATATAGTAAAGAGGGAGTAACACACGGTTCTCCTAGTTAGTGTTATTGATAATATACTTATAGTAAAGGGAGTAACACACTGGTTCTCCTAGTTAGGGTTATTGATAATATACTATATAATAAAGAGGGAGTAACACACTGGTTCTCCTAGTTAGGGTTATTGATAATATACTATATAGTAAAGAGGGAGTAACACACTGGTTCTCCTAGTTAGGGTTATTGATAATATACTATATAATAAAAAGAGGGAGTAACACACTGGTTCTCCTAGTTAGGGTTTTGATAATATACTATATAGTAAAGAGGGAGTAACACACTGGTTCTCCTAGTTAGGGTTATTGATAATATACTATATATAAAAGAGGAGTAACACACTGGTTCTCCTAGTTAGGGTTATTGATAATATCTATATAATAAGAGGGGTAACACTGGTTCTCCTAGTTAGGGTTATTGATAATATACTATATAGTAAAGAGGGAGTAACACACTGGTTCTCCTAGTTAGGGTTATTGATAATATCTATATAGTAAAGAGGGAGTAACACACTGGTTCTCCTAGTTAGGTTTTGATAATATACTATATAGTAAAGAGGGAGAACACTGGTTCTCCTAGTTAGGGTTATTGATAATATACTATATAGTAAAGAGGGAGTAACACACTGGTTCTCCTAGTTAGGTTATTGATAATATACTATATAGTAAAGAGGGAGTAACACACTGGTTCTCCTAGTTAGGGTTATGAATATACTATATAATAAAGAGGGAGTAACACACTGGTTCTCCTAGTTAGGGTTATTGATAATATACTATATAGTAAAGAGGGAGTAACACACTTGTTCTCCTAGTTAGGGTTATTGATAATATACTATATAGTAAAGAGGGAGTAACACACTGGTTCTCCTAGTTAGGGTTATTGATAATATACTATATAATAAGAGGGAGTAACACCACTGGTTCTCCTAGTTAGGGTTTTGATAATATACTATATAGTAAAGAGGAGTAACACACTGGTTCTCCTAGTTAGGGTTATTGATAATATACTATATAGTAAAGAGGGAGTAACACACTGGTTCTCCTAGTTAGGGTTTTGATAATATTATTATAGTAAGAGGGAGTAACACACTGGTTCTCCTAGTTAGGGTTATTGATAATATACTATATAGTAAAGAGGGAGTAACACACTGGTTCTCCTAGTTAGGGTTATTGATAATATACTATATAGTAAAGAGGGAGTAACACACTGGTTCTCCTAGTTAGGGTTATTGATAATATACTATATAGTAAAGAGGGAGTAACACACTGGTTCTCCTAGTTAGGGTTATTGATAATAACTATATAGTAAAAGAGGAGTAACACACTGGTTCTCCTAGTTAGGGTTATTGATAATATACTATATAATAAAGAGGGAGTAACACACTGGTTCTCCTAGTTAGGGTTATTGATAATATACTATATAAAGAGGGTAACACACTGGTTTCCTAGTTAGGGTTATTGATAATATACTATAGTAAAGAGGGAGTAACACACTGGTTCTCCTAGTTAGGGTTATTGATAATATACTATATAATAAAGAGGGAGTAACACACTGGTTCTCCTAGTTAGGGTTATTGATAATATACTATATAATAAAGAGGGAGTAACACACTGGTTCTCCTAGTTAGTGTTATTGATAATATACTATATAGTAAAGAGGGAGTAACACACTGGTTCTCCTAGTTAGGGTTATTGATAATATACTATATAGTAAAGAGGGAGTAACACACTGGTTCTCCTAGTTAGGGTTATTGATAATATACTATATAGTAAAGAGGGAGTAACACACTGGTTCTCCTAGTTAGGGTTATTGATAATATACTATATAGTAAAGAGGGAGTAACACACTGGTTCTCCTAGTTAGGGTTATTGATAATATACTATATATAAAGAGGGAGTAACACACTGGTTCTCCTAGTTAGGGTTATTGATATATACTATATATAAAGAGGGAGTAACACACTGGTTCTCCTAGTTAGGGTTATTGATAATATACTATATAATAAAGAGGGAGTAACACACTGGTTCTCCTAGTTAGGGTTATTGATAATATACTATATAGTAAAGAGGGAGTAACACACTGGTTCTCCTAGTTAGGGTTATGATAATATACTATATAGTAAGAGGGAGTAACACACTGGTTCTCCTAGTTAGGGTTTGATAATTACTATATAGTAAGAGGGAGTAACACACTGGTTCTCCTAGTTAGGGTTATTGATAATATACTATATAGTAAAGAGGGAGTAACACACTGGTTCTCCTAGTTAGGGTTATTGATAATATACTATATAATAAAGAGGAGTAACACACTGGTTCTCCTAGTTAGGGTTATTGATAATATACTATTAGTAAAGAGGGAGTAACACACTGGTTCTCCATTAGGGTTATTGATATATACTATAATAAAGAGGAGTAAACACACTGGTTCTCCTAGTTAGGGTTATTGATAATATACTATATAGTAAGAGGGAGTAACACACTGTTCTCCTAGTTAGGGTTATTGATAATATACTATATTAAAGAGGGAGTAACACACTGGTTCTCCTAGTTAGGGTTATTGATAATATACTATATATAGTAAAGAGGGAGTAACACACTTGTTCTCCTAGTTAGGGTTATTGATAATATACTATATATAAAGAGGAGTAACACACTGGTTCTCCTAGTTAGGGTTATTGATATATACTATATATAAGAGGGAGTAACACACTGGTTCTCCTAGTTAGGGTTATTATAATATACTATTAGTAAAGAGGGAGTACACACTTGTTCTCCTAGTTAGGGTTATTGATAATATACTATATGTAAAGAGGGAGTACACACTGGTTCTCCTAGTTAGGGTTATTGATAATATCTATATAGTAAAGAGGGAGTAACACACTGGTTCTCCTAGTTAGGGTTATTGATTAATATACTATATATAAGAGGGAGTAACACACTGGTTCTCCTAGTTAGGGTTATTGATAATATACTATATATAAAGAGGGAGTAACACACTGGTTTCTCTAGTAGGGTTATTGATAATATACTAATATAGTAAAGAGGGGAGTAACACACTGGTTTTCTCCTAGTTAGGGTTATTGATAATATCTATTAGTAAAGAGGGAGTAACACACTGGTTCTCCTAGTTAGGGTTATTGATAATATACTATATAGTAAAGAGGGAGTAACACACTGGTTCTCCTAGTTAGGGTTATTGATAATATACTATATAGTAAAGAGGAGTACCACTGGTTCTCCTAGTTAGGTTATTATAATTACTATATAGTAAAGAGGGAGTAACACACTGGTTTCTCTTAGTTAGGGTTATTGATAATTATACTATATAGTAAAGAGGAGTAACACACTGGTTCTCCTAGTTAGGGTTATTGATAATATCTATATAGTAAAGAGGGAGTAAACACACTGGTTCTCCTAGTTAGGGTTATTGATAATATACTATATAGTAAAGAGGGAGTAACACACTGGTTCTCCTAGTTAGAGGTTATGATAATATACTATATAGTAAAGAGGGAGTAACACACTGGTTCTCCTAGTTAGGGTTATTGATAATATACATATAGTAAGAGGAGTACACACTGGTTCTCCTAGTTGGGTTATTGTAATATACTATATAGTAAAGAGGGAGTAACACACTGGTTTCTCTCTAGTTAGGGTTATTGATAATATACTATATAGTAAAGAGGGAGTAACACACTGGTTCTCCTAGTTAGGGTTATTGATAATATATACTATATAGTAAAGAGGGAGTAACACACTGGTTCTCCTAGTTAGGGTTATTGATAATATACTATATATAAAGAGGGAGTAACACACTGGTTCTCCTAGTTAGGGTTATTGATAATACTATATAGTAAAGAGGGAGTAACAACTGGTTCTCCTAGTTAGGGTTATTAATATATACTATATAGTAAAGGGGAGTAACACACTGGTTTTCCTAGTTAGGGTTATTGATAATATACTATATAGTAAAGAGGGAGTAACACACTGGTTCTCCTAGTTAGGGTTATTGATAATATACTATATAGTAAAGAGGGAGTAACACACTGGTTCCTAGTTAGTGTATTGATAATATCTTATAGTAAAGAGGGAGTAACACACTGGTTCTCCTAGTTAGGGTTATTGATAATATCTATATAGTAAAGAGGGAGTAACACACTGGTTCCTAGTTAGGGTTATTGATAATATATATATAGTAAAGAGGGAGTAACACACTGGTTCTCCTAGTTAGGGTTATTGATAATATACTATAAGTAAAGAGGGAGTAACACACTGGTTCTCCTAGTTAGGGTTTTGATAATATACTATATAGTAAGAGGGAGTAACACACTGGTTCTCCTAGTTAGGGTTATTGATAATATCTATATAGTAAAGAGGGAGTAACACACTGGTTCTCCTAGTTAGGGTTATTGATAATATACTATATAGTAAAGAGGGAGTAACACACTGGTTCTCCTAGTTAGGGTTGTATTGATAATATACTATATAGTAAAGAGGGAGTAACACACTGGTTTCCTAGTTAGGGTTAGATAATATACTATATGTAAAGAGGGAGTAACACACTGGTTCTCCTAGTTAGGGTTATGATAATATACTATATAGTAAAGAGGAGTAACACACTGGTTCTCCTAGTTAGGGTTATGATAATATATATATAATAAAGAGGGAGTAACACACTGGTTCTCCTAGTTAGGGTTATTGATAATATACTATATAGTAAAGAGGGAGTAACACACTGGTTCTCCTAGTTAGGGTTGTAGATAATACTATAAGTAAGAGGGAGAACACACTGTTCTCATAGTTAGGGTGTATGATAATATACTATATAGTAAAGAGGGAGTAACACACTGGTTCTCCTAGTTAGGGTTGTAGATAATATACTATATAGCAAAGAGGGAGTAACACACTGGTTCTCCTAGTTAGGGTTGTAGATAATATACTATATAGTAAAGAGGGAGTAACACACTGGTTCTCCTAGTTAGGGTTGTAGATAATATACTATATAGTAAAGAGGGAGTAACACACTGGTTCTCCTAGTTAGGGTTGTAGATAATATACTATATAGTAAAGAGGGAGTAACACACTGGTTCTCCTAGTTAGGGTTATTGATAATATACTATATAGTAAAGAGGGAGTAACACACTGGTTCTCCTAGTTAGTGTTTTGATAATATACTATATAGTAAAGAGGGAGTAACACACTGGTTCTCCTAGTTAGGGTTGATAATATACTATATAGTAAAGAGGGAGTAACACACTGGTTCTCCTAGTTAGGGTTATTGATAATATACTATATAGCAAAGAGGGAGTAACACACTGGTTCTCCTAGTAGGGTTATTGATAATATACTATATAGTAGAGGGAGTAACACACTGGTCTCCTAGTTAGGGTTTAGATAAAATACTATATAGTAAAGGGGAGTAACACACTGGTTTCCTGTTAGGGTTATTGATAATATACTATATAGAAAGAGGGAGTAACACACTGGTTCTCCTAGTTAGGGTTTAGATAATATACTATATAGTAAAGAGGGAGTAACACACTGGTTCTCCTAGTTAGGGTATTGATAATATACTATATATAAGTAAAGAGGAGTAACCACATGGTTCTCCTAGTTAGGGTTGATAATATACTATATAGTAAAGAGGGAGTAACACACTGGTTCTCCTAGGTGGTTATTGAAATATACTATATAGTAAAGAGGGAGTAACACACTGGTTCTCCTAGTTAGGTGTTGATAATATACTATATAGTAAAGAGGGAGAACACACTGGTTCTCCTAGTTAGGGTTATGATAATATTACTATATAGTAAAGAGGGAGTAACACACTGGTTCTCCTAGTTGGGTTTATGAAATATTACTATATAGAAAGAGGGAGTACACACAGGTTCTCCTAGTTAGGGTTTATTGATATATACTATATAGTAAAGAGGGAGTAACACACTGGTTCTCCTAGTTAGGGTTGTAGATAATATACTATATAGTAAAGAGGGAGTAACACATTAATAATATACTATATAGTAAAGAGGGAGTAACACACTGGTTCTCCTAGTTAGGGTTATTAATAATATACTATATAGTAAAGTGGGAGTAACACACTGGTTATCCTATATCTGTTGTATTCAATTAGATCAACTGGACTTGAAATGTAGTTCTTGAAGACATTTCGCTAGTCATCCGACTGGCTTTCTCAATTCAGAATGACTTGTACAAGAATCTGTGGCAATTATGTACCCTGGAAAATCCCAATTAGCATATCACAGCCAGGTGTTAAGGGTGGTGTGATTGGATAGTGGCTAAGAGGTGTTATAGGAACGCCCAGAGTAAGGTGTTAAAACAGCATTGTACATGGCAGACAGTTGGTGTCGAACCCCCCCACCTCTATTTAGGCTTGGTTTCTTTATTTTCACATAAATGGCCTCCTTAACACCTCTCTTGAACCAGTCACGTTCCTTCGCCAGTATGTTAACATTACAATCTTCAAAGGTATGTCCTTATCCTTAAGATGCAGATACACGGCTGAGTCCTGACCCGAGGAATGGCTCTTCTGTGCTGGGCCATACGTTGATGCAGTTGCTGTTTGGTCTCCCCCACATACAAATCAGAGCATTCTTCACTGCACTGCACCGCATATATGATGTCGATTTTCTTGTGTTTTGGTATTGGGTCTTTTGGATGTACCAATTGCTGCCCTCAGTGTGTTGTTCGGTTTTAAAGCAGACAGGGATACGATGTTTTTTTGAAAATTCTTCTTAATTCTCAGAGACCCCTGCTACATATGGGATGACCATGTTCTTCCTCCTGTCTTGCTTTTCCCCTTCACTGTTGGTATTTGTGTTCTTTTCTTTCCTTCTACTCTTTTGACAAAGGCCCAGTCTGGATATCCACAAGTTTTAAGGGCTCCTCTGAGATGTTTCATTTCTTTAGCCTTCGCCTCTGTGCTAGTGGGGATGTTATCGGCTCTGTGTTGCAGGGTTCTGATGACACCCAGCTTGTGATCTAAAGGGTGGTGGGGGAGTAAAACATCAAATACTGATCTGTGTGTGTTGGTTTTCTGTAAACCTCTACTTCCAGTTTACCATTGTCTGCCATGTACAATGCTGTTTTAACACCTTACTCTGGGCGTTCCTATAACACCTCTTAGCCACTATCCAATCAAACCCTTAACACTGGCTGTGATATGCTAATTGGGATTTCCAGGGTACATAATTGCCACAGATTCTTGTACAAGTCATTCTGAATTGAGAAAGCCAGTCGGATGACTAGCGAAACGTCTTCAAAGAACTACATTTCAAGTCCAGTTGATCTAATTGAATACAACAGTATACCATGACCTGGATGAATGAGAACCTTCACAAGCACTGGTTATCCTAGTTAGGGTTATTGATAATATACTATAAAGTAAAGAGGGAGTAACACACTGGTTCTCCTAGTTAGGGTTATTGATAATATACTATATAGTAAAGAGGGGTAGTAAACACACTGGTTCTCCTAGTTAGGGTTATTGATAATAATACTATATAGTAAAGAGGGAGTAACACACATGGTTTCGTCCTAGTTAGTGTTATTAATAATAACTATATAGTAAAGTGGGAGTATGGTTATCCTAGTTAGGGTTATTGATAATATACTATATAGTAAAGAGGGAGTAACACACTGGTTCTCCTAGTTAAGGTGATTGATAATATACTATATAGTAAAGAGGGAGTAACACACTGGTTCTTCCTAGTTAGGGTTATTGTAATATACTATATAGTAAAGAGGGAGTAACACACTGGTTTCTCCTAGTTAGGGTTATTGATAATATCTATAGTAAAGAGGGAGTAACACACTGGTTCTCCTAGTTAGGGTTTTATGATAATCTATATTTGTAAAGAGGGAGTAAACACTGGTTCTCCTAGTAGGGTTATTGATAATATACTATATAGTAAGAGGGAGTAACACACTGGTTCTCCTAGTTGGGTTATTGATAATATACTATTAGTAAAGAGGGAGAGTAACACACTGGTTCTCCAGTTAGTGTTATTGATAATATACTATATAGTAAGAGGGAGTAACACACTGGTTCTCCTAGTTAGGGTTATTGATAATATATATAGAAAGAGGGAGTAACACACTGGTTCTCCTAGTTAGGGTTATTGATAATATACTATATAGTAAAGAGGGAGTACACACTGGTTCTCCTAGTTAGTGTTATTGAGAAATATTACTATATAGTAAAGAGGGAGTGACACACTGGTTCTCTAGTTAGGGTATTGATAATATACTATTAGTAAAGAGGGAGTGTAACACACGGTTTTCTAGTTAGGGTTATGATTATATACTATATAGTAAAGAGGGAGTAACACACGGTTCTCCTAGTTAGGGTTATTGATAATATATATATAGTAAAGAGGGAGTAACACACGGTTCTCCTAGTTAGGGTTATTGATAATTACTATATATAAAGAGGGAGTAACACACTGGTTCTCCTAGTTAGGTTATTGATAATATACTATATAGTAAAGAGGAAACACAACGGTTCTCCTAGTTAGGGTTATTGATAATATACTATATAAAAAAGAGGAGTAACACACTGGTTCTCCTGTTAGTGTTATTGATAATATACTATATAGTAAAGAGGGAGTAACACATGGTTCTCCTAGTTAGGGTTATTGATAATTACTATATAATAAAGAGGGAGTAACACACTGGTTCTAGTTAGGGTTATTGATATATACTTATAATAAAGAGGGAGTAACACACTGGTTCTCCTAGTTAGGGTTATTGATAATATACTATATATAAAGAGGGGTAACACACTGGTTCTCCTAGTTAGGGTTATTGATAATATACTATAAGTAAAGAGGGAGTAACACAACTGGTTCTCCTAGTGTAGGGTTATTGATAATATACTATATAGTAAAGAGGGAGAACACACTGGTTCTCCTAGTTAGGGTTATTGATAATATACTATATAGTAAGAAGGAGTAAACACACTGGTTCTCCTAGTTAGGGTTATTGATTATAATATAGTATAATAAGAGGGAGTAACGTTAGTAATATATAGTAGGAGTAAACATGGTTTCCAGTTAGGGTTATTGATAATTACTTATAGTAAAGAGGGAGTAACACACTGGTTCTCCTAGTTAGGGTTATTTATATATACTAATAGTAAAGAGGGAGTAACACACTGGTTCTCCTAGTTAGGGTTATTGATAATATACTATATAGTAAAGAGGGAGTAACACACTGGTTCTCCTAGTTAGGGTTATTGATATATACTATATAATAAAGAGGGAGTAACACACTGGTTCTCCTAGTTAGTGTTATTGATAATATACTAATAGTAAAGAGGGAGTAACACACTGGTTCTCTAGTTAGGGTTATTGATAATATACTATATATAAAGAGGGAGTAACACACTGGTTCTCCTAGTTAGGGGTATTGATAATATATTATAGAAAGAGGGAGTAACACACTGGTTCTCTAGTTAGGGTATTGATAATTACTATATAGTAAAGAGGGAGTAACACACTGGTTTCTCCTAGTTAGGGTTTTGAATATACTATATAGTAAAGAGGGAGTAACACACTGGTTCTCCTAGTTAGGGTTATTGATAATACTATATAGTAAAGAGGGAGTAACACACTGGTTCTCCTAGTTAGGGTATTGATAATATACTATATAGTAAGAGGGAGTAACACACTGGTTCTCCTAGTTAGGGTTATTGATAATATATATATAATAAGAGGGAGTAACACACGGTTCTCCTAGTTAGGGTTATTGATAATATACTATATAATAAAGAGGGAGTAACACACTGGTTATCCTAGTTAGGGTTATGATAATATACTATATAGTAAAGAGGGAGTAACACATGGTTCTCCTAGTTAGGGTTATTGATAATTACTATATATAAAGAGGGAGTAACACACTGGTTCTCCTAGTTAGGGTTATGATAATATACTATATAATAAAGAGGGGGTAACACACTGGTTCTCCTAGTTAGGGTTATTGATAATATACTATATAGTAAAGAGGGAGTAACACACTGGTTCCCTAGTTAGGGTTATTGATAATATACTAATAGTAAAGAGGGAGTAACACACTGGTTCTCCTAGTTAGGGTTATTGATAAATACTATATAGTAAAGAGGGAGTAACACACTGGTTCTCCTGTTAGGGTTATTGATAATAATATATATGTAAAGAGGGAGTAACACACTGGTTCTCCTAGTTAGGGTTATTGATAATATACTATATAATAAAGAGGGAGTAACACACTGGTTCTCCTAGTTAGGGTTATTGATATATACTATATAATAAAAGAGGAGTAACACACTGGTTCTCCTAGTTAGGGTTATTGATAATATACTATATAATAAAGAGGGAGTAACCACTGGGTCTCCTAGTTAGGGTTATTGATAATATACATATAGTAAAGAGGGAGTAACACACTGGTTCTCCTAGTTAGGGGTATGATAATATACTATATAGTAAAGAGGGAGTAACACACTGGTTCTCCTAGTTAGGGTTATTGATAATATAATATATAGTAAAGAGGGAGTAACACAACTGGTTCTCCTAGTTAGGGTTATTGATAATATACTATATAGAAGAGGGAGTAACACATGGTTCTCTAGTTAGGGGTTATTGATAATATACTATAAATAAAGAGGGAGTAACACACTGGTTCTCCTAGTTAGGGTTATTGATATATACTAATAGTAAGGGGAGTAACACACTGGTTTCCTAGTTAGGGTTATTGATAATATACATATAATAGAGGAGGAACACACTGGTTCTCCTAGTTAGTGTTATTGATAATATACTATATAGTAAAGAGGAGGAACACACTGGTTCTCCTAGTTAGGGTTATTGATAATATACTATATAGTAAAGGGGAGTAACACACTGGTTCTCCTATTAGTTAGGGTATGATAATATACTATATAGTAAAGAGGGAGTAACACACTTGTTCTCCTAGTTAGGGTTATTGATAATATACTTATGTAAAGAGGAGTAACACAGGTTCTCTAGTTAGGGTTATTGATATATACTATATAATAAAGAGGGAGTAACACACTGGTTCTCCTAGTTAGGGTATTGATAATAATCTATAGTAAAGAGGAGGAGTACACACTTGTTCTCCTAGTAGGGTTATTGATAATATTACTATATTGTAAAGAGGGAGTGACACACTGGTTCTCCTAGTTAGGGTTATTGATAATATACTATTAGTAAAGAGGGAGTAACACACTGGTTCTCTAGTTAGGTTATTGATAATATAATATATAGTAAGAGGGAGTAAACACACTGGTTCTCCTAGTTAGGGTTATTGATAATACTATATAATAAAGAGGGAGTAACACAATGGTTCTCCTAGTTAGGGTTATTGATATATATACTATATAGTAAAGAGGAGTAACACACTTGTTCTCCTAGTTAGGGTTATTGAAATATACTATATAGTAAAGAGGGGTATACACACTGGTTCTCCTAGTTAGGGTTATTGATAATATACTATATAGTAAAGAGGGAGAGAACACACTGGTTCTCCTAGTTAGGGTTATTGATAATATACTATATGTAAAGAGGGAGTAACAACACTGGTTCTCCTAGTTAGTGTTATTAAATATACTATATAGTAAAGAGGGAGTAACACACTGGTTCTCCTAGTTAGGGTTATTGATAATATACTATATGTAAAAGAGGAGTAACACACTGGTTCTCCTAGTTAGGGTTATTGATAATATCATATTGTAAAGAGGGAGTAACACACTGGTTCTCCTAGTTAGGGTTATTGATAATAACTATATAGTAAAGAGGGAGTAACACACTGGTTCTCCTAGTTAGGGTTATTGATAATATACTATATAGTAAAGAGGGAGTACACACTGGTTCTCCTAGTTAGGGTTATTGATAATATACTATATAGTAAAGAGGGAGAGTACACACTGGTTCTCCTAGTTAGGGTTATTGATAATATACTATATAGTAAAGAGGGAGTACACACTGGTTCTCCTAGTTAGGGTTATTGAAATTACTATATAGTAAAGAGGGAGTAACACAATGGTTCTCCTAGTTAGGGGTTATTGATAAATACTATATAGTAAGAGGGAGTAACACACTGGTTCTCCTAGTTAGGGTTATTGATAATAACTATATAGTAAAGAGGGAGTAACACATGGTTCTCCTAGTTAGGGTTATTAATAATATACTATTAGTAAAGAGGGAGTAAAACACTGGTTCTCCTAGTTAGGGTTATTAATAATATACATATAGTAAAAGTGGAGTACACACAGGTTTCCTAGTTAGGGTTATTGATATATCTATATAGTAAAGAGGGAGTAACACACTGGTTCTCCTAGTTAGGGTTATTGATAATTACTATATAAATAAAGAGGGAGTAACACACTGGTTCTCCTAGTTAGGTTATGATAATATACTATATAGTAAAGAGGAGTAACACACTGGTTCTCTAGTTAGGGTATTGATAATATGATATAGTAAAGAGGGAGTAACACACTGGTTTCCTAGTTAGGGTTATTGATAATATACTATATAGTAAAGGGGAGTAACACACTGGTTCTCCTAGTTAGGGTTATTGATAATATGTATATAGTAAAGAGGAGTAAACACATGGTTCTCTATTAGGGTTATGTAATATACTATATAGTAAAAGAGGGAGTAACACACTGGTTCTCCTAGTTAGGGTTATTGATAATATGCTATATGTAAAGAGGGAGTAACACACTGGTTATCCTAGTTAGGGTTATTGATAATACTATATAGTAAAGAGGGAGTAACAACTGGTTCTCCTAGTTAGGGTTATTGATAATACTATATATAGTAAAGAGGGAGTAACACACTGGTTATTCCTAGTTAGGGTTATTGATAAAATACTATATAGTAAAGAGGGAGTAACACACTGGTTCTCCTAGTTAGGGTTATTGATAATATACTATATAATAAAGAGGGAGTAACACACTGGTTCTCCTAGTTAGGGTTATTTATAATATATATAATAAAGAGGGAGTAACACACTGGTTCTCCTAGTTAGGGTTATTGATAATATACTATATAGCAAAGAGGGAGTAACACACTGGTTCTCCTAGTAGGGTTTTTGTAGATAATATACTATATAGTAGAGGGAGTAACACACTGGTCTCCTAGTTAGGGTTGTAGATAATATACTATATAGTAAAGGGGAGTAACACACTGGTTTCCTGTTAGGGTTGTAGATAATATACTATATAGCAAAGAGGGAGTAACACACTGGTTCTCCTAGTTAGGGTTGTAGATAATATACTATATAGTAAAGAGGGAGTAACACACTGGTTCTCCTAGTTAGGGTTGAGTATAACTATATATAGTAAAGAGGGAGTAACACACTGGTTCTCCTAGTTAGGGTGTGATAATATACTATATAGTAAAGAGGGAGTAACACACTGGTTCTCCTAGTGTGGTTATTGAAATATACTATATAGTAAAGAGGGAGTAACACACTGGTCTCCTAGTTAGGGTTTATTGATAATATACTATATAGTAAAGAGGGAGAACACACTGGTTCTCCTAGTTAGGGTTATGATAATATACTATATAGTAAAGAGGGAGTAACACACTGGTTCTCCTAGTTAGGGTTGTATGAAATATACTATATAGCAAAGAGGGAGTAACACACATGGTTCTCCTAGTTGGGTTGTAGATATATACTATATAGTAAAGAGGGAGTAAACACACTGGGTCTCCTAGTTAGGGTTGTAGATAATATACTATATAGTAAAGAGGGAGTAACACACTGGTTCTCCTAGTTAGGGTTGTAGATAATATACTATATAGTAAAGAGGGAGTAACACACTGGTTCTCCTAGTTAGGGTTATTGATAATATACTATATAGTAAAGAGGGAGTAACACACTGGTTCTCCTAGTTAGGGTTATTGATAATATACTATATAGCAGGACCAGATACTGCTGTTTCAGCCCAGAATGGTTCCCCTTAGTTTTCCTGGGCCCTATGATGTAGATTAGGTTATCTGGTTGATAACTGCTTATCGGGGTAATACTGGGACAACACTAAGGTTGGTAAGTCCTATCTATCCGTAAAGCGATAATCCGATAAGGGGATCCAAGGGATACAGGAGATTGGTTGGTATTTCTGCAATATAAATCGCTCTATTATAAAGATGAGAAAATGTCTTTGATATTCCAATCAATCCGACTAAATAATCGTAATATCGATGTCCTGTATGAGGCCATTAGGGGCTCATTCCGTCTCTGTATTGATGAATACATAGAATATGAATAGGCCAACTGCAAACTGGCTCTTGTCACCACTTAATGATCAAGTTCCAGACAAACCATGTGAGATTGTTGGTGGGATTGTTGGTCATTCCAGTTCTGAGCCAGTCACACACTTGGGTAACTCGATAAGTCACATGGTAGAGAACAGCTGGAAGGACAGCATGGCATCCCATCATGCTCGGGGTCCTTATAATGGGCCCAGGGGGTAAATTAGGTTTCTTATGGTGCCCATGGATAGTAGTAAAATGTTAATTTGTTTTTTAAAGGAAAAGTAAAGGCTACATCTGGCACCATAGTAAACTATCCGAAGGACGTCAGGAACATGATACTAACAGACATCTGGTCATGCGCACTGTGTAACAGTAGAAGTTTTACTTTACCAGCCACTCTGTAATATTACACATACACAGTGTATATGATACATATATAATATAGGATGCACCAGGGTTGGAAGAATATTAAAAAGAAATATAAATCCTGTGTAGCTGCAACCAGGATGTTCTATTGCAGACCACAGATAAAAAGGCTTTCCATCCCAGCCATGGAATCTGCAACCACTGTCCAGACTAACTGTTCGTAATTAGCAAGCGGTCAGCTGGAACGATGCACTGTCAGTCGCGGCAAAAGTATCCCCAGATGTCAGTTCGCCGTGAACATGGGTACGGTCCATAGACAACCGAACAATCGCCCATAGTTTTCCAGTGCGTCCGATCACCTGTTTGTCTGATAAGGACATCTGGATGCTCGGACATTAGTGGTGGTCGATTGACCAATACACTGAAATTATGGTCGTTAGTCTGTAATATTGGATGGTGTGTACCAAGCCAGCCATCTTAACTTTTCATTTACTCCCATTTGGGACAGGTCCGGGATGACCACTAATACCTTGCAGTGTTGGGTCACATCCACCCTTTTATGGTCACCCTGTATTTTAATGGGTTCCATTTTGGGTACTTCCAGGCTCCTGCTCATTAAGGACACACTAATAGATGTTATGTGGGGGATAGACAACTAAAGCAATTCGGCAAATTCGATCAAAACGCTTAAAATATCATTGGTTTTCTGTTTTTCTAATCAACCGTTCAACAATATTGATCGATTTATCGGAAAAAAACTGAGATCAGGGCAGACGGAAAATTTTCCAGCCCACCCCATCCCCCACAGATTTCAAGGTGTAATTCAGGGAAGATCAGCAAAGCAATGTAGGAAGAACATCTGCCCACAACTTTCAGCCCTGCAGGGGGCGCCATTGTTTTGTTCATTGCAGGTTAAAGTTCACCAGTGGATTGAGGGTGTTGTGGAAATCCTTCCCTCCTATATTTAATCCGGCACGTGTATTCCATGTGACACTACGAGTTTGTACAGAACAGGATCTATTAGTTGGAGGGTCACATTACAAAATAAAGGAAAGGGTGAGGAAATACACTGAGAGGGGCAGCGGCAGGTGGTAAAACATCGTCCTTGTGTATCACAACACTGTCCCGGGTCTGTAGAGTCAATGTGTAAACTAGACATGGCAGGTGAATGGGACTGTAGCCCCAAATCCCCAATATATAAACCACTTCTCCCTGGATAGGTCATGTAAGACCAGTTTGTTCTTTAAATTAATGGCGGCCATACACGCAAAGATAACATTTAACACATGGATCAGGATACCCAAATATTGTACAATGATTGGTTCATGTGGGGTAATAATCCAATTATTTCCCTAGACCCCAACAAATCAACACTCAACAAGTCATTGTCCTGGTGTGTGGCCATGTTCAATACAATTACATTTCCCATAGAACAATGCACAAAATCTGACCAATCTCCTGTATAAAATAAACACAGTCTATATGCGGACGGACATTCACCCAGAGTCGCACCTGCCTTGGGCAAATCTCCCGTAGCAGTATTTAACGCCAGGTATCAGCCGTGCAGCCACTGGTAAATAGGCTTGCACCGCAAACCAACGTAAATCGTCCTGCGCTTCTGGGTAAATGCCCCCATTTTATTGTTACAAACTGGGATTAGCCATTGTGCTATCAGCCCTTTACTATACCTTCTACTAGTGGTAGATTGCTGCGTCCCACTGTTCCCCCCTAGAGGGCGCTCTGGTTGACACAGCTATTTTGAAATGATTTACTGGGATTAAGAATCAAAAGGAGTGAAAAGGTTTCCCCATGGTTTTAAATATGCAGTAACCAATCAGATTTTATCTAACTGCAGTAACCCAGTAAAAAGCTAATATTCGATTGGTTGCTACAAAATGAATAGCACAGGCAAACCTCTGCGCCTCTTATCAGCCCCATAACTTCATGGCACAAATGAGCTTTACATGGCTTTATTTTCTGAATGGCCAATTCAAATGATAACGTGATATTTTGTCAATAATAATCTCCCTCCCTGCAGGACTATAATAGTTCAGTCCAACCCACAGTGCAATGTTCTAATGGGTGGCTGTTGGTATTGGATCAATGGAAAAAGAGATGATACAACCTGCTATTCCAAGCGAACAATCATTTAGTGTATTAAAATAAGTTTGATCAGCCTTAATTTACAAGCGAGACTGACTGTACAAAATGGCGATCAGTCATGTGATGAGTTTTTGCCCACTCACATTTTCTGATTGGGAGCAAAATATCTGCCAGTGTATCACCAGCAATTAGATGAACTAAGCCCATTACGAAAGGCTCGTACATACCTGCGATATATGTATATATGTATATACTGTAAATATAGGTATATAGCATACTATAGCGACAGGACAGATGAAGACCAACAAATGACATCTGCAGCTGACAATTATACGTTGTGCCGTTCATCTAGCCAGAAGGGCAGATTCCCTATGGGGCTCCATGTAATTCAGACTGCAGAATATTGACTTTAAGGGGCTAAAAGTCAAATTCAGTTCTTTCTAGTTTAATAGAATAAGGTGTATTGTGTTTTATTGGAACCGAATCACCTGTTTAAACCAGTGTAATGAAATGTACAGAGCCATGAGAGTTCCAGTTACCAGGCCTCTTTATCAATCAGCTGTTTAGTCAGCTGCAGGTTCTATTCACGTACTCAGAATTCTCCGAAGTTACAAACTGTGCCTAATTCAAAGACCAACTTTCCACTGATAAATCCGTCTAGAATTCTTAGGCAATAACAGGTCATATGTCCGTGTCACTGGCTACCACCTTCGCCTACAATGTTCTGCCACCTAGGGTCACACGGATGGTGGAAGGTAGTAAAATACAGATTTAAAGTAAAGGTCCGATGTACTGTATGATGCTTCATTTGTTACTATAAAGAAGAATAAACGCTAAAGTAAGAATTAGCCTATTTAAATTCTATAATTGCGAACTAACAGATCACTGTATCTCTCCCCTCTGAAATTATAAAAGAAGCAACTATTTTATTCTGCAGAGTGGGTCACTGACCCAGATACACAGCTGCACATGCTCAGTGCACGCCTCCAACCAGAAATGCACCACATAGTGAGTACTGGGTGACCCTTTCTTTTTATATATGATAAAAAAAAAAACACATTATATGGTATATTATAAATGACATATATTTCATTTACACATCATATTCCAGAGTCTATTATATATTAAACATTATAAGGGAGGGAGTAATATTGTAATATTGCTTCCTATGGCTTCCTATGCTCCCATGATGCAGTGCTCACTTCCAACGGGGTTTTCATGGCGGGAAAGGTGAGGAGCGTTGGTTTATGAGGGGAGTGAGTTACACACGGATTCAAAATATTCAAAGATTTACCACAAATGCTTGATTGTTTGGGATTGTTTCTCCACATTCAAATCAGTGTAAATGCATACACAGTGTAAACGCATACGCCGAGATGGGCTGAAGACAACACAAAGAAATCACGGGCTCCAAACCAAAGCCCGGTCTGGTCTTCAGACTCCCGTGTGAGGTTTAGTCATTTTCTTCGCTCTCTGCAGCAATTAAAAGATCATGAAACCAGTCACTGTTATTAAAAGACATTTTATTAAATTATCACATCGAATGTAAAATTCAGAGCGAGATTTCTTTAGAAAATCTCGCCTTGTTTTCTTTTGTCTCTCTATTGTTTTAATAAAAGGCTTGATGCCAGCAACAGTCAGCCTGCCAACACCCGTGGCCAAATATGGTCTAAATCTGGCTTCCGCGCACCTCAACCTCTGTCAACATCCTGTCCCAGGAGAATTGCAAAGCCTTGGATCAGCTCTGAGGAGCATTTCTCAACATGCCCCAACCAGATCTGGAGATAGAAAAGACCAGGATCCAGGAAGTTCTGGAAGGTCGGGACCCTCAATTTAATAGTCCATTACTGTGGAAATGCAGCTCTGGGCAGCTTGTGCCATCCCATGAAGCACCTAAAACCTTTAGAGATCATGGTTGTCCACACTAAGGTTAGATGCTGTAGTAACTACCATATATCTTTTGCATTCAATGAATCTAGTTGCCAGAGGCCCTTATAATAATGCACCATGTCTACTAGACTGGCCTTTCCATAGAGTAACATGATAAGACACTGATCAATTTTCCATTTAATTTCCCAATTTAATTAGTGACTGACCTGATCCACTGTTACTCCACAAAGAACTGACTTCTACTTGTCCACTCTCACATGTGATTATAGGTAATAACCCTGGTGTGTCCTGTATTGGGCAATAGAAAGGGATTAGTGGTATTTTTCTATAAATTAAACTCTACATATTCAGGCTTATGTGCAGAAATTGGCCTGAGTTAGTAATTTGACTCAACCAATCAGATGATACCTTTTTACTGTAGTAGACATTTGATTGGCTGATGTAGAACATAGGCAACCTTGTACCACTTATTGTATTTAAAGCTAGGTACACACGATGCAATAATTCGGTCAGTAGGGCTGAATTATTATTGTATGGCGGCTTTTTGCGGACAAGACCGATCGCCGATCGTTTGTTTGTCCAAATTGGATGAATGAACAATCGGACAGGTCAGAAAATCACAACCGATCGTGTGGTCCTCTATGGACCACACGATCGGTCGCACCTAACTGCCGGATACGGCTGCTTTTGCCACGACTGACAGTCCTTCCTCCTGGCCGACCGGTGGAAAGCCTTGAATGGCCTGTCAGGAGGAAAGATTGTATAGTGTGTACCTAGCTTAAGTGAAGAGATACAAATGTCTCTCTATTGTATGTGTACACTCTCTATTGGAGTATGTAACTCTCTATTGGTTGAGGGGCCATATTTGGTCTAATGGCTTCACCCCCATATGGATATGTAACTCTCTATTGGTTGAGGGGCCATATTTGGTTTAATGGCTTCACCCCCGTATGGATATGTAACTCTCTATTGGTTGAGGGGCCATATTTGGTTTAAAGGCTTCACCCCCGTCAGGAAACTTAATTGGAAAGTAGGGTTCAAATTACACCAACTTACCTTACCAATACTCAGCAGATTTCAACCTGAAACTAGCGAAGGGCACAGACGGGATCATCAGGATCCTTATATCTTATCATGAGACACTCCCTGTCCGATTGTGATGTTAAAATAAAGTTTGTTTATATGCAAAGTGCGGCTTTTCTACTTCTTTTGCGGTTTGATCCATATAAGTCCCACCCTCATTGGTGACCTGCCCCTTCCTTTTCTTCTTGTCCTTAAATGTTACAGCCTGAAATAAATGGGATTCGGATGAGGCTATTCTGATAAGTGCATCAGTCGCCATAACATCTTAAAGGACAAGTCCACCCGTCGAATGAAAAATTGTATATAGGCATATCACTCCCTAAACCAGAAATCTGAGAGGCTGAGAGATGTAAGACTAACCTGAAATGCTTCCCAGTGTTTTGTTACCTCTCTTTCTGCTTCTTGGTTCTTACTTTTAGCAGATGTCAGTTCTGGATGTGACAGTTAACCTCACAGTCAATGACAATGTTATTTCCTTATACCAGAAGGGTAGCACTCCCTGCCATTAGTAACAACAAAAACATGCAGGGCACTTAACTCGGGGGAATCCTCCTCCCTTTGTCTGGGGGACAAGGCATGTTAGGAGTAGTACTGTAGGCCAGTACACATTCCCAAACTGCCAAAACCCCTGTCTCATCCCACACTTGGGTTATCACAGGTTTAAGATGGGATTAAAGGGCATCTATACCGAAAAATAGGTTATTTTAAATTGACCATAACTAGAAACTATAATTCTTCCCAACCACCACTGTATCATTTGTTGATCTGCCCCCTATATCTTTAGGTATCCAATCTGAAACTTCTTATATTTAACTGTCAATCAAGTTCCTTGCTCTCAAAAACTATTCTTCTGTGAGTAGCTTTACTGTAGCTGGAATGGTGACAGAGTTTTGACAGTTGGAATACTGTGTGCTGTGTGCAGGCTTGACAGTTGGTTTGTGGGGAAAAAGTCAGGTTGGGTGGAAGGGGGAGTGGTTAAAAGAGGGAGGGAGGATACTGCTCCTAAACAAAATGTGTGCTGGATTGAAAGCATGCAGCAACACACACAAATCAGAGTAAGTGCTTCTTACATGTATTCAATTATAGATTAAGATGAGGCAAAGTAATTTTTTCAGTAAAGTGTCCCTTTAAGCAGTTGTGGATCTCTGTCACTGTGTTGTCAATGTTAGGTCAGCCTTCCAATTCAGCAGACACTGTTAGGTCATCCCTCTTGTTCACCAACCACTGTTAAATCAGCCTTCCCATTCACCAGACATTGTTAGGTCAACCCTCTCGTTCACCAGCCACTGTTAGATCATCCCTTCCATTCACCAGACATTGTTAGGTCAACCCTCTCATTCACCAGCCACTGTTAAGTTAGCCCTCCAGTTCACCAGCCACTGTTAGGTCAGCCCTCTTGCTTACCAACCACAGTGAGTGTGACTGACTGGTACAAAAGAACAGTGAGTACTGTTCCAGGTGATATCAGGAAGAGCAGAGGCAAGATCAGGGGAGGCACACATCTATGGACAGCAATGGACTTATTTTTTTCACAGCTGTCAGCCATCTGAGTGCAGGAGCACCACCTGAGCCAAAAGGTTCACTTTGCCTAATGGGAGAGGCGTCTTTGCCTCCAACACCCCCTCAATACAAACAACATAGTGTAAAGCTGCAGAGGGTGGATGGTTAATTCTGCAGGTTTGGAGGTGAGGAAGAATATGCAGGGTTTCTGTAGTAAAAGATTTTACAATTATCATTGTACAGTAATCACTTTAAATAGGATTGTTTCCTCTTCCCATACATGTTCGGGTCTAAAGGTGGCCATACATATATACAATTTTACTTACCTGACCTGAGCACTCCAGCGACATGCGATCGATCCTGCTGAAACCGCCTCTCCCGTTCTTCTATGCGACAAATATGCAATCGCAAATTCCATTCATTTTGCGAATTCATGTCGGCCGCATAGAAGAACGGGAGAGGCGGTTCCGGCAGGATCGATCGAATGTCGCGGGAGCGCTCGGTCGGGTAAGTAAAATCGAATATATGTATGGCCACCTTTAAGGGCATGTCTATCCAAAAATTTAATTTACTAATTACCCCCTCAAAACCTAAGATACGTTTCACCTTACCTCAATCTGTTGGTATTTCCTGCTTTCTGCAGCTCCTCTTTCTTAGTGAGTAATAATTGGTTTTCTGGCTGCTCAGTCTTGATTACAGATAGGACATGGGCAGGTCCCCCAGTAGTTATGTGACAGCTCTGGAAGGGGGGTGGGATGAAGAGAACTCACATGACCCACAATCCAGAAACCTGTATTTGGAACAAGCAATTTGTCCATTCTGCTAATTTCAGAGGTGAAAGATACAGTGAATATAATATTCACACTGGATTATTTGTATTTTAGCTTTTGTTCTCCTTTAAATGTAGGGTTATCACATAAAATCTACATGATGACAGGCTGGTCAGTATTTACATTAGAAGCATCCCGCAGGCTGTACGGATTTCTTTGTAGCCACACAGCATTGCGTTTAATTAACTGGTTCATAGCCGTACAGCATGTACATGTTATGCATTGGGGTCTTAAAGGATCAGACATCAGGACAGCGTTAGAATGAATGCTGCAAATTGCAATCAACAACGACTGTTCTCAGCAGATGACCTGGTAACTCTATGGTTAATAAGTGTTGATCCGCAGGAAGGAACATCCTTGGTGAAATATCCAACCAGACTAATCCCAGGATCCATGTTATTCTATATGGATTACAGTGACACTGACTATTGGACCATCTAAAAACACGTCCAGTCCATAACGTCCTTTCTACCATGAACTACGACTGTGACCTTTCCTGGGACAATTTGTGACATTTTGCCATTAACCTCACAATTCTACACTATCACAACCACCAATATTCCCACTTATATAAACAACATGGAACAGAGCTGCAGGGGGAGGATAATGAAGTGAACCTGATCTTAGCACAGCGCTGTACAATGTATTTCTCAATAAGGCCTACCCTCCAACATTCCACTTTAATAGTTACAGTTATATAAACAACATGGTACAGAGCTGCAGGGGGAGGATAATGAAGTGAATCTGATCTTAGTACAGCTCTGTACAATGTATTTCTCAATAAGGCCTACCGTTCAACATTCCCCTTTAATAGTTACAGTTATATAAACAACAGGGTACAGAGCTGCAGGGAGAGGATAATGAAGTGAACCTGATCTTAATACAGCTCTGTACAATGTACTTCTCAATAAGGCCTACCCTTCAACATTCCCCTTTAATATTTACAGTTATATAAACAACATGGTACAGAGTTGCAGGGGAGGATAATGAAGTAAACCCGATCTTAGTACAGCTCTGTACAATATATTTCTCAATAAGTCCTACCCTTCAACATTCCCCTTTAATAGTTACAGTTATATAAACAACATGGTACAGAGCTGCAGGGGGAGGATAATGAAGTAAACCCGATCTTAGTACAGCTCTGTACAATGTATTTCTCAATAAGGCCTACCCTTCAACATTCCCCCTTACTCGTTTACAGTTATATAAACACATGGTACAGAGCTGCAGGGGGAGGATAATGAAGTGAAAAAACAAAAAAAACAAAGAAAAAAAAAGGAAAAAAAAGAAAAAAAAAAAAGAAAAAAAAGAAAAAAAAAAAAAAAGAAAAAAAAAGAAAAAAAAAAAAAAAAAAAAAAAAAAAAATAAAAAGAAAAAAAGCCAAAAAAAAAAAAAATAAAAGAAGGAAAAAAAAAACAAAAAAAAAAAAAAAAAAAAAACAGTTTGATCTTAGTACACAGCGCTGTACAATGTATTGTCTCAATAGGCCTACCCTTCAACATTCCCCTTTAATAGTTACAGTTATAGAAACAACATGGTACAGAGCTGCAGGGGGAGGATAATGAAGTGAACCTGATCTTAATAGAGCTCTGTACAATGTATTTCCCAATAAGGCCTACCCTTCAGCATTCCCCTTAAATAGTTACAGTTATATAAACAACATGATACAGAGCTGCAGGGGGAGGATAATGAAGTGAACCTGCTCTTAGCACAGCTCTGTAAAATGTATTTCTCAATAACGCCTACCCTACAACATTCCCCTTTAATAGTTACAGTTATATAAACAACATGGTACAGAGCTGCAGGGGGAGGATAATGAAGTGAACCTGATCTTAGCACAGCTCTGTACAATGTATTTCTCAATAAGGCCTACCCTTCATTTCCCCTTTAATAGTTACAGTTTATAAAACACATGGTACAGAGCTGCGGGGGAGGGTAATGAAGTAAACCTGATCTTAGTACAAGCTCTGTACAATGTATTTCTCAATAAGGCCTACCCTAACATTCCCCTTTAATAGTTACAGTTATTAAACAACATGGTACAGACTGCAGGGGGAGGATAATGAAGTAAACCTGATCTTAGTACAGCTCTGTACAATGTATTTCTCAAAAGGCCTACCCTTCAACATTCCCCTTTAATAGTTACAGTTATATAAACAAACATGGTACAGACTGCAGGGGAGGATAATGAAGTGAACCTTGATCTTAGCACAGCTCTGTACAATGTATTTCTCAATAGGCCTACCCTTCAACATTCCCCTTTAATCGTTCGTTTTTATATATAAACAACATGGTACAGAGCTGCAGGGGAGGATAATGAAGTGAATCTGATCTCAGCACAGCTCTGTGTAATGTATTTCTCAATAGTGTCCCTATGTAAAGGGGAATGTTGGAGGTACCATAACCAGTAGTTGTGATATCCAGATATTAGTAAACTACAATTTCCAACATTCTGCACCAGCCTGCTATAGAAACAACCCCGTTTAATGCTCCCGGCTCCCCAGATCAACAGGGTATTCAAGGAACCAAGCAGCTGTCACCATGAGTCTCCCAAGTGATGATGCAATGGAGCTGAAATTAAAGGTGCTTTCTATCTGCCAACTGACTTGCATAATGCTCAGGCATGTTGCAACTGGGATTTAATGCCTTATAGTTCTTCAGAACACAATGGGACCTATGTAATAAGAGGCACATACAATGTTGCCTGTGTTCTGTATGATTACTAATGAACTACAAATCCCAGCAGCCCTTTCTGCATGTTGTATATCACTATTTTTGCCACAATCCACAGAACTTGGATGTAATGAGTTGATTAAAGAGCAGCCTTTGTCATCCTAATACAGCTGTATATGCACTAAAATATTCTAAAATAGGGATGACCAACCTAGTCTAACACACAGCAACCAATTGGCTGTTTAGCACTAATAAAATAAGATTTGATTGGCTGTTGCAGAATAATAGCACCTGTCCTATTCCATAAGGCCCAGTGTGTTTCAATGGATCCCACATTAATAGATTATCTGATAATCGGAGAACAGTGATATTAACAGAACTGTACAGATTTATTCAAGCATTCAGAAATGCATTGGGCCTACCCTTCAACATTCCCCTTTAAATAAGTGCACTATTGAGAAATACATTGCACAGAGCTGTGCTCAGGTTCACTTCATTATCCTCCCTCTGCAACTTTGCACTGTGTTGTTTCTATAAGTGTAACTATTAAAGGGGAATGCTGAAGGGTATTGTTTCAGAACTACAACTCTCGACCTCAGACCAAACAGAGCTTTCCCAGCTCACCAGGTCAAAACCAGGATGAGGGCTGCTGTCACTTACCAGGTATATAAAATACTGGCACCACCCATACACTAACGGATGTGGGAACCGATAACAGTGACAGAACTACAACTCTCATCCTCAGACCAAACAGAGCTTTCCCATCTCACCGGGTCAAAACCAGGTTGAGGGCTGCCCATATACCACTTACCAGATATATAAAATACTGCAAAACCCCACTTACTAACGGCTGTGGAAACCGATACCAGCCTTAACGGCTATGTAACATAATACTAAATACCTTAGGCAGGAATAGTACCAGATAATCAGAGAAATACCAAATCCAATGACTATGATACGTAGCGTCTCAGAGGACAGGATTCTGACTTAGTTCTGTTGGAGCACTAGGAGAATAAGCTTAACGATTTTATTTAATATCCTTTAATAAAACAAAAACGGTGCAATAGTGATTACAAATATCATGAACAAACAAGCAACAGTAAAATAAAGGGATACAAGGGAAAAATACTTATATGCTGGTCAAAGTCCAAGTGCATTAAATTAGCATTAAATTAGAACGACCACCTGAAAACGCTGAACATCCAGCGGTGCCACAGAGGGATATACTCAGAACCTCAAAGCAACACACCATAACACTAAAATACTAGTATAAAAAAGGGTGATTCTGGGCGTCCATGCGCAATGCTGCGCTCTGGTGAAACGCGTGTAGGTAGTTGAGGAAGTGTGGTGAGGCACTATGTCTGGCTGAAGTCTAAGGAGTCCAGTGAGTCGGGAGCTAGATGATGGTACAGTATCGTCGTGGGAGCATCGAACGTAGGACTTCGGGTGAAGAGTTTGGTCTGTCCCGACCTAGGTAATAGGCGGGTCCAGGCTTCTCACGTAAGTCGAGATCTGTATTCTGTTTGTGTTACACGCAGGCACCGAGTAGCAGCTGATTCGGAGCAGGAACATTTTCCAGCTGATGGGCCCAATATACTTTCACTTGTAATAATAAACTAGACATAAAGCTAGGTACACACCTAGAGATTTTTCCTCCTGACTGACCGTTTGATACTTTCGACCCCATTTTTTTAAACAACTTATCCTCCAAGCTGTGACAATGTATCACCAACAACTTATTATATATAATCAACTTTTTCTTTTATTTTTCCTTTTTTAATATCCACTATGGGAGGGTGGGTGGAGGAAGCCTCCTCACAGATGGCCGCCTCACCAGCTGTGTCCTGAGGTAGAAGTACCGCCCCCTTTCCTCCCCCCAGCGCGCCCAAAACGTCCCCAGGCGAACCAACCAATCCGCGCCTGGAGGGACCAAAGGAGCGCTCCCATTGGCCACCCCGGCACCAGCCTGTCCTGCCCCCGCAACGGATGAAAGCTTCCCACCTGGGAGCTTACACTGCCCGCCGTCGCCGATCCCATGCGGCCGACAGGTAAGGGCATTTGTCCACCATTCACTCTCCCGGTCTATATGGAGCTGTGATTGGTCTAGTGAAGTTATGTTGGGATATAGTAAGGCTGAGGCCACACAGCAACGCACAGGAATCGCACACAAAATCGTGAGCGTTATTGTGTGTGCGATTCTTGTGCATTTTGCATTTGCGTGTGCGTTTTGCGCATGCGATTTTGCCATTTTACGTTATGGAAACGCATGCGTTAACGCCCGAAAAATGGTGAACACATGTGCAATGGAAATCGCGGGAATATTCGCATTCCCACAGTTTCCATTTTACCGAAAATCGAGGGCACAATTGGGAACGCAAAACGGGTGCGCTAACGCACGAAAAAACGCGCTAGTGTGGCTTAGCCCTAACTGTACCTACGTACTGTACTGTACCTCTGTTAGTGGACTTAGTCTGGTGCTGGACATAGTTTAGGTGTTTTGGGGATGCCCAGAATCACCATTATTTATTTATACTAGTAGTGTTATGGTGTGTTGCTCTATAGTTTGCACTATGAGTATGTCTATTGCTATAGATATTTTCTAGGGGGGTTTATATGTGGAGGTTCTGTGTATTTTAATGGGAATTAACGGTGCTTATATTTTTTTACCTTATCGTGGACGTGCCTTTTTGTATGAGGGTCTTTTTCTTAGCTGAGCTCTCTTGTAGCTCTCCTTGTGTTTTTTGTGGTCAAAGTCCAAGTCCTTAAAAGAATAATCGCAGGTGCCGACCCGTGACGCATGATGTGTACAACGGCCGTTTCGGACTATAATTGGCCTGTGTCTGGGCACTTTATCGGGGGGAAATGGACGTTCGTTCGGAGATCGTTGAACGAGCGGCCGTTTCAGCAGATAAAGTGCCCGTACACGTGCCAATTATTGTCCAAAACAGCCGTTGGTACACATCGTGCGCCGCAGTTTGGCACCCGCGATCGCATGTGTGTACGAACCTTAATACAGAACCTACTGTACATTGATACCCAGCCTTGTTGCACATGTGCTTTAATGTGTACTTTGATTTTTAAATACCTAGTAACCTTATGCAATAAGATTCTCGTTTGCAGATCTCTTCCCAAAATCCCACGCGTTAGTGGGTTCACTGTATAATGTATATTACAGGAAACGGTTATTCTGCACTCATACAACCACAATAATCTTCTCTGGTTCTCTGCTTCCCCTTGAAAACTCCCCCCATATGTTACACAGGGCACTCTGAGTCAATTACAGCTCTGCTCTGTTTACCACAGATACAACACCGACCAATGTCTTCTGATTGGTCCCCGGAAATAAAGGACGTGGCGTAGAAGGAGAGGAAACCCCCCCCCCCCCTTCCCTATCTGCTGGAAAGAACTCTCTGTCCTAAACAATTCAATGTCTGCACTAAACACAAATACTGAAAGGATACAGGAGAAGATTGTGACACAATAATACAAAGTGCACTGACATGATGGTCATGGGCAGAGAGATAGATAGATAGATCGATAGAAAGATAGATAGATAGATAGATGGATGGACGGACGGACAGACAAACAGAGACAGACAGACAGACAGAGAAAGAGAGATAGATAGATAGATAGAGAGAGATAGAGAGATAGAGAGAGATGGGGGGAGAGAGAAAGATAGAAAGAGATAGATAGATAAATAGATAGATAGATAGATAGATAGATAGATATAGACAAACAGACAGACAGACAGACAGACAGACAGATAGATAGATAGATAGATTATAGGTAGATAGATGATAGATAGATAGATAGATAGATAATAGGTAGATAGATAGATGATAGATAGATAGATAGATAATAGGTAGATAGATAGATGATAGATAGATAGATAGATAGATAGATAGATAATAGGTAGATAGATAGATGATAGATAGATAGATAGATAGATAGATAGATAATAGGTAGATAGATAGATGATAGTTAGATAGATAGATAGATAGATAGATGATAGATAGATATATAGATAGATAGATAATAGGTAGATAGATAGATGGTAGATAGATAGATATATGATAGATAGATATATAGATAGATAGATAATAGGTAGATAGATAGATGGTAGATAGATAGATAGATAGATAGATAGATAGATAGATAGATAGATAGATGATAGATAGATGGATAGATAGATAGATAGATAATAGATAGATAGATAGATAGATAGATATGGATCAGGATACCCAAATATGTACAATATTGGTTCATTGGGGTATAATCCATTATTTCCTAACCCCACAAAATCAACACTCAACATTCATTGTCCTGGTGTGTGGCCATGTTCAAACATTACATTTCCCATAGAACAATGCACAAAATCTGACCAATCTCCTGTATAAAATAACACACAGTCTATTGCGGACGGGACTTCCCCCAGAGTCGCACCTCCTTGGCAAATCTCCCTTAGCAGTATTTAACGCCTGGTATCAGCCGTGCAGCCATGGTAATAGGCTTGCACCGCAAACCAACGTTCGTCCTGCGCTTCTGGTAATGCCCCCATTTTATTGTTACAAACCTGGGATTAGCCATGTTGTCTATCAGCCCGTTTACTATCCTTCTACTAGTGGAGATTGCTGCGTCCCACTGTTCCCCCCTAGAGGGCGCTCTGGTTGACCATCTAATTTGAATTGATTTACTGGTATTAGAATCAAAAGGAGTGAAAAGGTTTCCCCATGGTTTTAAATTGCAGTACCAAGCAGTTTTATCTAACTGCAGTAACCCAGTAAAAAGCAATATTTCGATTGGTTGCTACAAAATGAATAGCACAGCAACCTCTGCGCCTCTTATCAGCCCCTAACTTCATGGCACAATGAGCTTTCATGGCTTTAGTTTTCTGAATGGCACTTCAATATAACGTGAATTTTGTCAATAATAATCTCCCTCCCTGCAGGACTATAATAGTTCAGTTCACACCACCCCAGTGCATGTTCTAATGGGTGGCTGTTGGTATTGGATCACTGGAAAAAGAGATGATACAACCTGCTATTCCAAGCGAACAATCTTTAGTGTATTAATAAGTTTGATCAGCCTTAATTTACAAGCGAAGCTGACTGTACAAAATGGGCATCACTCATTTGATGAGTTTTTGCCCACTCACTTTTCTGATTGGGAGCAAAATTCTGCCAGTGTATCACACCAGCAATTAGATGAACTAAGCCCATTACGAAAGGGCTCGTACATACCTGCGATATATTATATATGTATAACTGTAAATATAGGTATATAGCATACTATGCGACAGACAGATGAAGACCAACAAATGACATCTGCAGCTGACAATTATCGTTGTGCCGTTCATACTAGACCAGAAGGCATTTCCCTTGGGGCTCCATGTAATTCAGACGCAGAATATTGACTTTAAGGGGCTAAAAGTCAAATTCATTTCTTTCTAGTTTAAGTAAATCATGTGTATTGTGTTTTATTGGAACCGAATCACCTGTTAAACCAGTGTAATGAATTACCAGAGCCATGAAGTTCCAGTTACCAGGCCTCTTTACAATCAGCTGTTTAGTCAGCTGCAGGTTCTATTCACGTACTCAATTCTCCGAAGTTCAAACTGTGCCTACAAAGACCAACTTTCCACTGATAAAATCCGTCTAGAATCTTAGGCAATAACAGGTCATATGTCCGTGTCCACTGGCTACCACCTTCGCCTACAATGTTTCTGTCTGCCACCTAGGGTCACCGATTGTGAAGGTAGTAAAATACAGATTTAAAGTAAAGGTCCGATGTACTGTATAGCTTCATTTGTTACTATAAAGAAGAATAAAACGCTAAAGTAAGAATTAGCCTATTTAAATTCTATAATTGCGAACTCAAACAGATCACTGTATCTCTCCCCGCTGAAATTATAAAAGAAGCAACTATTTTATTTCTGCAGAGTGGGGTCACTGACCCGATACACAGCTGCACATGCTCAGTGCACGCCTCCAACCAGAAATGCACCACATAGTGAGTACTGGGTGACCCTTTCTTTTTATATATGATAAAAAAAAAAAACAATTATATGGTATATTATAAATGACATATATTTCTTTACACATCATATTCCAGAGTCTATTATATATTAAACATTATAAGGAGGGGGAGTAATATTGTAATATTGCTTCTCTGGCTTCCTATGCTCCCATGATGCAGTGCTCACTTCCAACGGGTTTTCATGGCGGGAAGGTGAGGAGCGTTTGGTTTTTATGAGGGGAGTGAGTTACACACGATTCAAAATATTCAAAGATTACCCACAAATGCTTGATGTTTGGGATGGTTTCTCCACATTCAAATCAGTGTAAATGCATACACGTGTAAACGCATACGCCGAGATTGGGCTGAAGACACACAAAGAAATCACGGGCTCCAAACAACCGCCGGTCTGGTCTTCAGACTCTCCCGTGTGAGGTTTAGTCATTTTCTTCGCTCTCTGCAGCAATAAAAGATCATGAAACCAGTCCCTGTTATAAGCACTTTATTAATTATCACATCGAATTAAAATTCAGAGCGAGATTTCTTTAGAAAATCTCCCTTGTTTTCTTTGTCTCTCTATTGTTTTAATAAAAGGCTTGATGCCACAACAGTCATCCTGCCAACACCCGTGGCCAAATATGGTCTAAATCTGGCTTCCGCGCACCTCAACCTCTGTCAACATCCTGTCCCAGGAGAATTGCAAAGCCTTGGATCAGCTCTGAGGAGCATTTCTCAACATGCCCCAACCAAGTCTGGAGATAGAAAAGACCAGGATCCAGGAAGTTCTGGAAGGTCGGAGACCTCATTTAATAGTCCATTACTGTGGAAATGCAGCTCGGGCAGCTTGTGCCATCCCTGAAGCACCTAAAACCTTTAGAGATCATGGTTGTCCACCTAAGGTTAGATGCTGTAGTAACTACCATATATCTTTTGCATTCAATGAATCTAGTTGCCAGAGGCCCTATAAATAATGCACCATGTCACCTAGACTGGCCTTTCCTAGGAGTAACATGATAAGACCTGACAATTTTCCATTTAATTTCCATTTATTAGTGACTGACCTGATCCACTGTCATACTCCCACCAACAGAACTGACTTCACTTGTCCACTCTCATGTGATTATAGGTAATAACCTGGTGTGTCCTGTATTTGGGCAATCAGAAAGGATTAGTGTTTTTTCTATAAATTAAACTCTACATATCAGGCTTATGTGCAGAAATTGGCCTAGTTTGTAATTTGACTCAACCAATCAGATGATACCTCCTTTTATGTAGTAGACATTTGATTGTCTGATGTAGCATAGTGCCAACCTTGTACCACTTATGTATTCAGCTAGGTTAAACACGATGCAATAATTCGGTCAGTAGGGCTGATTATTTTGTTGGATGGCGGCTTTTTGCGGACAAGACCGATCGCCGATACGTTGTTTGTCCAATTGGATGAATGAACAATCGGACAGTCAGAAAATCACAACCGATCGTTGGGTCTCTATGGACACACGATCGTCGCACCTAACTGCCGGATACGGCTTGCTTTTGCCCACGACTGACAGTCCTTCCTCCGGCCGACCGGTGGAAGCCTTGAATGCCTGTCGGAGGAAAGATTGTATAGTGTGTACCTAGCTTAAGTGAGAGATACAAATGTCTCTCTATTGTATGTGTACACTCTCTATTGAGTATGTAACCTCTCTATTGGTTGAGGGGCCATATTTGGTCTAATGGCTTCCCACCCCCATATGATAGTGTAACTCTCTATTGGTTGAGGGCCATATTTGGTTTAATGGCTTCACCCCGTATGGATATGTAACTCTCTATTGGTTGAGGGCCATATTTGGTTTAAAAGCTTCACCCCCTTCAGGAAACTTAATTGGAAAGTAGGGTTCAAATTACACCCAAACTACCTTACAATACTACCAGCAGATTTCAACCTGAAACTAGCGAAGGGCACAGACGGGATCATCAGGATCCTTATATCTTATCATGAGACACTCGCCGTCATGTGATGTTAAAATAAAGTTTGTTTATATGCAAGTGCGGCTTTCTACTTCTTTTGCGGTTTGATCCATATAAGTCCCACCTCATTGGTGACCTGCCCCTTCTTTTCTTCTTGTCCTTAAATGTTACACCTGAAATAATGGATTCGGAATGAGGTCTTTCTGATAAGTGCATCAGTCGCCATAACATCTTAAAGGACAAGTCCACCCTTCGAATGAAAAATTGTATATAGGCTATCACTCCCTAAACCAGAAATCTGGAGAGCTAAGAGATGTAAACTAACCTGAAATGTCTTCCCAGTGTTTTGTTACCTCTCTTTCTGCTTCTGGTTCTTACTTTTAGCAGATGTCAGTTCTGATGTGACAGTTAACTCACAGTCATGACAATGTTATTTCCTTATACCAGAAGGGTAGCACTCCTGCCATTAGTACACAAAAACATGCAGGGCACTTAACTCGGGGGAATCCTCCTCCCTTTGTCTGGGGACAAGGCATGTTAGGAGTAGTACTGTAGGCCAGTACACATCCAAACTGCCAAAACCCCTGTCTCATCCCACACTTGGGTTATCACAGGTTTAAGATGGGATTAAAGGGCATCTATAACCAAAATAGGTTATTTTAAATTGACCATAACTAGAAACTATAATCTTCCCAACCACCACTGTATCATTTGTTGATCTGCCCCTATATCTTAGGTATCCAATCTGAACTTCTTATATTTAAACTGTCAATCAAGTTCCTTGCTCGCTCTCAAAAACATTCTCTGTGAGTAGCTTTACTGTAGCTGGAATGGTGACAGAGTTTGTGACAGTGTGGATACTGTGTGCTGTGTGCAGGCTTGACGTTGTTTGTGGGGAAAAAGTCAGGTTGGGTGGAAGGGGAGTGGTTAAAAGAGGGAGGGAGGATACTGCTCCTAAACAAACAAAATGTGTGCTGGATTGAAAGCATGCAGCAACACACACAAATAGAGTAAGTCTTCTTACATGTATTCAATTATAATTAAAGATGAGCAACAGTAATTTTTTTCAGTAAAGTGTCCCTTTAAGCAGTTGTGGATCTCTGTCACTGTGTTGTCAATGTTAGGTCAGCCTCCAATTCAGCAGACACTGTTTGAGGTTCATTCCCTCTTGTTCCACCAACCACTGTTAAATCAGCCTTTCCATTCACCAGACATTGTTAGGTCAACCCTCTCGTTCACCAGCACTGTTGATCATCCCTTCCATTCACCAGACTTGTTAGGTCAACCTCTCATTCACCAGCCACGTTTTAGTTAGCCCTCCAGTTCATCACCAGCCACTGTTAGGTCAGCCCTCTTGCTTACCAACCACAGTGAGTGGACTGACTACAAAAGACAGTGAGTCACTGTTCCAGGTGATATCAGAAGAGCAGAGGCAAGATCAGGGAGGCACCATCTATGGACAGCAATGGACTGTATTTTTTCACAGCTGTCAGCCATCTGAGTGCAGGAGCACCACCTGAGCCAAAAGGTTCACTTTGCCTAATGTGGAGAGGCGTCTTTGCCTCCAACACCCCCTCAACAAACAACATAGTGTAAAGCTGCAGAGGGTGGATGGTTAATTACTTGCAGGTTTGGAGGTGAGGGAAGAATATGCAGGGTTTCTGTAGTAAAAGATTTTACAATTATCATGACAGTAATCACTTTAAATAGGATTGTTTTCCTCTTCCCATACTGTTCGGGTCTAAAGGTGGCCATACATATATACAATTTTACTTACCTGACCTGAGCACTCCAGCGCATGCGATCGATCCTGCTGTAAACCGCCTCTCCCGTTCTTCTATGCGACAAATATGCAATCGCAAATTCATTCATTTGCGAATTCATCGTCGGCCGCATAGAAGAAACGAGAGGCGGGTTCCCGCAGGATCGATCGATGTGCCGGAGCGCTCGGTCGGGTAAGTAAAATCGAATATATTATGGCCAACTTAAGGGCCATTCTATCCAAAATTTATATTTACTAATTACCCCCATCAAAACCTAAGATACGTTTCACCTTACCTCAATCTGTTGGTATTTCCTGCTTTCTGCAGCTCCTCTTTCTTAGTGATAATAATTGGTTTTCTGGCTGCTCAGTCTTGATTACAGATAGACATGGGCAGGTCCCCCAGTAGTTTATGTGACAGCTCTGGAAGGGGGGTGGGATGAAGAGACTCACATGACCCCACAATCCAGAAACCTGTATTTGGAACAAGCAAATTGTCCATTCTGCTAATTTCAGAGGTGAAAGATACAGTGAATATAATATTCACACTGGATTATTTGTATTTTAGCTTTTGTTCTCCTTTAAAATGTAGGGTTATCACATAAATCTACAATGTGACAGGCTGGTCAGTATTACATTAGAAGCATCCCGCAGGCTGTACGGATTTCTTTGTGCCACACAGCATTGCGTTTAATTAACTGGTTCATGCCGTACAGCATGTACATGTTATGCATTGGGGTCTTAAAGGATCACAATCAGGACAGCGTTAGAATGAATGCTGCAAAATTGCAATCAACAACGACTGTTCTCAGCAGATGACCTGATTACTCTATGGTTAATAAGTGTTGATCCGCAGGAAGGAACCTCCTTGGTGAAATATCCAACCAGACTAATCCCAGGATCCATGTTATTCTATATGGATTACAGTGACACTGACTATTGGACCATCTAAAAACACGTCCCTACAAGTCCTCAGAACGTCCTTTCTACCATGAACTACGACTGGACCTTTCCTGGGACAATTTGTGACATTTGCCATTAACCTCACAATTCTACACTATCACCAACCACCATATTCCCACTTATATAAACAACATGGAACAGAGCTGCAGGGGGAGGATAATGAAGTGAACCTGATCTTAGCACAGCGCTGTACAATGTATTCTCAATAAGCCTACCCTCCAACATTCCACTTTAATAGTTACAGTTATATAAACAAACATGGTACAGAGCTGCAGGGGGAGATAATGAAGTAATCTGATCTTGTACAGCTCTGTACAATGTATTTCTCAATAAGGCCTACCGTTCACATTCCCCTTTAATAGTTACAGTTATATAACAACACGGGTTACAGAGCTGCAGGGAGAGGATAATGAAGTGAACTGATCTTAATACAGCTCTGTGACAATGTACTTCTCATAAGGCCTACCCTTCAACATTCCCCTTTAATATTACAGTTATAAACAACATGGTACAGAGTTGCAGGGGAGGATAATGAAGTAAACCCGATCTTAGGACAGCTCTGTACAATATATTTCTCAATAAGTCCTACCCTTCACATTTCCCCTTTAATAGTTACAGTTATATAAACAACATGGTAGCAGATCTGCAGGGGAGGATAATGAAGTAAACCCATCTTAGTACAGCTCTGTACATGTATTTCTCAATAAGGCCTACCCTTCAACATTCACCTTTAATAGTTACAGTATAAAACCACATGGTACAAGAGCTGCAGGGGGAGGATAATGAAGTGAACCTGATCTTAGTACAGCGTGTACAATGTAATTCTCAATAGGCCTACCCTTCAACATTCCCCCTTTATAGTTTACAGTTATAGAAACAACATGGTACAGAGCTGCAGGGAGGATAATGAGTGAACCTGATCTTAATAGAGCTCGTACAATGTATTTTCCCAATAGGCCTACCTTCACATTCCCCTTAAATAGTTACATTATATAAACACATGATACAGAGCTGCAGGGGAGGATATGAAGTGAACCTGCTCTTAGCACGCTCTGTAAATGTATTTCTCAATACGCCTACCCTACACCATTCCTTTAATAGTTACAGTTATATAAACAACATGGTACAGAGCTGCAGGGGGAGGATAATGAAGTGACCTGATCTTAGCACAGCTTGTACAATGTATTTTCTATAAGCCTACCCTTCAATATTCCCCTTTAATAGTTCAGTTATAGAAACAAACTGGTAAAGCTGCGGGGGGAGGGTAATGAAGTAAACCTGATCTTAGTACAGCTCTGTACAATGTATTTTCAATAAGGCCTAACCTCTTCAACATCCCCTTTAATAGTTACAGTTATATAACAACATGGTACAGGCTGCAGGGGGGAGGATAATGAAGTAAACCTGATTCTTAGTACAGCTCTGTACAATGTATTTCTCAATAAGCCTACCCTTCAACATTCCCCTTTAATATGTTACAGTTATATAAACAACATGGTACAGACTGCAGGGGGAGGATAATTGAAGTGAACCGATCTTAGCACACGCTCTGTACAAGTATTTCTCATAAGGCCTACCTTCAACATTCCCCTTTAATGTTACAGTTATATAAACACATGGTACAGAGCTGCAGGGAGGATAATGAAGTGAATTCGATCTCAGCACAGCTCTGTGTAATGTATTTCTCAATAGTGTCCCTCGATGTAAAGGGGAATGTTGGAGGTACCATAACCAGTAGTTGTGATATCCAGATATTAGTAAAAACTACAATTTTCCAACATCTGTCACCAGCCTGCTATAGAAACAACCCGCTTTAATGCTCCCGGCTCCCCAGATCAACAGGGTATTCAAGGAACCAAGCAGCTGTCACCATGAGTTCCTCCAAGTGATGATGCAATGGAGCTGAATTAAAGGTCTTTCTATCTGCCAACTGACTGCATAATCTCAGGCATGTTGCAACTGGGATTTAATGCCTTATAGTTCTTCAGAACACAATGGGACCTTGTAAATAAGAGGCACATACAATGTTGCCTGTGTCTGTATGATTACAATGAACTACAAATCCCAGCAGCCCTTTCTGCATGTTGTATATCACTATTTTTGTTCCATCAATCCAGAACTTGGATGTAATGAGTTGATTAAAGAGCAGCCTTTGTCATCCTAATACAGCGTATCTGCACTTAAAATATTCTAAAATAGGGATGAACCAACCTGTCTAACACACGCAACCAATTGGCTTGTTTAGCACTAATAAAAAAGATTTGATTGGCTGTTGCAGAATAATAGCACCTGTCCTATTCCATAGAGGCCCAGTGTGTTTCAATGGATCCCACATTAATAGATATCTGATAATCGGAGAACAGTGATATAACAGAACTGTACAATTTTTCAAGCATTCAGAAATGCATTGGGCCACCTTCACATTCCCCTTTAAATAAGTGCACTATTGAGAAATACATTGCACAGAGCGTTGCTCAGGTTCACTTCATTATCCTCCCTCTGCAACTTTGCCTGTTTGTTTCTATAAGTGTAACTATTAAAGGGGAATCTGAAGGGTATTGTTTCAGAACTACACCTCGACCTCGACACAACAGAGCTTTCCCAGCTCACCAGGTCAAAACCAGGATGAGGGCTGCTGTCACTTACCAGGTATATACAAATACTGGCACCACCCAACACTAACGGATGTGGGGAACCGATAACAGTGACAATACTACAACTCCTCTCCTCAGACCAAACAGAGCTTCCCATCTCACCGGGTCAAAACCAGGTTGAGGGCTGCCCATATACCACTTACCAGATATATAAAATACTGCAAAACCCCCTTACAACGGCTGTGGAAACCGATACAGCCTTAACGGCTATGTAACATAATACTAAATACCTTAGGCAGGAATAGTACCAGACTAATCAGAGAAATACCAATCCAATGACTATGATACGTAGCGTCTCAGAGGAACAGGATTCTGATATAGTTCTGTGGAGCACTAGGAGATAAGCTTAACGATTTTATTTAATATCCTTTAATAAAACAAAAACGGTGCAATAGTGATTACAAATATCATGAACAAACAAGCAACAGTAAAATAAAGGGATAACAAGGAATAAAATACTTATATGCTGGTCAAAGTCCAATGCATTAAATTAGCATTAAATTAGAACGACCACCTGTAAAACGCTGAAACATCCAGCGGTTGCCACAGAGGGATATACTCAGAACCTCAAGCAACACACCACACTAAAATACTAGTATAAAAAAAGGTGATTCTGGGCGTCCAGTCGCAATGCTGCGCTCTGGTTGAAACGCGTGTAGGTAGTTGAGGAAGTGTGGTGAGGCACTATGTCTGGGCTGAATCTAAGAGTCCAGTGAGTCGGAGCTAGATGAGGTACAGTATCGTCGTGGAGCATCGAACGTAGGACTTGCGTGAAGAGTTTGGTCTGTCCCGACCTGGTAATAGGCGGTCCAGGCTTCTCACGTAAGTCGAGATCTTTTTCTGTTTGTGTTACAACGCAGGCACCGAGTAGCAGCTATTCGGAGCAGGAACATTTTCCAGCTGATGGGCCCAATATACTTTCACTTGTAATAATAAACTAGACATAAAGCTAGGTACACACTGAGATTTTTCCTCCTCCTGAACCTGACGTTTGATACTTTCGACCCCATTTTTTAAAACAACTTATCCTCCAAGCGTGAACAATGTTCACCAACAAACTTATTATAATAATCAACTTTTTCTTTATTTTTCCTTTTTAATATCCACTATGGGAGGGTGGGTGGAGGAAGCCTCCTCACAGATGGCCCGCCTCACCAGCTGTGTCCTGAGTAGAAGTACCGCCCCCTTTCCTCCCCCAGCCGCCCAAAACTTCCCCAGGCGAAACCAACCAATCCGCTCTGGAGGGACCAAAGGAGCGCTCCCATTGGCCACCCCGGCACCAGCCTGTCCTCCCCCCGCAACGGATGAAAGCTTCCCACCTGGGAGCTTACACTGCCCGCCGTCGCCGATCCCATGCGGCCGACAGGTAAGGGCATTTGTCCACCATTCACTCTCCGGTCTATATGGAGCTGTGATTGGTCTAGTGAAGTTATGTTGGGATATAGTAAGGCTGAGGCACACAGCAACGCACAGGAAATCGCACACAAAATCGTGAGCGTTTTGTGTGTGCGATTCTTGTGCATTTTTGCATTTGCGTGTGCGTTTTGCGCATGCGATTTTTGCCATTTTACGTATGGAAAACGCATCGTTAACGCCCGAAAAATGGTGACACATGTGCAATGGAAATCGCGGAATATTCGCATTCCCACAGTTTCCATTTACCGAAAATCGAGGGCACAATTGGGAACGCAAAACGGGTGCGCTAACGCACGAAAAAACGCGCTAGTGTGGCTTAGCCCTAACTGTACCTACGTACTGTACTGTACCCTGCTGTAGTGGACCTTAGTCTGGTGCGGACCATAGTTAGGTGTTTTGGGGATGCCCAGAATCACCATTATTTTTTATACTAGTAGTGTTATGGTGTGTTGCTCTATAGTTTGCACTATGAGTATGTCTATTGCTATAGATTTTTCTAGGGGGGTTTATATGTGGAGGTTCTGTGTATTTTAATGGGAATTAAACGGTTGCTTATATTTTTTTACCTATCGTGGACGTGCCTTTTGTATGAGGTCTTTTCTTACTGAGCTCTCTTGTAGCTCTCCTTGTTTTGTTTTTGTGGTCAAAGTCCAGTCCTTAAAAGAATAATCGCAGGTGCCGACCCGTGACGCATGATGTGTCAACGGACCGTTTCGGACTATAATTGGCCTGTGTCTGGGCACTTTATCGGGGGGAAATGGACGTTCGTTCGGATATCGTTTGAACGAGCGGCGGCGTTCAGCAGATAAAGTGCCCGTACACGTGCCATTATTGTCAAAAGCCGTTGGTCACACATCGTGCGCCGCATTTGGCACCCGCGATCGCCATGTGTGTACGAACCTTATACAGAACCTACTGTACATTGATACCCAGCCTTGTTGCACATGTGCTTTAATGTGTACTTTGATTTTTTAAATACCTAGTAACCTTATGCAATAAGATTCTCGTTTGCAGATTCTTCCCAAAATCCCACGCGTTAGTGGTTCACTGTATAATGTTATTACCAGGAAACGGTTATTCTGCACTCATACAACCACACATAATCTTCTCTGGTTCTCTGCTTCCCCTTGAAAACTCCCCCCATATGTTACACAGGGCACTCTGAGTCAATTACAGCTCTGCTCTGTTTACACAGATACAACACCGACCAATGTCTTCTGATTGGTCCCCGAAATAAAGGACGTGGCGTAGAAGGAGAGGAAACCCCCCCCCCCTTCCCTATCTGCTGAAAGAAACTCTCTGTCCTAAACATTCATGTCTGCACTAAACACAAATACTGAAAGGATACAGGAGAAGATTGTGACACAATAATACAAAGTGCACTGACATGATGGTCATGGGCAGAGAGATAGATAGATAGATCGATAGAAAGATAGATAGATAGATAGATGGATGGACGGACGGACAGACAAACAGAGACAGAGACAGACAGACAGAGAAAGAGAGATAGATAGATAGATAGAGAGAGATAGAGAGATAGGAGAGGATGGGGAGGAGAAGATAGAAAGAGTAGATAGATACATAGATAGATAGATAGATAGATAGATAGATATAGACAAACAGACAGACAGACAGACAGACAAAGATAGATAGATATAGTGATAGATATATATAGATGATAGATAGATAGATAGATGAATGTATTATCATAGATAGATGATAACTATGATCAGATAGCTATAGTCGCTAGTAAGTCAGATGCGTCACTCTAGATACATAGGATCATAGATGCTCATGTAATAGATAGATGCATGCTAGCTGCTCGATATAGCTCGATCGCTAGCTCGATCTATCGTCATAGACCTCCGTAGCTAGCTCGCTATCGTCGATATAGTAGATAGCATCTACGTAGATGCATAGCTGCGTGTACTGCTTACGATCGCTCATCCGGATCGCTCCTCATAGATCGTTTATCGCTCGCTCGCTCGCTCGCTCGCTGTCGACTCGCTCTCTCGCTCGCTCGCTCCTCGTCGACTCCTCGCTCTGCTTGCTCCGTCGCTCGCTGCGCGCTTCTGCTCGCTCGCGTCGCCTCGCTCGCCGTCTGCTCGCTCGCTCGACTCGTCGCTCCCGTGCTCTAGCTCGTCCCTCGCTCGCTCCTCCGCTCGCTCTGCTCGACTGCTCGCTCGTCGCTCGCTCGCTCGCTAGCTCGCTCGCTTCTCTCTGCTCGCGCTCGCCTCTCTCGCTGCTCGCTCGCCTCGCTAGCTCGCTCCCGACGCTCGCTCGCTGCTGCTCTCGCTCGCATCCTCGGCTCGCGCCTACGTCTCGCTCGCTCCGTTCGCTCGCTCGCTCGCTCGCTTCTCGCTCGCATCGCTCGCTCCTCTCGTCGCTAGCTCGCTGGCCTCGACTCGCTGCTGCATGCTCGCTCTCTCGCTCCTCGCTCCGTCGCTCGACCGCCCACAGCTGCCCTCGTCGCTCGCTCGCTCGCTCGCTCGCTGCTCGCTCGTCGTCTGCTCGCTGCTCGCTCCGCTCGCTCGACTCGCTCCCGCTCTTTCGCTCCTCGTCGCTCTCTCGTTCGTTCTCGCTCGCTCGCTCGCTCGCTCGCTTGCTCGCTCCTCCGGGTCGCTTCGCTCGCTGCTCGTACGCCCTACTGTCGCTCGCTCGTCTCTCTCGCTCGCTCCTCGCTCGTCGCTCCGTCGTGTCCGCTGCCTCGCTACGCCGCTCCTCGCTCGCTCGCTCGCTCGCTGCTGCTCGCTCGCTCCTCCGCTCGCGCTCGCTCTCCTCTGGCCGCTCGCTCGCTGCTCGTTCGTCCGCTCGCTCTCGCTGCCCTCGGCGTCCTCCCGCTCGCTCCGCTCGCTCGCTCGTCGCTCGCCCTCGCTCGCTCCTCGCTCGCTCGGGTCGTCGCGCTGCCGCTCCTCGCTCGTCCTCGCTCGTCGCTCGCTCCTTCCGTTCCCATCGCCTCTCGCTCGCATCGCTGCTCTCTCGTCGCTCGCTCCTCGGTGTTCGCTCGCTCGCTGGTCGTCTCGCTGCTCCTCCGCTCGCTCGCTCGCCTGCTGCGCCTCGCTGCTCGCTGCTCCTTGACTGCTCGCTACTCCTCGTCGCTGCTCGCTCGCGCTCGCTTCGGCGTCGCTCGCCTCGTCGCTGCCTCTCTCGCTCGCTCGCTGCTCGTCTCCTCGCTCGCTGCTCCCTCGCTCCTCCTCGCTCGCTCGACTCGCTCTCGCTCTGCTCGCTACGCTTCTCTCCTCGTCGCTGCTCGCGCTGCTCGCTCGCTCGCTCGCTCTCCTGGCGTCGCGTCGCTCGCTGCACGTTGCTCGCCTCGCTCGCTCGCTCGCTCTCGCTCTGCTGCTCGCTCGCTCTGGATCGCTCCTCCTGTCGCTCGCTCGCCTCGCTCAGTCTGCTCGCTCCTCGCTCCTCGCGCGCTCGCTCGCTCGCTCTCCTCTTTGCTCTCGCTCGTCGTCGCTCGCTCGTCTCGTCGGCTCGTCCTCGCTCGCTGCTCGCTCGTCAGCTCGCTCCTTCGTCTCGTGCTCGCTGCTCAGTCGCTCGCTCCTCGTGCTCTCGCTCGCTCGCGTCTCTCGCTGCTCGTCTCCCATCGCTCAGTCCTCGCTGTCGCTCGCTCTTCGTCGCTCCGGTCTCGCTCCTCGGTCCTCGCTCGCTGTCTGCTCGCTGCTCCTCGCTCGCTCGATGCTCGCTCGCCTGCTCGCTCGCCTCGCCTCGCTCGCTCCTCGGTCGCTCGCTCGCTCGACTCTTCGCTCGCTAGCTGCGCTCGCTCCGCTCTGGCGACTCGCCTCGCTGCTCGTTCGCTCGCTCGCCTGCTCGCTCGCTCGCTGCTCGCTCGCTCTCTCGCTCGGTCCTCGCTCCTCGCGCTCGCTGCTCGCTCGCTGGCTCGCATCGCTCGCTCGCTGCTCGCTCGCTCGCTCTCTCGCTCCTCCTGCTCCTCGTTCGCCTCGCTCGCTGTGCCCGTCGCTTCCAGCTCGCCTGCGCATCCCGCTCGCTCGCCTCGCTCGCTGTCGCTCGCTCGCTCCCGCTCGCTGCGCTCGCAGTCGCTCCTCGCTCGCTAGCTCGCTCGCTCTCCGTTGCTCCTGCTAGCTCCGCTCGCTCTCGCTGCGCTCCTCCGTCCGCTCGCTCGCTGCTCTATCGCTCGATCGCTCGCTGCTCGCTCGCTCGCTCCTCCAGGTCGCTCGCTCGTGGGTCTCTCGCTCTCTCCGCTCTCTCGCTGCCCGCTCCTGGTCCTGCTCTCTCGCTCGCCCCTCGCTCGCCTCGCTCCTCGCTCCTCGCTCGCTCACTCGGATCTCTCGCTCGCCTGCTCTTTCAGCTCGCATCGCTCGCTCGCTCGCTCTCTCGCTCGCTCCTCGGTCGCTCGCTCGCTGGTCGCTCGCTCCCTCGCCTGCCTCGCTCGTGGCTCTCGCTCGCGCCGCTCTCGCTCGCTCCGCTCGCTCGCTCGCTCCGCATCTGTTCGCTAGCTAGCTCGCTCGACTCGCTCGCTGCTCGCTCGCGTCGCTCGCTCGCGTCGCGCTCGCTCGCTCGCTCAGCTCGCTCGCTCACTAGATAGATCGCTATGACACTAGAATCTAGCTTGGCTAGCTAGCTTTGGTGAATCTTTTTTTTTTCCTCTTTTTTTTTTAAAGTGGTGATTCTTGCATATATAATCCCATAGGGGGGATTGAATCTTTTTTGCTCATTTCTGACCTAATGATTCCCGTCTTCAATGCTACTATAACCGCCATATACGTCCCTAGTCATAGGGGGGCCTTAGCTCTAACTCTTTTTGTGATCTCGGTGGAATTAGCACCCCATGATAGCCTTGACCTAGTGGGTACTAAAGATGGATCTAGGGTTTTTTGCGGAATTTCGCTTTGTGGATTTTTTTGAGCTGCGTTCGAAAAGTCAAGAAATTTTCGAAAATGTTGTAAAAATGATACAGTAACTTACTGTAAATTGCTCTGGGACCTGGGAAATGGTCAGACAGAATCTGATTGGTAAACTAACTAATCAGATTCTTTTCAAGTCAGAGTTGGTTACAATCACATTATTTCAGAAAGAATCAGATTGGTTAGTATACAAATCAGATTCGTTCTGAAAGAATCTAATTGTAACAAATTCTGATTGGTTAAAATTATATTCTTCCAGAAAGCATACCAATAAGATTCTTTCTGACAGAATCTGATTGTAACCAATTGTGATTGGAAAAGAATCTGATTGGTTAGTTTACCAATCAGATTCTTTCTGAAATAATCTGATTGTATCCAATCGGAATTGGTTACAATAAGATTCTTTCAGGTCCCCAGACCATTTCCCAGGTCCCAGGGCCATTTATAGTAAGTTACCATTGCTACTTTACTTTATATTTAGGTGGATCTGAGAAAAAATATTTCTCCCATTGATTTTAATGCGTTTGCCTGTGGATTTTAGAATTTTATTTTTTTTCCCGAAAGTTGGCGAATCCGCAGGCAGAACGGATTTTTGCAGTTTTGCCCATCTCTAGTGGGTACCTGGTACACCCTGAATACCATTCTTATAAATGTGCGGGTTTCAATTTAAGCCAGATTTGCTAGATCAATGAAAGATTAGGATCCACGTATTAAAATTCCATGCAATGTGTCCCTTTTTGTCTCATCCAGTTATTAGGTCATCCTATGTATCAGTGCTGGTTGGTTACATTGTATCAGGGCTGGTTGGTTACATTGAATCAGAGTTGGTTGGTTACATTGTATCAGGGCTGGTTGGTTACATTGTATCAGGGCTGGTTGGTTACAATATATCAGGGCTGGTTGGTTACATTGTTTCAGGGCTGGTTAGTTACATTGTATCAGAGCTGGTTGGTTAAAATGTATCAGGGCTGGTTGGTTACGTTGTATCAGGGCTGTTAGTAATGTTGTATCAGGGCTGGTTGGTTACACTGTATCAGGGCTGGTTGGTTACATTGTATCAGGGCTGGTTGGTTACAATGTATCAAGGCTGGTTGGTTATGTTGTATCAGGGATGGTTGGTTACGTTGTATCGGGGCTGGTTGGTTACATTATATCGGGGCTGGTTGGTTACATTGTATCGGGGCTGGCTGGTTACATTGTATCAGGGCTGGTTGGTTATAATGTATATGGGCTGGTTGGTTACATTGTATCAGGGCTGGTTGGTAACAATGTATCAGGGCTGGTTGGTTACATTGTATTAGGGCTGATTGGTTAGATTGTATCAGGGCTGGTTGGTTACATTGTATCAGGAAGGGTTGGTTACATTGTATCAGGGCTGTTTGATTACATTGTATCAGGGCTGTTAGTAACATTGTATCAGGGCTAGTTGGTTACATTGTATCAGGGCTGGTTGGATACGTTGTATCAAGGATTGCTGGTTACGTTGTATCATGGCTGGTTGGTTACGTTGTATCAGGGCTGGCTGGTTACATTGTAGTAGTGCTGGTTGGTTACATTGTATCAGTGCTGGTTGGTTACATTGTATCAGGGCTGGTTGGTTACATTGTATCAGGGCTGTATGGTTACATTGTATAAGGGCTGGTTAATTACATTGTATCAGGGTTGGTTGGTTACATTGTATCAGTGCTGGCTGGTTACATTGTATCAGTGCTGGTTCATTATATTGTATCAGTGCTGGCTGGTTACATTGTATCAGGGATGGTTGGTTACAATGTATCAGGGCTGGTTGGTTACATTGTATCAGTGCTGGTTGGTTACATTGTATCAGTGCTGGCTGGTTACATTGTATCAGGGGTGGTTGGTTACAATGTATAAGGGCTGGGTGGTTACGTTGTATAAGGGATGGTTGGTTACGTTGTATCGGGGCTGGTTGGTTACATTATATCGGGGCTGGCTGGTTACATTGTATAAGGGCTGGTTGGTTATAATGTATCAGGGCTGGTTGGTTACATTGTATCAGGTTGGTTACAATGTATCAGGGCTGGTTTGTTTACATTGTATTAGGGCTGGTTGGTTAGATTGTATCAGGGCTGGTTGGTTACATTGTATCAGGGAGGGTTGGTTATATTGTGTCAGGGCTGGTTGGTTACATTGTATCAGGGCTAGTTGGTTACATTGTATCAGGGCTGATGGTTACATTGTATCAGGGCTGGTTGGTTACACTGTATAAGGGCTGGTTGGTTGAATTGTATCAGGGCTGGTTGGTTGCATTGTATCAGTGCTGGTTGGTTACATTGTATC
>CM033474.1:273594153-273666451 GCA_019447015.1 Hymenochirus boettgeri
CAATTATATCGGGCTGGTTGTTACATTGTAATCAAGGCCTGTTTGGTTACATTTTATCAGTGCTTGGGTTGGTTACATTATCAGTGCTGTGTGATACATGTATCCGTGCTGGTGGTTTACGTTTTATCAGGGCGGTTGGTTACATTTTAATCTGGTGGTTACGATCATTGGGTGGTTCATGAAGTGCTGTACATTGTATCAGTGCTGGGTGGTTACTTTGTATCAGTGCTGGTGGTTACAGTATGTGTGTTTGATCAGTGCTGGGTTATTGAATCATGCTGTTACTGATCGTGGGTTATTACATAATAAGTGCTTGGTTGGTTACATTGTATCAGTGCTGGTTGGTTACATTGTATCTCAGGGCTGGTTTGTTTCACATTGTATCATGTTGCTTGGTACCATTATGCGGGTGCTTGGTTGGTTACATTGTATCAGTGCTGGTTGGTTACATGGTAACAGGCTGGTTGGTTGCATTTTATCAGTGTTGGGTTGGTTACAATTAAATCATGCTGGTTGGTTCCATTGTTCAGGGCTGGTTGTTACATTGTAGCAGGGCTCGTTGTGTTACTTGTATCATGGCTGGTTGGTTACATTGTACCCATCAGTGCTGGTTGGTTACATTGTATCGGTGCTGTGTTGGTTATTGTTATCGGGGCTGTTTTGGTTACATTGTATCAGTGTTGGTTGGTCTGCTTGATGTTGGGATCATGTACGGTGATTGGTTACATTGTATCGGGTGATGTAGGCTCGTTTGGTTCAACATTGTATCAGGCTTGGTGGTTTACAATTGTATCAGGGCTCGTTGGTTAACTATGTATCATGGCTGGGTTGGGTTCATTGTACAGTGCTGGTTGGTTACATTGTATCGGTGCTGGTTGGTTTTTTATATTGTATCGGGGCTGGTTGGTGTTACATTGTAATCATGTTTTGTTACATTGTATCATTGCTTGGTTGGTACAGTTTGTATCAGGCTGGTTGGTTACATTGATCAGGGCTTTCGTTTGTTACATTGTAATCATGGCTGGTTGGTTTACATGTTGTATCAGTGCTGGTTGCGTTCATTGTAATCAGGTGCTTGTTGAAATCTCTGCATGTAGAGTTCTAGTGGGAATTGCGCAATATAAGAGATCGGGAGCTGTAGAACAAAGCCACGTGTTCATTGGAGCGATTACAGTATGTCACTTTTCCGTCAACAAAGGCTGAGCTGCTACCTAAATCATGCAGCAAGGGGACTTGCCCCATAGACAAACACAGTACAGAGCTGCACTGACCTGATACCAAGGACAAGAAAGGGAATAAACAAAAGAAGCCGGCAGGAGCAGAAATGCCTTTCCTGGTGCAGGACTGGAGAGCGCCTGGTCAGACTGGGTAAACAGATTAGGCTGGAAAAGGTTCCTGGAAGAGCAGAGTACTTATTCATGACCTCATCAGGTGAGGTTATAACCAGATACCCAACCTAGCCCTGATACAATTAACCAACCATCCCTGATAAAATGGTAACCAACCAGCCCGGATACAATGTCACCAACCAGCCCATTCAATGTAAGCCAACCAGCCCTATACATGTAACGCAACACCCTGATACACTAATACCAACCAGCCCATTCAATGGTAACTAACGAGCCTGATACAATGTCACCAGCCAGCCTACCATTGTAAACCACCATCCTGACACAATGTAAAACCAACCAGCCCATTAATGTAACTACCATCCTGATCATGTAAACCAACCAGCCCTGGATACAACGTAACCAACCAGCCCATTAAATGTAACTCTAACCAGCCCTTATACATGTACCCACCTCCCTGATACAACGTAACCAACCAGCCCCATTCAATGTAACCAACCAGCCCTGATACAATGTAACCAGCCATCCCATTCAAAGGTAACCAACCAGCCCTTATCCAATGTAACCACCAGCCTTCATATAACTAAAACCAGCCCGGAACAATGTACCAACCATCCCTGACCCATTGTACTAACCAGGCCCTGATACAATGTCACCAACCAGCCCGATACAATGTAACCCCAGCCCTGACACATTGTAACTAACCAGCCTGATACAATGTAACCAGCCCGCTCTGATACAACGTACCAACCAGCCCATTCATGAACTAACCAGCCTGATACAATGTAACCAACCAGGTGCCCTTCACATTGTACCAACCCGCCCCTGACACACTGTACCCAACCAGCCCTGACACATTGTAACCAAACCAACCCTGATACAATGTACACCAACCACAACAGATACAATTAACCAACCACGCAGATACAATGTAAACCACTCCTGCCCTGCTACAATGAGCCCTGACCAATGTCACCAACCATCCCTGATGCAATGTAACCCAACCATGCCCTGTACAATTTAACCAACTAGCCTGACACAATGTACTAACCAGCCCTGACACATTGTAACCACCCAACCCGGATAACAATGTAACCAACCAGCCCTGACCCAATTTTAACCACCACTGATACATGTAACCAACCAGCCCTTATAACCAATGTAACCAAAACAGGCCCTGATAGCAAATGATGAGGCGGGGGCAACGGCGAACAACGTGATACAAATAGGAATCACAAGCCGCTGACGGGGGCGCGAATGGCGGCGGATATATACAATGTTCAAAGGGGCGCCAGATCCGTCTATCGTCTAGAGCCCTTAAACATTTAGCATAATGTACCACCCAACAGCTACCTTGTTACCCAGGCCCAGATATGTATCAATTTATATGAACATAATCGGTGCGTCGTAGGAATAGCGATGTAACCGTTGTAATAGGGTTTATGACTTAACCTATGCTATCTGATCAACAGATGGTCTAACAATGTAGCGCCTGATTTGGTTACTATATGTCAATTGCCGTAGCGATTGGACTTCCACGGGCCATATTGAAGGTCCTACTATGATTAGTCAACCGGGGGGGCCAAAATCGACAGAAGCATATCTAGAGCAGCTCTGCTTGGTCCGAACGGGGGGAAAAGGTGGACAGGTAGAGCAATTGTCATGATACTCAGCAAGTTGCGTTAAGTGTCAGTCTAGATGCGCACTGATGTATCAGGGCTGTTGTGTCATGGTAACGTTCAGCATAAGGGCCAGATGGATAGTGGAGTTAGACATGTAAACACCTGTCAGGTCTGGACGGCTACTGTTATACCGTGTCAAAGGGGCAACTGCGTAAAATGCTCCTTGCACATTGTGATCTTAGGGTTGGTTATATGTCCTCAAGTACCGAGACAATACTCATGTCAAGGACAGTCCGAAAACAGGGGCGGGGGCTTGTTAAGTCAATCTTAATGTGTCAGGGCTAAATCACAACCAACTAATCGTTACATTTCGTCCATGACATTACACTTGGAGAGGGGGACTCGCATGTATTCAGGACCGCCTGGTTGGTTTAAACATTACTAACTAACGAACAACAAATTCTGAGCTATCCATGGTGACCTTGCGGTTGGCGGAACTTATAACAAGACATGATGCATCTGGGGCCTTTACGTTAAGTAACCGGACAGATGGATCCCTAAAAAAAAAAAAACCGTAGAACAAGGATGTAGTAATTGTATGCCTATAACGATACAGCCACAACCTCGGAGTCATTCGACTGTAATGGAAGCTACCTATAGATCAAAGTCCTTGATGGGGGGCGCTTGGCCAGCGGAAGACACTAAGATAGCAATAGGCCTATGTATCTAAATCTGCGCGCTGTGGTTTAATTGGTATCGGTGCTGGTTGGTTACAACAACAACCAATTGTACATCGCTGGTTGGTTACATTGTATCGGTGCTGGTTGGTTATATTGTATCGGGGCTGGTTGGTTACATTGTATCAGTGTTGGTTGGTTACATTGTATCAGTGCTGGTTGGTTACATTGTATCAGGGCTGGTTGGTTACATTGTATCAGGGCTGGTTGGTTACATTGTATCAGTGCTGGTTGGTTACATTGTATCGGTGCTGGTTGGTTATATTGTATCGGGGCTGGTTGGTTACATTGTATCAGTGTTGGTTGGTTACATTGTATCAGTGCTGGTTGGTTACATTGTATCAGGGTCTCTTTTGATAATATACTATATAGCAAAGAGGGAGTAACACATCTGGTTTCTCTAGTTAGGGTTGTACATAATATACTATATAGTAACGGGGAAGGTAGTAACACAACGGTTCTCCTAGTTAGGGTTGTAGATTAAATAATATATAGTAAGAGGGGAGTAACACATGGTTCCCAGTTAGGGTTGTAGATTAATATACTATATAGTAAAAGAGGGTAGTAACACCACTGAGTTCTTCCTAGTTAGGGTTATTGATTAATATACAGATAGTAAAGAGGAGTAACACACTGGGTTTTCTCCTAGTTAGGGTTATTGATAATATACTAGAGAGCCAGGACCAGATACTGGTGTTTTCAGCCCAGAATGGTTCACCTTAGTTTTTCCTGGGCCCTATGATGTAGATTAGGTAGCTGGTTGAAATGCTATCGGGGTATACTGGGACAACACTAAGTTGGTAAGTCCTATCTATCGTTTTTTTTTAAAGCGATAATACGATAAGGGGATCAAGGGATACAGGAGAGTGGTTTGGTATGTCTGAATATAAAATCGCTCTCTTATAAAGATGAGAAAAAGGATTTGATATTCCAATCAACCGACTGAATTAATCGTAATATGATGTCCGGTATGAGGCCATTGGGGATATTCCGTCTCGTATTGATGAATACATAGAATATATGCATAGGCAACTGCAAAACGGCTCTTGTACCAATAATGATCAAGTTCCAGGACAAACCATGTGAGATTGTTGGTGGGATGTTGGTCATTCCAGTTCTGAGCCAGTCCCACAATTGGGGTAACTCGATAAGTCACATGGTAGGAGAACAGCTGGAAGGGAACAGCATGGCCATCCCATCATGTCGGGAGGTCCCTGATAGGGGCCCAGGGGGTAAATATAGGTTATTATGGTGCCCATGGATAGTAGTAAAAATGTTAATTGTTTTTAAAGGAAAATAAAGGCCATACAATCTGGCACCATAGTAAAACTATCCGAAGGGACGTCAGGACACATGACTTAAACAGACATGCTGGTCATGCGCATGTGTACCAGTCAAGAAAAAGTTTTACTTACCATGCCATCTGTATATACACCCTTACCCACCAGTGTATAGATACGATAATCCTAAGGATCGCACAAGGGTGGGAAGAATATTAAAAAGAAATGAATTAAATACTGTGTAAAAGCTGCAACCAGGATGTCTATGCAGACCACAGATAAAAAGGCTTTCATCCCAGCCATGAATCTGACACCAAAGGTCCATACTAGTCGTAATTAGCAAGCGGGCGCTGGAACGATTGCAAGGTCAGTCGCGGCAAAAAGTATCCCAGATGGTCAGTCGCGTGAACATGGGTACGGTCCAAAGAAAACGAAACAATCGACCATATTCAGTGCGTCGATCACCTGTTGGTCTGATAAGACATATGGATGATCGGCATAGTGGTGGCGATTGACCAATACTTGAAATGATGGCGTAGTCGTAATATGGAGGGTGTGTACCAAGGCAGCCATCTTAAACTTTTCATTTACTCCCATTTGGGACAGGTCCGGGAGACCACTTTAATACATTTGCAGGTTGGGTACACATCCACCCTTTATGGATCACCCTGTTTAATGGGTCCAGTTTGGGTACTTCCAGCTCCCTGCTCATGTTAAGGACACAATAATAGATGTTAATGTGGGGGATAGGACAAACTAAGCAATCGGCAACTTCGATCAAAAGCGCTTAAAATATCATTGGTTTCTGTTTTTATAATCAACCGTTCAAAAATAGTGATGATTTATGAAAAAAAAAAAATCTGAGACAGGGCCGCAGACGGAAAATTTCCAGCCCACCCCCATACCCCCACAGAGTTTCAAGGTGTAATTCAGGGAAGATCAGCAAAGCCAGGTAGGGAAGAAACATTGCCCACAAACTTTCAGCCTGCAGGGGGCGGGCGACTGTTTGTTCAATTGACCAGGTTAAAGTTTACACCAGTGGATGATTGAGGGTGTTGTGGAAAATCATTTCCCTCCTATTTTATCCGCATACGTGACACGTTGTATATATTCCATGTAACTACGAGTTTGTTACAGAACAGGATCTATTAGTTGGAGGGTTCACAAGTACAAATAACAGGGAAGGTGAGGAAATAAACTGAGAGGGCAGCGGAGGGGGAAAAACATCGTCATGGTATCACAACACTGTCCGGGTCTGTAGAGTCAATGTGTAAACTAGACCATGGCAGGTTTGAATGGGACGGTAGCCCCAAAATCCCCCACTATAATAAACCAATTTCCCTGGGATTAGGTCATGATACGACCAGTTTTTATTTAAATTAAATGGCGGCCATACACGCAAAGATAAATTGAAACACATGGATCAGGATACCCAAAATTATGTACAATGATTGGTTCATGTGGGGAATAATCCCATTATTTCCCTAGAACCCCAACAAATCAAAACTCAACAAGTCATTGTCCTGGTGTGTGGGCCTGTTCAATACAATTACATTTCCATAGAACAATGCACAAAATTGACAATTCCTGTTAATAAAATAAACACCAGTAATATGGGACGGGACATTACCCAGAGTCGCACCTGCCTTGGGCAAATCTCCCGTAGCAGTATTTAACGCCAGGTATCAGCCGTGCAGCAAGGTAAAATAGGCTTGCACCGCAAAACCAACGTAAATCGTCCTGCGGCTTTGGTAAATTGCCCCCATTTATTGTTAAAAACTGGGAATTAGCCATTGTGCTATTAAGCCCGTTAATATACTTCTACTAGTGGGAGATTGCTGGTCCACACTGTTCACCCTAGAGGGCGCCTTCTGGTGACACAGATATTTTGAAATGATTACTGGGATTAAGAATCAAAAGGGAGTGAGAAAAGGTTTCCCCATGGTTTTTTAAATATGCAGTAACCAATCGATTTTATCTAACTGCAGACCCAGTAGTGTAAAAAGGCTAATTTCGATTGGTTGTACAAAATGAATAGCACAGGGAAAACCTCTGCGCCCTTATCAGCCCCATAACTCATGGCAACAAATGAGCTTTCATGGCTTTAGTTTCTGAATGGGCACAATTCAATGATAACGTGAATTCTGTCAATAAATAATCTACCTCCCTGCAGGACTATAATAGTCCAGTCAACCAACAGTTGCAATGTTTTCTAAGGTGGCTGTTGGGATTGGATCAATGGAAAAAGAGATGATACAAACCTGCGATTCCAACGCGAACAATCATTTAGTGTATTAAATAAGTTTGATCAGCCTTAATTACAAGCGAGACGGACTGTACAAAATGGCGATCAGTCATGTGATGAGTTTTTGGCCCACTCACTGTTCTGATTGGGAGCAAAAAAATATTTGCCAGGTATCCACCAGCAAATTAGATGAACTAAGACCATTACGAAAGGCTCGTACATACCTGCGATTAAGTATATATGTATAACGTTGTAAATATAGGCTATAGCCATACATAGCGACAGGACAGATGAAGGACCAACAAATGACATCTGAGCTGACATTATCCGGTGTGCCGTTCATCTAGCCAGAAGGGCAGATTCCCTATGGGGCTCCATGTAATTCAGACGCAGAATATTGAACTTAAGGGGCTAAAAGTCAAATTCAGCTCTTTCTAGTTTAATAGGAATAAGGGCGTTTATTGTGTTTTATTGGAACGAAATCACCTGTTTAAACCAGTGTAAGAACTGTACCGAGCCATGAAGAGTTCCAGTTACCAGGCCTCTATCAATCAGTGTTTAGTAAGCTGCAGGTTTATATTCAGTACTCAGAATTCTCGAAGTTACAAACTGTGCCTAATTCAAAAGACCAACGTCCATGATAATCCGTCTAGAATTCTAGGCAATTACACAGGTCATATGTCCGTGTCACTGGATACCACTTTCGCCTAACAATTCTGTTCTGCCACTAGTGGGGTCACAGGGATGGTTGAAGGTAGGAACATACAGATGTTAAAGTAAAAGGTCGATTGTTACGCTATGATGTTCATTTGTTACTTATAAAGAAGAATAAATATAACGCTAAAAGTAAGGAATTAGGCCTATGTAAATTCTATATTGCGAACTAACAGGATCACTGTATCTTCTCCCCTCTGACATTATAAAAGAAGCAACTATTTTATCGGCAGAGTGAGAGTGGGTCACGACCAGATAAAGCTGCACATGCTCAGTGCACGCCTCCAACCAGAAAATGCACCACATAGTGATACTGGGGTGACCCTTTCTTTTTAGATATTGATAAAAAAAAAAACACATATATGGTATATTATAAATGACATATATTTCATTTACACATCATAATTCCCGAGTCTATTATATATAAACATTATAAGGGAGGGAGTAATATTGTAATATGCTCCTATGGCTTCATATGCTCCAGGATGCCCAGTGCTCACTCTCCAACGGGGGTTTTCATGGAGGGAAAGGGAGGAGCGTTTGTTTTTATGAGGGGATGGTTACCACACGGATTCAAAATATTCAAGATTTACAACAAATGCTTGTGTTTGGGATTGTTTCTCACACATTCAAATCAAGTGTAAATGGATACACAGAGTAACGCATACGCGAGATGGGCTGAAGACACACAAAGAATCAGGGCTACAAACAAAAGCCCCGGTCTGGTCTTCAGACTCCCGTGTTGAGGTTTAGTCATGTTCTTCGCTCTCGCTTGCAGCAATTAAAAGATCATATGGAAACAGTCACTGTCTTAAAAGACATTTTATTAATATATTACATCGAAATGTAAAATTCAGAGCGGAGGATTTCTTTAGAAAATTCTCGCCTGTTTTCTCTTTGTCTTCTAGTGTTTTAATAAAAGGCTTAGATGCCAGCAACAGTCAGCCTGCCAACACCCGTGGCAAAATATGGTCTAAATCTGGCTTCCGACGGCACCTCAACTCTGTCAAATTCTGTCCCAGGAGAATTTGCAACGCATTGGATCAGCTTGAGGAGGCATTTCTCAACAGTGCCCCAACCAGATCTGGAGAATAGAAAAGACCAGGATCCAGGAAGGTCTGGAAGGTCGGGACCCTTCCAGTTAATAGTCCATACTGTGAAATGCAGAGCTCGGGGCAGCGTGTGCCATCCCATGAAGCACTAAAACTTTAGGAGATCATGGTTGTCCCCATAAGGTTAGATGCTGGTAGTAAACTACAAATATCTTTTGCATTCCAATGAATCTAGTGGCCCAGAGGCCTTCTAATCATGCACCATGTCTACTAGACTGGCTTCCATAGGAGTAACATGATAAGACACTGATAATTTTCCAGTTAATTTCCCATTTAATTAGTGACGACCCCCTGATCCACTGTCACTCCAAAAAGAACTGACTTCACTTGTCCACTCTCACATGTTATTATAGGTAATAACCATGGTGTGTCCCTGTATGGGCAATCGAAAGGGATTAGTGGTATTTTTCTATAAATTAAACTCTAAATTCAGGCTTATGTGCAGAAAGAAATTGGCCTGGACGTTAGTAATTTGACTTCAACAATCAGTGATACCTCCTTTTTACGTAGTATGACATTTGATTGGCGGATGTTCGAACTAGGCAACCTTTGTACCACTTATTATTGAAACGCTAGGTTACACACGATTGCAAATAATCGGGTCAGTAGGGCGGCTGCTTATTTTTTTATTTGGTATGGCGGATTTTGCGGACAAGACGATCGCCGATAGTTGTTGTCCAAATTGGATGAATATGAACAATCGGACAGGTAGAAAAATCACAAACGATGGGTGGTCTCTATGGACACACGATCGGTCGCACCTAATTGCCGGATACGGTGCTTTTGCCACGAACTGACAGTCATCCTCCGGCCGGACCGGTGGAAGCCTTGAAGGCCTGCAGGAAGGAAAAGATTGTATAGTGTGTACCTAGCTTAAGTGAAGAGATACAAATGTTCTCTATGTATGTGTTACATCTCTATTGGAGTATGTTAACTCCTCTATGGTTGAGGGGCCATATTGGTCTAATGGCTTCACCCCACATATGATAGTAAACTCTATCTTGGTTGAGGCGCACATGATTTGGTTTAATGGCTCACCCCGATGGTATGTAACTCTCTATTGGGGTTGAGGGGCCATATTTGGTTTTAAAGGCTTCACCCCCTCAGGCAACTTTAATTGGAAAGTAGGGTTTCAAAATTTACCACCAAAATACCTTACAAATACTCAGACAGATTTCAACCTGAAACAACTAGCGAAGGGCACAGACCGGGATCATTCAGGATCCTTATATATTACATGAGACACTCCTGGTCGATTGTGATGTTAAAATAAAGTTTGTTTATATTGCAAAGTGCGGCGTTGCTACTTATTTCTGCGGTTTGATCCATATAAGCTCCACCATCATGGTGACCTGCCCCTTCATTTTTTCTTGTCATTAAATGTTACATGCCCGGGAAATAAATGGGATTCGGATGAGGTATTTCTGATAAGTGCATCAGTAGCAATAACATCTTAAAGGGACAAGTCACCCGTCGAATGACAAAAATTGTATATAGGCATATCACTCCCTAAACCAGAATCCTGCGAGGCTGATGAGAGAGTACGACAACCTGAAATGCTTCCCAGTGTTTTGTTACCTCTCTTTCTGCTTCTTGGTTCTTACTGTTAGCAGATGTCAGTTCTGGATGTGACAGTTAACCTCACAGCAATGACCAATGTTATTTCCTAGCACCAGAAGGGTAGCACTCCTGCCATGTCGTAACAACAAAAACAGTGCAGGGCACTTAAATCGGGGGAATCCTCCTCCCTTGGTATGGGGGGACAAGGAATGTTAGGAGAGTACTGTAGCCAGTTACACATCCCAAATGCCAAAACCCCTGTCTTCATCCCACACTTGGGTTATCACAGGTTTAAGATGGGATTAAAGCGCATCTATACAAAAAAAATAGGTTATTTTAAAGTGACCATAACTGGAAAGAACATATTCTTCCCAACCACCACTGTATCATTTGTTGATCTGCCCCCTATATCTTTAGGTATCCAATCTAAAACTTTTTATATTTAAGTCAATCAAGTTTCCTTCTCCAAAAACTATTCTTCTTTGAGTAGTTTACTGTAGTGATGTGAACAGAGATTTTTGACAGTGGAATTGCTGTGTGCGGCTTGACAGTTGGTTGTGGGGGAAAAAGTCAGGTCTGGATGGAAGGTGGGAGTTGGTTAAAAGAGGGAGGGAGGGCGGATACTGCCCTAAAACAAAATGTGTGCTGGATTGAAAGATGCAGCAAACACGACAAATCAGAGTAAGGCTTCTTAAATGTATTCAATTATAGATTACGATGAGAGGCAAAGTAATTTTTTCAGTAAAGTGTCCCTTTTAATTAAGCAGTTGTGGATCTCTGTCACTGTGTGTCAATGTTAGGTCGCCGTCCAATTCAGCCGAAACTGTTAGGTTCATCCCTCTGGTTCACCAAACCACTGTTAACAATCAGCCTTTCCCATTCACCAGCATTGTTAGTCAACCTCTCGTTCACCAGGACACTGTTAAGATATCCCTTCCATTCACCAGAAATTGTTAGGTCAACCTCTCAGTCACCGCCACGTTAAGTTAGCCCTACAGTTCACCAGCCACTGTTAGGTCAGCCCTCTGCTTACAACCACAGTGAGTGGGGAATGACTGGTACAAAAGAACTAGTGAGGAGTTACTGTTCCAGGTGAGATCAGGAAGAGAAGAGGCAAAGATCAGGGGAGGCACACATCTATGGACAGGCAATGGACGGATTTTGTCAAAGCTGGTCAGCATTGAGTGCACGGAGCCCACCTGAGCCAAAAGGTTCACTTTGCCTAATGGGAAGAGGCGTTCGTTGCCTCAACACCCCACTCAATACAAACAACATGTGCTAAAGCGGACAGAGGGTGGATGGTTAATTCTTGAAGGTTTGGGGAGGTGCGGAGAAGGAGAATATGCAGGGTTTCGGTGTATAAAAGATTTTACAATATCAGTCCAGTAATCACTTTAAATAGGATTGTTTCCTCTTCCCATACAATGTTGGGTCTAAAGGTGGCCATACATATAACAATTTTACTTACTGACCTGAGGCACTCCAGCGCCATGCGATCGATCTGCTGAAAACGCTCTCCCGTCTTATGCGGACCAATATGCAATCGCAAATTCATTATTGTGGAATTCATGTCGGCGCATAGAAGAAACGGGAGCGGCGGGTTTCCTCGGCAGGATCGATTTTTCGAATGTCCGGGGACGCGCTCGTCGGGTAAGTAAAAGCGAACTATGTATGGCCAACTAAGGGCATGTCTATCCAAAAATTTAATTTACTAATTACCCCATCAAACTAAGATACGTTTCCCCTTACCTCAATCTGTCTTGTTGTTTCCTGCTTCTGCAGCCTCCTCTTTCTGCGTGATAATAATTGGTTTTTGCTGCGCAGTTTGATTTACAGATAGTGAACATGTGGCAGTGTCCCCCAGTAGTGTTATGTGAAGCTCTGGAAGGGGGGTGGGATGAAGAGAACTCACATGACCCCACACTCCAGAAACCCTGTATTTGAACAAGCAATTGTCCATTTGCTAATTTCGAGGTGAATGAAAGATACGTGAATATAATATACACTGGATTATTTGTATTTTAGCTTTTGTTCTCCTTTAAATGTAGGGTTATCACATAAAATCTACATGATTGACCAGGATGGTCAGTATGACATTAGAAGCATCCCGCAGGCGGTACGGATTTCTTGTAGCCACACAGCATTGCGTTTTAATTAAATGGGATAGCGTACAGCATGACATGTTAGCATGGGGGTCGTAAAGGATAAGACCATAAGGACAGCCGTTAGAAAAGGAATGCTGAAAATTGCCATCAACAACGCAAACTGTTCTCAGCAGAGCCTGGTCCTGGGTAACTCTATGGTTATAATAAAGGTTGATCCGCAGGAAGGAACATCCGTGGTGAAATATCCAACCGACTAATCCCAGGATCCACGTGATTCTATATGGATTACAGTGACACTTGACCTAGTCGGACCATCTAAAAACAACGTCCAGTCCTAACGTCCGCTTTCTACCATTGAACTACGACTGTACATTTCCTGGGACAATTGTGACATTTTGCAATTAAACCTCACAATTCTACACTTCACACCACCAATATTCCCACTTATATAAAACAACATGTGGGAACAGAGCTGCAGGGGGAGGATAATAGAAGTGAACCCTGAATCTTAGCCACAGCGCTGTACAATGATTTCTCAATAAGGCCTTACCCCCAACATTCCACTTTAATAGGACAGTTATATAAACAAACATGGTACAGAGCTGCAGGGGGAGGATAATAAGAAGTGAATCTGATCTCTTAGTACAGCTCTGTACAATGTATTTCTCAATAAGGCCTTACGTTCACATTACCCTTTAATAGTTACAGTTATATAAACAACAGGGTCCGAGCTGCAGGGAGAGGATAATCGAGTGAAACTGATCTTAATACAGCTCTGTGACAATGTACTTCTCCAATTAAGGCACTACCCGTCAACATTCCCTTTATATTTACAGTGATATAAAACAACATGGTACAGAGTTGCAGGGGAGGCGATTAATGAAGTAAACCGATCTAGTACAAAGCTCTGTACCAATATATTTCTAACTAAGTATACCCTTCACATTTACCCTTTAATAGTTAACAGTGATATAAACAACATGGTACAGATGCTGCAGGGGGAGGATAGAGGATAATGAAGTAAACCGAGTCTTAGTACAGCTCTGACAATGTATTGTCTCAATAAGGCCTACCTTCAACATTCACATTTAATAGTTACAGTAGAAAACAAACAATGGTACAGAGATGCAGGGGGAAGGATAATGAGTGAACCTGATCTAGTACAGCGTGTACAATGTAATGTCTCAATTAAGGCCTACCCTTCAACATTCCTTTATAGGTACAGTTATAGAAAAACATGGTAAAGAGCTGCGAAGGGAGGATAATGAAGTGAACCTGATCTTAATAGAGCTTGTACAATGTATTCCCAATAAGGGCCTACCTTCAGGCATTCCCTTAAATAGTACGTTAGTATAAAAAAATGCTACAGAGCTGCAGGGGGAGGGATAATGAAGTGAACCGCTCTTAGCACGCTCTGTAAAGTGGATTTCTCAATATACGCCGACCCTTACAACATTACCTTTATAGTTAAAGCTTATTATAAACAACATGGTACCAGCTGAAGTGGGGAGGATAATGAAGTGAACCGATTTAGCAAAGCTCTGTACAATGTAAGTTTTCAATAAGGCCATACCCTTCAATATTTCCCCTTAATAGTACAGTTATAGAAACAAGACATGTACAGAGCTGCGGGGGGAGTGTAATGAGTAAACCTGATCTTAGTACAGCTCTGATACAATGTAATTTTCAATAAGGCCTTCATACCCTTCAAACATCCCCTTTCATAGTTACGGTATATAAACAACATGGTACAGAGCTGCAGGGGGGAGGACATGAAGTAAAACCGATTAGTTACAGCTCTGTGACAATGTTATTTCTCAATAAGCCTACCCTTCAACATTCCCTTTAATAGTACAGTTATATAAACAACATGGTACAGAGAAACTGCAGGGGGAGGATAGGATAATGAAGTGAACATTGATCTTCGCACAGATCTGTACAAGGTATTTCTCCAATAAGCAGACTACCCTTCAACATTCCATTTTAATAGTTACAGTATATAAACAAACATGGTAAGAGCTGAGGGGAGGATAATGAAGTTGAATATGATTCTCAGCACAGCATGCTGTGTAATGTATTTCTCAATAATGTCCCTATGTAAAGGGGAATGTTGGGTTAACCATAAAAAGTAGTTGTGATATCAGTATTAGTAAACTACAATTTCACATTCTGCACAGCCGCTATGAAACACAACCCGTTTAATGCTCCCGGCTCCCCAGAATCAACAGGGTATTCAAGGAAAACAAGCAGCTGTCACATGAGGTCTCCAAGTGATGATGAATGGAGCTGAATTAAGGGCTTTCTATCGGCCAACTGCCTGCATATGCTAAGGCCGTTGCAATGGGATTTCCATGCCTTTAGTTCTTCAAGAAACACAATGGGGACCCTATGTAATAAGAGGGCACATACAATGTTGCTGTGTTCTGTATGATTACTAATGCACTACAATACCACCCAGCAGCCCTTTCTGCATGTGTATATCCACTATTTTTCCACAATCCAGAACTTGGATCGTAATGAGTGGATTAAAGAGCAGGACTTTGTCATCCTAATACAGCCTGTATATGCACTTAAACTATTCTAAAAATAGGGATGGACCAACCGAGTCTAACACACAGCAACCAAATTGGTGTTTAGCACTAATAAATAGATTTGATTGGCTGCTTGCAGAAATAATAGCACCTGTCATAATCCATAGGGCCCAGTGTGTTCATGGACCCAACATTAATAGATATCTGATAATCGGAGAACAGTGAAATAACAGAAAATGTACAGATTTTTATTCAAGCATCAGAAAATGCATTGGGGCCCTACCCTGAAACATTCCCCTTTAAATAAGTGCACTATTGAGAAATAATTGCACAGAGTGTGCTCAGGTTCAATTCATTATCCTCCTCTGCCACTTTGCACTGTGTTGTTTCTATAAGGGTAACTATTAAAGGGGATGCGGAAGGGTATTGTTTCAGAAACATACAACGCTCGACCCTCAGACCAAACAGAGCTTTACCCAGCTAACCAGTCAAAAACCAGGATGACGGGCTGCTGTCACTTACCCAGGTATATTACAATTACTGGCACCAACCAACACTAACGGATGTAGGGAACCGATAACAGTGACAGAACTACAACTCTATCCTCAGACCAAACAGGCTTCCCATATCACCGGGTTCAAAACCAGGTTGCGGCTGCCCATATACCAATTACACCAGTATTATAAATACGGCAAAAACCCACTTACTAACGGTGTGGAAAACCGATACAGCCTTAACGGCTATGTACATAATACTAAATACCTTAGGCCGGAATAGTACCAGATGATCAGAGAAAATACACATCCAATGGGACTATTATACGTTAGCGTCTCAGAGGGACAGGATTCGGACTTTAGTTCTGGTGGAGCACTAGGAGAATAAGCTTAAGATTTTATTTAATATCCTTTAATTAAACAAAAAACGGTTGCTGCATAGTGATTACAAATATCATGAACAAAACAAGCAAAAGTAAACTAAGGGAACAAAGGGGAAAAATATATATGCTGGTCAAAGTCCAAGTGCATTAAATTAGCATTAAATTAGAACGAACCACCTGAAAACGCTGAAAAATCCAGGGTTGCCACAGAGGGCTATACTCAGAACTCAAAGCAAACACACCATAAACACTAAAAATACTAGTATAAAAAAAGGGTGATTCTGGGAGTTCTGAGAAATGCTGCGCCTCTGGTTGTGAGGTGATCGCGTAGGTAGTTGAGGGGAAGTGAGTGTGGTGAGGCACTATGTTGCTGAGTATAAGGAGTTTCCAGTAGTAGGAGAGCTAGATGATGTTACAATCGTCGTGGGAGATCGAACGTAGGTACTTCGGGTGTGAAGAGTTTTGGTCTGTCCCGACCGGTAATAGGCGGGTCAGCTTCTCACGGAAGTCGAGATTCTGTATTTCTGTTTGTGTTAACACGCCAGGCACCGAGTAGTAGCAAGATGATTCGGAGCAGGAACATTTTCCAGCTGATGGCCATCAATATACTTTCACTGTAAATAACACTAGACATAAAAGCGAGGGACACACCTAGAGATTTTTACCTCCTGACGACCGTTTGATACTTTCGACCCCATTTTTTAAACAACTTCTCATCAAGCTGTGAAAATGTATCACCACAACTAAACTTATTATAAATAATCAACTTTTATTTTATTTTTCCTTTTACTATCCACTGGGGAGGGTGGGTGGAGAGAAGCCTCCTAACAGATGCGCCGCCTCACCAGCTGTGTCTGAGGTATAGAACTACAGCCCCCCTTTCATCCCCCTCAGCGCGGCACCAAAACGTTCCCCAGAGCGAAACAACCAATCCGACAGCTGGATAGGACCAAAGGATGCGCTCCCATGGCCACCCACGGCAACCAGGGCCTGTCCTTGCCCACGCAAACGGATGAAAAGCTTCCCACCTGGGAGCTACACTGACCCGCCGTCGGCCGATCCCATGCCGGCCGACAGGTAAGGGCATTTGTCAACCATTCACTCTCGGTTCTATATGGAGGTGATTTGGTTAGTGGAAGTTTATGTTGGGATATAGTAGGCTGAGGCACACAGCAACGCACAGAATCGCCACACAAAATCGTGAAGCGGTATGTTGTGTGCGATTAGTTGTGCTTTTGCTTTGCGGGTGAGTTTGCGCTGCGATTTTGCCATTTACGTTAGGAACGCATGCGTTACGCCCGAAAAAGGGAACACATGTTGCAATGGAAATCGCGGGAATTATTCGCATTACCACCAGTTTCCATTTACCGAAATCGAAGGGCACAATTGGAAACGCAAAACGAGTTGCGCTAACGCACGAAAAAACGCGCTAGTGTGGCTTAGCCCTAACTGTACCTACGTACGTCACTGTAACCTCTGTAGTGTGATCGTAGTCTGGGGCGGGACCTAGGTTATGTGTGTTGGGATGCCCAGAATCACCATTATTTATTGATCCTAGTAGTGTTATGGTGTGTTGCTCTATGTTTGCCCACTATGAGTATGGTCTATTGCTATAGATATTTTCTAGGGGGGTTTATATGTGGAGGTTTCGGTATTTTAATGGGATAACGGGCTTATATTTTACCTTATCGTGGACGTGCCTTTTGGTATGAGGTCTTTTTCTTTAGCTGAGCTATCTTGTAGCTCTCCTGTTTGTTTTTTTGTGGTCAAAGTTCAAGCCTTAAAGAATAATCGCAGGGTTCCGACCCGTGACGCATGATGTGGACAAACGGACCGTTTCGGAATATAATTGGCCTGGTCCTGGGCACTTATCGGGGGAACATGGGAACGTTCGTTCGGAGATCGTTGATACGAGCGGCCGGTCTCAGAGATAAAGTGGCCGTACAAGTTGCCATTATTGTCCAAAAAACCGCCGTGGACAACATCTTGCGCAGCGTTTGCACCCGCGTCGAATGTGTGTACGAACCTGCTTACAGAACCTACTGTACATGGATAACCAGCCGTTGCACATGGCTTAATGTGTGTTGTACTTTGATTTTTTAAAACCTCGTAACCTTATGCAACTTAGATTTCCTGTTTTGCGATCTTTTCCCAAATCCCACGCGTTAGTTAGTGGGTGCACTTTGATAATGTATTTACAGGAAAAACGGTTATTATGCATCCAGTACTTACCACAATAATCTTATTCTGGTTGTGCTCTGCTCCCCTTGAAAACTCCCCCCATATGTTTACACAGGGCACGCTGAGTCAATTAAGCTCTGCTATGTTTACACGATACAACACCCGGACATGTCTTTGATGGTACCCGGACTAAAGGACGTGGCGTAGAAGGAGAGAAACCCCCCCCCCCCTTCCCTATCTGCTGGATAAGAAACTCTCGTCCTAAACAATTCAAGTCTGCCACTAAACACAAATGAGCGAAAGGATACAGGAGAAGATGTGACACCAATAATACAAAGTGAACGACATGGATGGTCATGTGGCCAGACGCGATAGATAGATAGATCGATAAGAAGTAGAAGATAGATAGATAGATAGATGGAGGGGAAGGACGGACAGACAAACAGAGACAGACAGACAGACGAGAAAGAGAGATAGATGTCGATAGATAGAGAGAGATAGAGAGATAGAGAGAGATGGGGGGAGGAGAGAAGCTAGAAAGAGTAGATAGATTTAAATAGATAGATAGATAGATAGATAGATAGATATAGACAAACAGACAGGACAGAGGACAGACAGAAGATAGATAGATAGAAGATATAGGTAGATAGATGATAGATAGATCGATAGATGAAATAGGTAGATAGATAGATGACTAGATAGACTAGGATAGTAATAGGTAGATAGAAGATATAGATAGATGATAGATAGATAGATAGATAGATAGATAGATAGATAGATAGATAGATGAAGATGAAATATAGATAGATAGAAGATAGATTAGATAATAGGTAGATAGATAGGATGAAGATTAGATAGAAGAAGATAGATAAATAGGTAGATAGTAGATGATAGTTAGATAGGTAGATAGATAGAAGATGATTGATAGATAGATATCTAGATAGAAGATAATAGGTAGATAGATAGATGGTGATAGATAGATAGATCGATAGAAGATAGATAGATAGATAATAGATGATAGAAGATAGATGATAGATTAGATAGATGTAGATAGATTATATAGATAGATAGATAAGAGGTAGCTAGATAGATAGATAGACTAGATAGATGATAGATAGATGATAGATAGATAGATGATAGATAGATTAGATAGATAGATAGGTTAGAAGCGAGATGATTACGATAGATAGATAGATAGCTTAGATAATAGGTAGATAGATAGATGAATCGATAGATTAGATAGATAATAGGGAGATCGATAGATGATAGATAGATGATAGATAGCTAGATAGGATAGATTAGAGAGATAGAAGATAGATAGCAATATAGATAGATAGGATGAGATAGATAGATAGATAATAGTAGATAGATAGATGATAGCCGAGATAGATAGAAGATAGATAGATAATAGGTAGATAGATAGAATGATAGTTAGATAGTGATAGATAGATAGCGATAGATAGAGATCTAGAGAGATAGATAATAGGGTAGATAGTAGATGGTAGATAGAATAGATATATGATAGATAGATAGATAGTAGGATAGATAAAGGTAGATAGATAGATGGTAGTAGCTAGATAGATAGATAGTAGATAGAAGATAGATAGATCGATAGATGATAGATCGTAAGGCTAGATAGATAGATAGCTAGTAATAGTAGATAGATAGATAGATAGATAGATAGTAGATAGATAGATAGATAGATAGATAGATGATAGATAATAGGTATGATAGATAGAGTGATAGTTTAGGAGATAGATAGATTAGATAGCGATATATATAGATAGATAGATAATAGGTGAGAAGATACGATGGTAGATAGATAGATAGATGCATAGATGATAGATGATCAGATAGAGGACTAGATCGATAACGATAGATTAGATAATAGATAGAAGATAGATAGCATAATAGGTAGATAGATAGATGTGCTTAGATAGAAGATAGATAGATATAATAGGTAGATAGATAGAGATAGATAGATGATAGATAGATAGAAGATAGATAGATAGAAATATAGATAGATAGATAGATAGATAATAGTAGATAGATAGATGAAGATTAGATAGATAGATAGATAAAGGTAGATAGATAGATGATGGTAGATAGATAGATAGATAGAGTAGATAGATGATAGATAATAGATAGATAGATATAGGTAGATAGATAGATGGTAGATAGAGAGATGGATAGATAGATAGAAGATATGATAGATAGATAGATAGATGAAGATGGATAGATAGATATATAATAGATAGAGCATAGATGATAGATAGCTAGTAGCTATAGTCTAGATAGATAGATAGAGTAGATAGATAGATAGTAGATGATAGATAGATCTAGATAGATGAAGATAGATGTAGATAGATATAGATAGTAGATAGATGATATATAGATGAGATAGATTAGATAGATTCAGATAGATAGATAGGATAGATAGATAATAGGTAGATGAATAGATGCTAGATAGATAATAGATAATAGTAGTATAGTAGATAAGATGATAGATAGATGATGAGATAGATAGATTAGATAGATAGATGAGAATATAGATAGATAGATAGATAGATAGAAATAGGTAGAATAGATAGATGATAGAGTGATAATAGATAGATAGATAATAGTAGATAGCTAGTATGATAGTTAATGAAGATTAGATAGATAGGAGAGATGAGAGAGTAGTAGTATATAGATAGATAGATAATGAGTAGATTAGATAGATGGTAGATAGATAGCTAGATGCTAGATAGATATATAGATAGATAGATAATAGGTAGATAGATAGATGGTAGATAGATAGATGAGAAGATAAATAGATGACTAGGATAGATTGGATAGATAGATAGATAGATAGATAATAGATAGATAGAGAGATGATAGTTAGATAGATAGATAGATACGATTAGATAGTAATAGGTAGATAGATAGAGGGGTGATTAGTTTAGATTTGTTACGATAGATAGATAGGATAGATAGATAGCTAATAGGTAGATAGATAGATGGTAGATAGATAGATAGATAGATAGTATAGCTAGATGATGATAGATATGATAGATAGATAGATAGTTAGATAATAGATAGATCGATAGAATAGGTTGTAGATAATGATAGTTAGAAGATAGATAGATAGATAGATACTATAGATAGATATAGTAGATAGATAAGGAGATAGATAGATAGATAGATGTAGATAGATAGATAGAGATAGATAGATCAGATAGATAGATTAGATAGAATAGATAGATAGTTAGATAAGAGTAGATTAGAATAGAGATAGTAGATAGATGATTAGATAGATAGATAGAAGGATAGATGATAGATAGCTAGACGTATGATAGATAGATAGATAGATAGATAGATAGATAGAATGATAGATTGATAGATAGCTTTTGGTGATCTTTTTTTTTTACAAGTGGTGATTGCTGCATATATAATCCCTAGGGGGGATTGGAATCTTTTTGCTCATTTCGACCTACATGATTCCCGTCTCAATGCTACTATAACCGCCATATACGTCCCTAGTCATGAGGGGGGCCTTAGCTCTAACTCTTTTTGTGATCTCGGTGGAATTAGCACCCCATGATAGCCTGACCAGTGGGTACTAAAGATGATCTAGGGTTTTTTGCGGAATTTCGCTTTGTGGATTTTTTTGAGCTGCGTTCGAAAAGTCAAGAAATTTTCGAAAATGTTGTAAAATGATACAGTAACTTACTGTAAATTGCTCTGGGACCTGGAAATGGTCAGACAGAATCTATTGATTGAAACTAACTAATCAGATTCTTTTCAAGTCAGAGTTGGTTACAATACAATTATTTCAGAAGAATCAGATGGTTAGTTAACAAATCAGATTCGTTCTGAAAGAATCTAATTGTAACAAATTCTGATTGGTATTAAAATTATATTCTCCAGAAACATACAATAAGATTCTTTCTGACCAGAATCTGTTGTAACAATTGTTGATTGGAAAAGAAATCTGATTGGTTGTTACCAATCAGACTTTCTTGAAATAATCTGATGTGATCCAATCGGTTGGTTACAAATAAGATTCTTTTCAGGTCCCCCAGACCATTTCCCAGGTCCCAGGGCCATTATAGTAGAAGTTACCATTGCTACTTCTTATATTAGGTGGATCTGAGAAAAATATTTCTCCCATTGATTTTAATGCGTTTGCCTGTGGATTTAGAATTTATTTTTTTTTCAGAAGTTGCGAATCCGCAGGCAGAACGGATTTTTGCAGCAGTTTTGCCCATCTCTAGTGGGTACCTGGTACACCCTGAATACCATTCTTATAAATGTGCGGGTTTCAATTTAAGCCAGATTTGCTAGATCAATGAAAGATTAGGATTCACGTATTAAAATTCCATGCAATGTGTCTTTTTCTCATCCAGTATTAGGTTATCCTATGTATCAGTGCTGGTTGGTTACATTGTTATCAGGGCTGGTTGGTTAATTGAATAGGTGGTTGTCATTGTATCAGGGCTGGTTGGTTACATTGTATCAGGGGGGTTGGTTACATTGTATCAGGGGTGGTTGGTTACAATATATCTCGGGCGGTTGGTTACATGTTTCAGGGTGGTTAGTCATTGTATCGAGCTGGTTGGTTTAAAATGTATCAGGGCTGGTTGGTTAGTTTGTATCAGGGATGTAGTAATGTTGTATCAGGGCTGGTTGGTTTACACTGTATCAGGGCTGGTTGGTTACTGTATCAGGGGCTGGTTGGTACAACTGTATCAAGATGGTTGGTTATGTTGTATCAGGGATGGTTGGTTACGTTTTGTATCGGGGCTGGTTGGTTACATTATATCGGGGCTGGTTGGTTACATTGTATCGGGGCTGGCTGGTTACATTGTATCAGGGCTGGTTGGTTAATGTATATGGGCTGGTGGTTAAATTGTATCAGGCTGGGTTGGTAACAATGTATCAGGGCTGGTTGGTTACATTGTGATTAGGTGATTGGTAGATTGTATCAGGGTGGTTGGTTACATGTATCAGGAAGGTTGGTTACATTGTATCAGGGTGTTTGATTACATTGTATCGGGCTGTGTAGTAACATTGTATCAGGGCTAGTTGGTTACAGTTGTATCAGGTGGTGGGGATACGTGTATAAGGATTGCGGTTAAGTTGGATCATGGCTGGTTGGTTACGTTGTATCAGGGGCTGGTGGTACATTGTAGTAGTGCGGGTTGGTTACATTGTATTAGTGCTGGTTGGTACATTGTATCAGGGGCTGGTTGGTACATTGTATCAGGGCTGTATGGTTACATTGTATAAGGGCTGGTAATTACATTGATCAGGGTTGGTTGGTTACATTGTATCAGTTGCTGGATGGTTACATTGTATCAGTGCGGTCATTATATTGTATCAGTGCTGGTGGTTACATTGTATCAGGGATGGTTGGTTACAATGTAGCAGGCTGGTTGGTTACATGTATCCTGCTGGTTGGTTACATTGTATCAGTGCTGGCTGGTACAGTGTATCAGGGGGTGGTTGGTTACAACTGTATAAGGGCTGGTGGTTACGTGTATAAGGGATGGTTGGTTACGTTGTATCGGGGCGGTTGGTACATTATATCGGGGCTGGCTGGTTACATTGTATAAGGGCTGGTTGGTTATAAATGTATCAGGCTGGGTGGTTACATTGTTCAGTTTGGTTACAATGTATCAGGCGGTTGTTTACATGTATTAGGGCTGGTTTGGTTAGATTGTATCAGGGCTGGTTGGTACATGTATCAGGGAGGGTTGGTTATATTGTGTCAGGGCGGTTGGTTACATTGTATCAGGGCTAGTTGGTTACATGTGTATCAGGGCTGATGGTTACATTGTATCAGGGGTGGGTGGTTACCGTATAAGGGCTGGTTGTTTGAAATTGTATCAGGGCTCGGTTGGTGCTTGTATCAGTGCTGGTTGGTTACATTGTATCGGGGCTGGTTGTTTACATTATATCAGGGATGGTTGGTACATTGTATCAAATTATATCGGGCTGGTTGGTTACATTGTATCAAGGCTGGTTGGTACATTGTATCAGTGCTGGGTGGTTACATTGATTCAGTGCTGTGTGATTACATTGTATCAGTGCTGGGTGGTTACGTTGTCAGGGCTGGTTGGTTACATTGTATCGGTGCTGGGTGGTTACATTGTATCAGTGCTGGGTGGTTACTTTGTATCAGTGCTGGTTGGTTACGTTGTATCAGTGCTGGTTGATTACATTAAATAAGTGCTGGTGGTCATTATTGTATCAGTGCTGGTTGGTTACATTGTATCAGGGCTGGTTGGTTACATTGTATCAGTGTTGCTTGGTTACATTAGATCGGTGCTGGTTGGTTAATGTATCAGTGTGGTTGGTTACATTGTATCAGGGCTGGTTGGTTGCATTTTATCAGTGTTGGTTGGTTACATTAAATCAGTGTGGGTGGTTAAATTGTATCAGGGCTGGTTGGTTACATTGTATCAGGGCTCGTTGGTTACATTGTATCAGGGCTGGTTGTTACATTGTATAGGCTGGTTGTATCGGTGCTGGTTGGTTATATTGTATCGGGGCTGGTTGGTTACATTGTATCAGTGTTGGTTGGTACATTGTATCAGTGATGGTTGGTTACATTGTATCAGGGCTGGTTGGTTACATTGTATCAGGGCTCGTTGGTTACATTGTATCAGGGCTGGTTGGTTACATTGTATCAGGGCTCGTTGGTTACATTGTATCAGGGCTGGTTGGTTACATTGTATCAGGGGGGTTGGTTAATTGTATCGGTGCTGGTTGGTTATATTGTATCGGGGCTGGTTGGTTACATTGTATCAGTTGGGGTGGTTACATTGTATCCGTGCTGGTGGTTACATTGTATCAGGGCTGGTTGGTTACATTGTATCAGGGTCGTTGGTTACATTGTATCATGGCTGGTTGGTTACATGTTCAGTGTGGTTGGTTACATTGTATCAGGGCGTGTTGAAATCTCTGCATGTAGAGTTTCTAGGGGATTGCGCAAAAATAGAGATCTGGGGCTGTAAACAAGCCACGTGTTCATTGGAGGAGGAGTACAGATGTCACTTTTCCGGCCAACAAAGGGGTAGCTGCTATAAAATAATGCAGCAAGGGGACTTGGCCCATAGACACACAGTACAGAGCTGCACTGACCTGATACCAAGGCAAGAAAGGAAATAAACAAAGAATCCTGCAGGAGCAGAGAAATGCCTTTCCTGGGGCAGGACTGGAGAGCGCCTGGTCAGAGCTGGTGAAGACAGATGATGCTGGAAAAGGTTCCTGGAAGAGCAGAGTAACTAGTCAATGACCTCAGCAGGTGAGTTATACCAGATACCCACCAACCCTGATACAATGTAACCAACCAGCCCTGATACAATGTAACCAACCAGCCCTGATACAATGTAACCAACCAGCCCATTCAATGTAACCAACCAGCCCTGATACAATGTAACCAACCAGCCCTGATACAACGTAACCAACCAGCCCATTCAATGTAAACTAACCAGCCCTGATACAATGTAACCAGCCAGCCTTACACATTGTAACCAACCAGCCCTGACACAATGTAACCAACCAGCCCATTAAATGTAACTAACCAGCCCCTGATACAATGTAACCAACCAGCCCTGAGACAACTAACCAACCAGCCCATTAAATGTAACTAACCAGCCCTGATACAATGTAACCAACCAGCCCTGATACAACGTAACCAACCAGCCCATTCAATGTACCAACCAACCAGCCCTGATACAATGTAACCAGACAGCCCATTCAATGTAACCAACCAGCCCTGATACAATGTAACCAACCAGCCCATTCAATATAACTAACCCAGCCCTGATACAATTGTAACCAACCAGCCCTGACACATTGTAACTAACCAGCCCTGATACAATGTAACACCAGCCCTGATACAAGAACCAACCAGCCTGACACATTGTATAACCAAGCCTTACAATGTAACCAACAGCTGATACAACGTAACCAACCAGCCCATTCAATGTAACTAACCAGCCACGATACAATGTAACCAACCAGCCCTTACACATTGTAACCAACCAGCCCTGACACAATGTAACCAACCAGCCCTGACACATTGTAACCAACCAACCCTGATACAATGTAACCAACCAGCACAGAACAATTACAACCAGCGCAGATACAATGTAACCAACCTGCCCTGATACAATGTAGCCTGATACATGTAACCAACCAGCCCTGATGCAATGTAACCAACCAGCCCTGATACAATGTAACCAACTAGCCCTGACACAATGTGACTAACCAGCCCTGACACATTGTAACCAACCAACCCTGATACAATGTAACCAACCAGCCCTGACACATTGTAACCAACCCTGATACAATGTAACAACCCAGCCCTGATACAATGTAACCAAACAGCCCTGATACAATGTACCAACCACACACTGATACAATGTAACCAACCAGCCCTGATACAATGTAAACCAAACCAACCAACCTGAAACCAATGTAACCAACCAGCCCCTGATACAATGTAACAAACCCTAATACAATGTAACCAACCATCACTGATACAATGTAACAATGTAGCCCTGATACAATGTAACCAACCAGCCCGATGCAATGTAACCAACCGCCTGATGCAATGTAACCAACTAGCCTGATACAATGTAACCAACCAGCCCTGACACATTGTAAACTAACCAACCCTGATACAATGTAACCAACCAGCCCTGACACTGTAACCAACCAAACGTGATACAATGTAACCAACTAGCCCTGTATACAATATAACCAACCAACCCTGATACAATGTAACCAACCAGCCCTGATACAATGTAACAACAGCCTGATCAGTGACCAACCCCGATACAATGTAACCAACCAACCCTGATACAATGTAACCAACCAGCCCCTGATACAACGTAACCAACCAGCCCTGACACAATGGTAACCAACCAACCCAGATACAATGTTAACCAACCAACCCTGATATGTGACTAACCAGCCCTGACACATTGTAACCAACCAACCCTGATACAATGTAACCAACCATCCTTGACACATTGTAACCAACCCTGATACAATGTAACCAACCAGCCCTGATACAAGTAACCAAACAGCCCTGATACAATGTAACCAACCAACACTGATACAATGTAACCAACCAGCCCTGATACAATGTAACCAACCAACCAACCAACCAACCAACCAACCAACGTGATACAATGTAACCAACCAGCCCTGATACAATGTAACCAACCCTAATACAATGGAACCAACCATCACTGATACAATGTAACAATGTAGCCCTGATACAATGTAACCAACCAGCCCTGATGCAATGTAAACCAACCAGCCCTGACACATTGTAACTAACCAACCCATGATACAATGAACCAACCAGCCCTGACACATTGTAACCAACCAACCGTGATACAATGTAACCAACCAGCCTGATACAACGTAACCAACCAGCCCTGATACAATATAACCAACCAACCCTGATACAATGTAACCAACCAACCCAGATACAATGTAACCAACCAACCCTGATATGTGACCAACCAGCCCTGATACAAACAATCTAACCAACTTTGACCACTCCACCCAGTTCTCCAGTGTCTAAGGTTCCTCACATACACAGACACACAATGTGAACAGCATCATGGGTCAGAGCTTTGCAGAAACAGAGTTCCTACCGCCTATAACCAGATAAACATGGTTTGTGGTTTTTTTCTAGCGATCATATGACCTGTGCTACCATTAGATGCCATTAGATGGGGTTGTAGATGTTTGGTATCCTGCCTTAATACCTAACATTCTGCATGTCATTGCCCAGGGTCCATAGTAGTAATAAGTGATACAATACTCTCTGCTACATCCATCCTCTCTATAAACAAGTTGCTATTGTGTTTATTTCTTACTCCTATCAAAAACTTAACAGCCATTTGCACATGTGTATTGTAATAAACCCTGCATTGCAGTACATACCTGTCTTGGGATATGTGTGTCTTTCTACAACCAGTTTCTTTTGTAACATCCAGTCTGATGAAGGAGGCTTAGGGCTCCGAAAGCTTGCTTCATTTTTTTTAATCTAGTTAGCCATAAAAGGTATCACAGCTCATTTTCTTTTCACACCAACCTTACAATCTGATTGTACAATCTTCAGGCAATCTTACCACAAACTCTGTAATATGAGGGTCCATCTGTTCAAATATCATTATAATACATTGCAATAGATGGCCTAGGTAGGTTATTTGCACAATGGTAGAAATATATAGGAAGATTGGTCAATCAAATTGTAAGGTACATGGACAGTTGTAGCTCATTGCTGTAAGGGTTAACTTTGTAAGTGTTGCAGTGTATCATATCCTTGCATTGCTAGGTACTTGTTTAGCCATTTAATGATAACTTGTATGACACAATCACATGTAAAACTGTGTTCAAATTAATTTTATTTGTGGTAGTACATATATCATGCAGTGGCTGTCTGGGTAGGATTTTGTGTTGGGGTGGTGGTACATTTATCATGCAGTGGCTGTCTGGGTAGGATTTGTGTGGGGTGGTGGTTACATTTATACATGCAGTGGCTGTCTGGGGAGGATTTTGTGTGTTGGGGTGTTGGTACATTATCATGCAGTGGCTGTTCTGGTAGATTTTGTGTGGGGGTGGTGTACATTTATCATGCAGTGGCTGTCTGGGTGGATTTTGTGTGTGGGGTGGTACATTTATCATGCAGTGGCTGTCTGGGTAGGATTTTGTGTTGGTGGTGGTACATTTATCATGCAGTGGCTGTGGGTAGGATTTTGGTTGGGGTGGTGGTACATTATCATGCAGTGGCTGTCTGGGTAGGATTTTGTGTTGGTGGTGGTACATTTATCATGCAGTGGCTGTTGGGTAGGATTTGTGTGGGGGGGTGGTGGTACATTTATCATGCAGTGGCTGTCGGGTAGGATTTTGTTGGGGTGGTACATTTATCATGCAGTGGCTGTCGGGGTAGGATTTTGTTGTTTGGGGTGGTGGTACATTTATCATGCAGATGGCTGTCTGGGTAGGATTTTGTGTTGGGGTGGTACATTTATCATGCAGTGGCTGTCTGGGTAGGATTTGTGTGTTGGTGTGGTACATTTATCATGCAGTGGCTGTCTGGGTAGGTTTTGTGTTGGGGTGGGTGGTACATTTATCATGCAGTGGCTGTCTGGGTAGGATTTTGTGTTGGTGGTGGTACATTATCATGCAGTGGCTGTCTGGGTAGGATTGTGTTGTTGGGGTGGTGGTACATTTTCATGCAGTGGCGTGGGTAGGATTTTGGTTGGGGGTGGTTACATTATCATGCAGTGGCTGTCTGGGTAGGATTTTGGTTGGGGGTGGTACATTTATCATGCAGTGACTGTCTGGGTAGGATCTGTTGCCCTTGTGATGTTATTGTCAGGGAAACCAGTGCTCCACGTTCTATTTATAACTGTGGAAATGTTTTGGCACCTTTGAAGTCCATAGATATTGTATTAGATGTATTCACATTAACCCCTGCCTATTTCTGAATCATTGTGTTCAGTAAACATAACGAAAGGAAACACATGAACACAACTTACAGCAGGGGTAGGTTGTCACTTCCATATTGTACAATAATGCAACCACGTGTTTTTCTTTGTAAACTGTTCGCCACTACCAAAAAGTAGTTTGACAGTTTGCTGTGGACTGATCGTGTGTTCCATAGGAGACCAACAATCGGCCATGACTTACCGGGCATGTCAAACGCCGTTCGTCCAATCCGGACAAATGGGAAGACCAACATCCTTCGTGGCCGTCCGCAAAAAACCACACACATTGTTGCTCGGTGTACCCAACCTTAAGGTACACATACATGGGCAGATGTTCTCGAATGGATTTGATCGACCAAAATGATGGGAAATCCAATCGAAGTTACGAAGAGATGGAGATTTAAATGTAGGGTTTGGCAGAAAATATTACGCCTGGCCTGGTCTTCGCTTTTCCGATAAAACACTCATATTGTCGATCGGGAAAAATGTCATACACGGATTAATATTTTGAGCGATTTGATGAATTTACTGAATCGGTAAAAATATACAGGGTTATTCAATAAATGTTTCTATCATAAAAATGGTGCTAATTTTGCCCCAACAATCAGATCTTATTTAACATTGAAAGCTAAACATCTGATTGGTTTGGGCAAAATTAGCACCATTTTTAATGTAAAAACTTTTATGAATAACCATGATAGAATATAAGATCCGGGCTTTGGTCTCTAACAAAGACATCTGGGATAAAGTGAGCATTAACCTCAGCCGGACTTAATTTTGGCCCTAGTTGTGGCCCCTGTGGGTTTTGCATCAGATGAGCTGTAGTGAAGCTGTGTGTTCATTCCAGCGCAAGGGGCCACGGACTTGGTAATGTAACACTATGAAGTGTCCTGAGAAAGGTCATTTGTCCTTGCCCTGCGAACTGACATAGACACAGTGTGTCAGATCCATCACATGACACCAGGAAAGAACATTAATCTGGTCTCCATTCCAAGAGTCTCATGGCCTCTTTACAACCTCATTGTTTATTTGTTTTATTATGTAAATCCTAATGGAGATTGTGTAACACAATTACTGTATTAGCCTAGAACACACTGATAGCATGATAACTGCACTGTGCAAACAACACACTTGTGCTCCTTGTAATTAATGTTTCCTTAAAACTATAAAGATGCTGCTTTTAGGGCATCAGAATATGTGTGTAATCACACATTGCAATGAATACGTCAGTTACTATACAGGTATATGGTCAGTATACAGTGTACAAGGGCATTATACAGTACACAAGGGCAGTATACAGTACACAAGGGCAGTATACAGTGTAAAAGGGCAGTAACAGTGTACAGGCGATATATACAGTACACAAGGGCAGTATACAGTGTACAGGGCAGTATACAGTACAAGGGCAGTATTACAGTACACAAGGGCATATACAGTGTACAAGGCAGTATACAGTTGTACAAGGGCATATACAGGTACACAAGGGCAGTAACAGTACACAAGGGCAGTATACAGTACACAAGGGCAGTATACAGTGTAAAGGAAGACAGTATTACAGTGTACAAGGGCAGTATACAGGTACACAAGGGAAGTATACAGTGTACAAGGGCAGTAACAGTAACAAGGGCATTATACAGTAAACAAGGGCAGTATACCGTACACAAGGGATATACAGGATACAAGGGCAGTAGACAGTGTACAAGGCAGTATACAGTGCACAAGGCATATACAGTGCACAAGGGCAGTATACAGTGCACAAGGGCAGTAGATACAGTACACAAGGGCAGTATACAGAAAAGGGCAGTATACAGATACAACAGATACATTACACAAGATCAGTTACATGTACATCATCAGTATACAGTGTACATCGTCAGTATACAGTGTACAAGATCAGTGTACATGGTTATAGTGTATAAGGGCAGTATATAGTGTACATGGTCAGTAACAGTGTACAAGGGTCAGTATACAGTGTTCATGTCGAGTGTATAAGGCCAGTATACAGTGAACATGGTCCAATACAGTGTACAGGCCAGTATACAGTGAAACAGGTCAGTAACAGTGTACATGGTCAGTGTATAAGGCCAGTATACAGTGAACATGTCAGTATCAGTGTACATGGTCAGTGTATAAGGGCAGTGTACATACATGGTCAGATTATAGAGTGTACATGGTCAGTATACAGTGTATCAGGGCAGATACAGTGAACATGTGTTCAAGCTTAGTGTACGGTAAATAATGTACAAGGTCAGTATACAGTGCACACAGTATAAAGTGTACAAGTTCAGTATATGCTTGTGAAGGTTCTCATTCATCCAGGTCATGGTATATCTGTTGTATTCAGTTAGTTCAACTGGACTTAAAGTTTAGTTTTGAAGACATTTTGCTAGTCATCCGTGCACCACAGTCAGTATACAGTGTACAAGTTCAGTAAACGGTGTATAAGGGCAGTATACAGTGTACAAGGTCAGTATACACTGTACAAGGCCAGTATACAGTGTAAAGGGAAGTATAGTGTACAAGGCCAGTATACAGTGCACAAGCCCAGTGTACAGTGTTCAATCTAAGTACAAGGTAGTATACAGTAAACAAGGGCAGTATAAAGAGCTCAGTCTTTCACCAGTTGCATTTTGGGAAAACAAAAATATTTTCGATGGTTACGAGAATTAGAATCAATAAAGGTTTAAATGTGACAAAGCTGGAGATGATGATTATTATTATTATTAGTTTATAAGTAAATAAATGCGAGAAACCTTTAGCCCGAATTGCACTAGGTTGGGAAAGCTAGTGTATTAGTCCCCCATATATACAGTGTTCTATGGCATTAGGATGGTATTACAAATCTAATAACAGAGTTTACTTATGATCAAACATTTATATGGTTAACAATCATGTGAATTTATACATGTTATTGTGAAGTGCTATGGAGATGTTGGCACTTTGTTAATCATAAAATAAATAAAAATATTTCATCAGTTATAATTAGTGCTTAGCTACAGTATGTCATCTGTTATAATCAGTGCTTTGCTATGTCACATTATAATCAGTGTTTAGCAATGTCATCAGTTATAATCTGTGCTTAGCTATGTCATACTTTATAATCAGTGCTGCTATGTCATATGTTATAATCGGTTTTTAGCAATGTCATCAGTTATAATCCGTGTTTAGCTATATCATCAGTTATAATCAGTGTGTAGCGTCATAGCTATAATTAGTGCTTATTAGCTATGTCATCAGTTATAATCAGTGCTTAGCTGTCTTAGTTATAATCAGTGCTTAGGAATGTCATCAGTTATAATCAGTGGTAGCTATGTCATCAGTTTTAATCAGTGTTAGCTATGTATCAGTTATAATCAGTTTAGCTATATCATCATTTATAATCAGTGTTTGAGTCATCAGTTATAATTAGTGCATTAGCTATGTCATCAGTTATAATCAGTGCTTAGCTGTCTTAGTTATAAATCAGTGCTTAGGAATGTCATCAGTTATAATCAGTGCTAGCTATGTCATCATATAATCATTGTTTAGCTATGTATCAGTTATAATCAGGTGTTTAGCTATGTATCAGTTATAATCAGTGTTTAGCTATGTATCAGTTATAATCAGTGTTTAACTATGTATCAGTTATAATCAGTGTTTAGCTATGTCATCGTTATAATCAGTGTTTAGTAATGTCATCAGTATAATCAGTGTTAGCTATGTATCAAGTGATAATCAGTGTTTAGCTATGTATCAGTTATAATCAGTGTTTAGTATGTATCAGTATAATCAGTGTTTAACATGTATCAGTTATAATCAGTGTTTAGCTATGTCATCAGTTATAATCAGTGTTAGTTATGTCATCAGTATAATCAGTTGTTTAGCTATGTCATCAGTTATAATCAGTGTTTGTTTATGTCATCAGTTATAATCAGTGTTTAGCTAGTCATCAGTTATAATCAGTGTTTAGCATGTATCAGTTATAATCAGTGTTTCTATGTCATCAGTTATAATCAGTGTTTAGCTATGTCATCAGTTATAATCAGTAGTTTGAGTTATGTCATTCAGTTATAATCAGTGTTTAGCTATGTCATCAGTTATAATCAGTGTTTAGCTATGTCATCAGTTATAATCAGTGGTGTTAGCTATGTCATCAGTTATAATCAGTGTTTAGCTATGTCATCAGTTTATAATCAGTGTTTAGCTATGTCATCAGTTATAATCAGTGTTTAGCCTATGTCATCAGTTTAATCAGTGTTTAGTATGTCATCAGTTTAATCAGTTGTTTAGCTATGTCATCAGTTATAATCAGTGTAGCTAGGTCATCAGTTATAATCAGTGTTTAGCTATGTATCAGTTATAATCAGTGTTTAACTATGTATCAGTTATAATCAGTGTTTAGCTATGTCATCAGTTATAATCAGTGTTTAGCTATGTCATCAGTTATAATCAGTGTTTACCTATGTCATCAGTTATAATCAGTGTTTAGTTATGTCATCAGTTATAATCAGTGTTTAGCTATGTCATCAGTTATAATCATTTCTTAGCTATGCCATCAGTTATTTTGAGCTATGTAATCAGTGTCACAGAGGAACTAATGTACCTACTTGGGAATATAAAGACAGCAGGAGCCATCTGGGTGTTCTGCGACCTTGATAACTTCTAATATTGTATTTGTAAGTAGAAGGTCTTTTGATGTTTTGATGATCCATGTTCACTGATGATGTAGCCATAAGACTATATTGATAATAAACAAGGGTTAAGTGTTGTTCTGACCTACAGGAAGACTGAACAAACGCCCTTCTACTATTCAATTCTATTTTAAAATCTATCGATGAGTTTCAAACTCCCACTATTCCACACAAAACCTAAGAGAGAACAAGCTGTACAGTTAGCTGATCTGCGCTGAGTAATTATTACGGTAATTATCGGCAACAGATCTAAATATACACGGAAACTGGTAGAGCAGAACAAAAGCTTAGAATACGAAGCACAAGTTGGTCCAGAAGTTTAAAGGAGAAATAAACAGACTGCAATGTTCTGATCGCTGAATTTGGCTTATTTCATCTACTTTTAAACCATAGACGGATTATTGGTGTCATTAAAGCGCATCTATACCAAAAAATAGGTTATTTTAAATTGACCATAACTGGAAACTATAATTCTTCCCAACCACCACTGTATCATTTTTTTGTTGATCTGCCCCCTATTTCTTTAGATATCCAATCTAAAACTTCTTATATTTCAGCTGTCAATCAAGTTCCTTACTCTCAAAAACTATTCTTCTGTGAGTAGTTTTACTGTAGATGGAATAGTGACAGAGTTTTGACAGTTGGAATGCTGTGTGCAGGCTTGACAGTTGGATTGTGGGAAAAAAGTCAGGTCGGATGGAAGTGGGAGTGGTTAAAAGAGGGAGGGGGGATACTGCCCCTAAACAAAATGTGTGCTGGATTGAAGGCATGCAGCAACACACGCAAATCAGAGTAAGTGCTACTTACATGTATTTAATTATAGATTAAGATGAGGCATATTTCAGTATAGTGTCCATTTAATATGCAAGGAAGGTGCATTTCACTGTTTCTGGGATATTAATAGGGGAACAGACTGTGGCTTTCATACAAATATCCTCAAGTGTACCTTTCAAACATGCCAGTTTTGATGTCTCCAGCTGTTGTAGAGTTACAGGCCTGTTATGTTTCACTTTCAAATCTTAGCTGTCTATGTGTAATAGACACATAATAATAAGCTGTGTAATAAGCCCCATTCCCCAAAATGTATTTTATAAATCTAGTTATAGGCCAGCAACCATAATCTGTGTTTAGCTATGTCATCAGTTATAATCCGTGTTTAGCTATATCATCAGTTATAATCAGTGTTTAGCTGTCATCAGTTATAATTAGTGCTTATTAGCTATGTCATCAGTTATAATCAGTGCTTAGCTGTCTTAGTTATAATCAGTGCTTAGGAATGTCATCAGTTATAATCAGTGCTTAGCTATGTCATCAGTTATAATCAGTGTTTAGCTATGTATCAGTTATAATCAGTGTTTAGGTGTCATTAAAGCGCATCTATCCAAAAAATAGGTTATTTTAAATTGACCATAACTGGAAACTATAATTCTTCCCAACCACCACTGTATCATTTTTTTTGTTGATCTGCCCCCTATTTCTTTATAACCAATCTAAAACTCTTATATTTCAGCTGTCAATCAAGTTCCTTACTCTCAAAACTATTCTTCTGTGAGTAGTTTTACTGTAGATGGAATAGTGACAGAGTTTTGACAGTTGGAATGCTGTGTGCAGGCTTGACAGTTGGATTGTGGGAAAAAAAGTCAGGTCGGATGGAAGTGGGAGTGGTTAAAAGAGGGAGGGGGGATACTGCCCCTAACAAAATGTGTGCTGGATTGAGGCATGCAGCAACACACGCAAATCAGAGTAGTGCTCTTACATGTATTTAATTATAATTAAGATGAGGCATATTTCAGTATAGTGTCCATTTAATTGCAAGGAAGGTGCATTTCACTGTTTCTGGGATATTATAGGGGAACAGACTGTGGCTTTCATACAAATATCCTCAAGTGTACCTTTCAACATGCCAGTTTTGATGTCTCCAGCTGTTGTAGGTTACAGGCCTGTTATGTTTCACTTTCAAATCTTAGCTGTCTATGTGTAATAGACACATATAATAACGTGTAATAAGCCCCATTCCCCAAAATGTATTTTATAAATCTAGTTATAGCCAGCAACCATAATCTGTGTTTAGCTATGTCATCAGTTATAATCCGTGTTTACTATATCATCAGTTATAATCAGTGTTTAGCTGTCATCAGTTTCTAATTAGCTGCTATTGTATCAGGGCTGGTTGGTTACATTGTATCGGTGCTGGTTGGTTATATTGTATCGGGGCTGGTTGGTTACATTGTATCAGTGTTGGTTGGTTACATTGTATCAGTGCTGGTTGGTTACATTGTATCAGGGCTGGTTGGTTACATTGTATCAGGGCTGGTTGGTTACATTGTATCATGGCTGGTTGGTTACTTGTAATCAGGGCTGTTGAAATCTCTGCATGTAGAGTTTCTAGGGGGAATTGCGCAATAATAGAGATCTGGGAGCTGTAAACAAAGCCACGTGTTCATTGGAGGAGGAGTACAGTATGTCACTTTTCCGGCAACAAAGGCTGAGCTGCTATAAATAATGCAGCAAGGGGACTTGGCCCCATAGACACACAGTACAGAGCTGCACTGACCTGATACCAAGGACAAGAAAGGGAATAAACAAAGAATCCTGCAGGAGCAGAAATGCCTTTCCTGGGGCAGGACTGGAGAGCGCCTGGTCAGAGCTGGGTGAAGACAGATGATGGCTGGAAAAGGTTCCTGGAAGAGCAGAGTAACTTAGTCAATGACCTCAGCAGGTGAGTGTTATACCAGATACCCAACCAGCCCTGATACAATGTAACCAACCAGCCCTGATACAATGTAACCAACCAGCCCTGATACAATGTAACCAACCAGCCCGATGTACAATTGGTTGTTGTTGTAACCAACCAGCACCGATACCAATTAAACCACAGCGCGCAGATTTAGATACATAGGCCTATTGCTATCTTAGTGTCTTCCGCTGGCCAAGCGCCCCCCATCAAGGACTTTGATCTATAGGTAGCTTCCATTACAGTCGAATGACTCCGAGGTTGTGGCTGTATCGTTATAGGCATACAATTACTACATCCTTGTTCTACGGTTTTTTTTTTTTTAGGGATCCATCTGTCCGGTTACTTAACGTAAAGGCCCCAGATGCATCATGTCTTGTTATAAGTTCCGCCAACCGCAAGGTCACCATGGATAGCTCAGAATTTGTTGTTCGTTAGTTAGTAATGTTTAAACCAACCAGGCGGTCCTGAATACATGCGAGTCCCCCTCTCCAAGTGTAATGTCATGGACGAAATGTAACGATTAGTTGGTTGTGATTTAGCCCTGACACATTAAGATTGACTTAACAAGCCCCCGCCCCTGTTTTCGGACTGTCCTTGACATGAGTATTGTCTCGGTACTTGAGGACATATAACCAACCCTAAGATCACAATGTGCAAGGAGCATTTTACGCAGTTGCCCCTTTGACACGGTATAACAGTAGCCGTCCAGACCTGACAGGTGTTTACATGTCTAACTCCACTATCCATCTGGCCCTTATGCTGAACGTTACCATGACACAACAGCCCTGATACATCAGTGCGCATCTAGACTGACACTTAACGCAACTTGCTGAGTATCATGACAATTGCTCTACCTGTCCACCTTTTCCCCCCGTTCGGACCAAGCAGAGCTGCTCTAGATATGCTTCTGTCGATTTTGGCCCCCCCGGTTGACTAATCATAGTAGGACCTTCAATATGGCCCGTGGAAGTCCAATCGCTACGGCAATTGACATATAGTAACCAAATCAGGCGCTACATTGTTAGACCATCTGTTGATCAGATAGCATAGGTTAAGTCATAAACCCTATTACAACGGTTACATCGCTATTCCTACGACGCACCGATTATGTTCATATAAATTGATACATATCTGGGCCTGGGTAACAAGGTAGCTGTTGGGTGGTACATTATGCTAAATGTTTAAGGGCTCTAGACGATAGACGGATCTGGCGCCCCTTTGAACATTGTATATATCCGCCGCCATTCGCGCCCCCGTCAGCGGCTTGTGATTCCTATTTGTATCACGTTGTTCGCCGTTGCCCCCGCCTCATCATTTGCTATCAGGGGGGGTTACTCGGTGGTTGGTTGGTTACAGTTGGTTATACATGGGCTGGTTGGTTACATTGTATCAGTGTTGGTTTGGCTATACATTTATTAGGTTGTGGTCAGGGCTGGTTGGTTACATTGTATCGGGTTGGGTGGTTACAATGTGTCAGGGCTGGTTAGTCACATTGTGTCAGGGCTAGTTGGTTAAATTGTATCAGGGCTGGTTGGTTACATTGCATCAGGGCTGGTTGGTTACATTGTATCAGGGCTACATTGTATCAGGGCAGGTTGGTTACATTGTATCTGCGCTGGTTGGTTAATTGTATCTGTGCTGGTTGGTTACATTGTATCAGGGTTGGTTGGTTACAATGTGTCAGGGCTGGTTGGTTACATTGTGTCAGGGCTGGTTGGTTACAATGTGAAGGGCTGGTTGGTTACATTGTATCAGGGCTGTTAGTTACATTGAATGGGCTGGTTGGTTACGTTGTATCAGAGCTGGTTGGTTACATTGTATCAGGGCTGGTTAGTTACAATGTGTCAGGCTGGGTTGTTACATTGTATCAGGGCTGGTTGGTTACATTGTATCAGGGCTGGTTAGTTACAATGTGTCAGGGCTGGTTGGTTACATTGTTCGGGCTGGTTAGTTATATGAAGGCTGGTTGGTTACATTGTATCAGGGCTGGTTGGTTACATTGAATGGGCTGGCTGGTTACATTGTATCAGGGCTGGTTGGTTACATTGAATGGGCTGGTTGGTTACGTTGTATCAGGGAGGTGGGTACTGTATGGCTGGTTAGTTACATTTAATGGGCTGGTTGGTTACGTTGTATCAGGGCTGGTTGGTTACATGTATCAGGGCTGGTTAGTTACATTAATGGGCTGGTTGGTTACATTGTGTCAGGCTGGTTGGTTACAATGGTAAGGGCTGGCTGGTGTACAGTTGTATCAGGGCTCGGTTAGTTACATTGAATGGGCTGGTTGGTATATCAGTTGTATCAGGGTGGTTGGTTACATTGTATAGGGCTGGTTGGTTACATTGAATGCTCTCTATGTCCGCTACTCTCTGCTCTGTTCTGCAAAAAAAAAAAAGCTTCTGAACCCATGATGCTGTTCACATTGTTTGGGGGGTTGTCTGTGTTATGTGAGGCATGAGGAACCTTAGACAATGGAGGGAACTGGGTGGTGGGAGTGGGTCACAAGTTTGGGTGGTTAGATTGTTTTTGACGATTGTTTGTATTCAGGGATGCTGGTTTGGTCACATTATTCAGGGTGGTTGTTTTGTTGGTTCTTACATTGTATGGGTTGGTTTTTTGGTTACATTGTATAGGGTTGGTTGGTTATATTTGTGATCAGGGATGGTTGGTTCGTTGTATCAGGGCTGGTTGGTGACATGTATTCACGGTTGGTGGTTACAATGTGTCAGGGCGGTTGGTTACTTTGATCAGGGTTGGTTAGTAAATGTGTCAGGGCTGGTGGTGGTACCTTGCATCAGGGCTGGTTGGTAAATTGTATCAGGGCTACATTGTTACATGGTATCAGTGATGGTGGTTACATTGTATTAGGTTGGGTACACTTGTATCAGGGCTGGTGGTTACATTGTATCAGCGTTGGTTGGTTGGTTGGTGGTTCGGTGGGTTGGTTAACATTGTATCAGGGAATGGTTGGTTACATTGTATCAGTGTTGGTTGGTTACAGTGTATCAGGGGCTGTTGGTTACATTGTATCAGGCTGGTGGTTACTGTATCCGGGTGGTTACAATGTGTCAAGGATGGTTGGTTACTGTATCAGGGTGCGTTGGTTACAATGGTCAGGGCGGTTAGTCACATATCAGGTTGGTTGGTTACATTTGATCGGGGTTGGTTGTTAAATTGTGTCAGGGCTTGGTGGTTAGTGTATCAGGGCGGTTGGTTACATTGTATCGGGTTTGGTTGGTACATTGTATCGGGTTGGTTGGTCCACAGTGTATCAGGGCTGGTTGGTTACATTGTATCAGGCTGGTTGCGTTACATGTATCAGGGTTGCGTTGGTTATATTGTATCAGGGCTAGTTGGTTACATTGTATCACGGTGGTGGTTACAATGTGTCAGGCTGGTGGTTACATTGTATCAGGGTTGGTTAAGTACAATGTGTCAGGGCTGGTTGGTTAACATTGTATCAGGGCTAGTTGGTTTACATGGCATCAGGGCTAGTTGGTACTTGCATCAGGGCTGGTTGGTTACATTGATCAGGCTACATTGTTACATGTATCAGTTGATGGTGTGGTTTTTTAAATTGTATAGGGTTTGGTACAATTGTATCAGGGGGTGGTTGGTTACATTGTATCAGGGGTGGTTGGTTGGTTATTGTATCAGGGCTGGTTGGTTACATTGTCTCAGTGTGGTTGGGTTACATTGTATCAGGGCTGGTTCGGGGTACATTTATCAGGGCTGGTATGGTGGTTACATTGTATCGGGTTGTGTTACAATGTGCAGGGCTGGTGGTTACATTGTATCGGGTTGGTGGTTACAATGTGTCAGGCTGGGTAGTCACATTGTGTCAGGGCAGTTGGTTACTTGTATAGGGATGGTTGGTTACATTGCATCAGGGCTGGTTGGTACATTGTTATCAGGGATACATTGTATCAGGCAGTTCGGTTACATGTATCTGCGCTGGGTGGTTAATTGTTTATCTGTGCTGTTGGTTACATTGTAATCAGGGGGGTTTGGTTACAATGTGCAGGGCGGTTGGTTACATGTGTCAGGGCTGGTTGGTTCCAATGGTAAGGGTGGTTGGGTAACATGTATCAGGGCTGTAGTTACATTGAATGGGCTGGTTGGTTACGTTGTATCAGAGTGGTTGGTTACATTGTATCAGGGATGGTTAGTTACAATGGTCAGGGCTGGTTGGTGACATTGTATCAGGGTGGTTGGTAATTGTATCAGGGCTGGTTTAGTTAACATGTGTCAGGGCTGGTTGGTTACATTGTATCAGGGCTGGTAGTTATATGATGGGCTGGGTTGGTACATTGAATCAGGGCTGGTTGGTTACATTGAATGGGCTGGTGGTTACATTGTATAGGCTGGTGGTTAATTGATGGGTGCGTTGGTTCGTTGATCAGGGCTGGTGGTTACTTGTTATCGGGCTGAGTTAGTTACATTAATGGGCTGGTTGGTTACGTTGTATCAGGGCTGGTTGGTTACATTGTATCAGGGATGCTGGTTAGTTACAGTTAATGGGCTGGTGGTTACATTGTGTCAGGGCGGTTGGTTACAAAGGTGTAAGGGCTGGTGGTTACATTGTATCAGGGCTGGTTAGACATTGAATGGGCTGGTGGTTACGTTGTATCAGGGGCTGGTGGGTTACTGGTCTCAGGGCTTGGTTGGTTACCATGATGGGCTGGTTGGTTACATTGTATCAGGGCTGGTTGGTACATGTATCAGGGCTGGTTGGGACATTGATCAGGGCTGGTTGGGGTATCTGTATAACACTCACCTGCTGAGGTCATTGACTCTAAAGTTAATCTGCTCTTCCAGGGAAACCTTTCCAGCCAGCATCTGTCTTCACCCAGCTCTGAACAGCGTTCTCCAGTCCTGAACCAGGAAAGGACATTTTAGGCTCTCTGCAGGATTCTTTGTTGTATTCCCTTCTTGTCCTTGGTATCAGGTCAGTGCAGCTCTGACGGTGGTCTATGGGGCCAAGTCCCCTTGCTGCAGAGTTATAGCAGCTCAGCCTTTGATTGCCGGAAAAGTTGGACATACTGTACTCCCTCCTCAATGAACACGTGGCTTTGTTTCACAGCTCCCAGATCTCTATTATTGCGCAATTCCCCCTAGAAACTCTTACATTGCAGGATTTTCAACAGCCCTGATACAATGTAAACCAACAGCAACTGATACAATGTAACCAACCAGCCATGCTTACAATGTAACCAACGAGCTGATACAAATTGTAACCAAACCAGCCTGATACAAGTAACCAACCAGCACTGATAAATGTAACCAACCAACACTGATACAATGACCAACAGCCACGATACAATATAACCAACAGCACCGCTACAATGTAAACAAACAGCACTGATTACAATGTAACAACCAGCACCTTGATACAATGTAACCACGAGCCTGATACCAATGTAACCAACCAGCCCTGATTACCCATGTAACCAACGAGCCCTGATACAATGTAACCACCAGCCCTGATCAATTTTGTAACCAACCATCACTGATACAATGTTAACCAACCAACACGATACAAATGTAACAACCAGCCCCCAGATACAAGATAACCAACCAGCACCGAACAATGTAAACCAACCAGGCACGATACAAATGTAACCAAACCAGCCCTGATACAAGGTTGTAACCAACGAGCCCTGATACAATTGTAAACCAAAAGCCTGATACAATGTACCCAACCAGCACTGATTTCAATGGAAACCAACCAACAATGATAAAATGCAACCACCGCCCTGATACAATTGTAACCAACAAGCCCTGATACCAATGTAACCAACCAGCACCGAATCAAGTAACCAAGCAACACTGATACAAAGGGTAACCAACCAGCCCTGTGTACAATGTAACCAACCAGCACATGATACAATAATGTAAATGTAACCAACCAGCAAGTTATTTAAATGTAATCAACCAGCATGATACAACGAACAAACAGCACTGATACAAAGTAACCACCCAGCACTGAACAATGGAACCCACCCAGCACCGATACAATGTAACCCCAACCAGCCATGATACAAACGTAAACCACCCAGCACTGATACAATGTAATCCACACAGCACTGTTACAATGTAACCACCAGCACTGATACAATGTAACAAACCAGCATTGATACCAATGTAACCCAACCAGCCCCGATATAATTTGAACAATTGTAACCAACCATCCCTGAATAATGTAAAACAACCAGCCGATACAAGTAACCAAACCAGCCCTGATACAATGCAACACCAACCAGCTGATACAATTCAACCAAACCAGCCTTATACAGGTAACCAAAAAAAAACCCCCCCAGCCCTGATTACAATGTACATCAGCCCTGATACAATGTAACCAAATAGCCCTGATACAATTTAACCAAACAAGCCCTGGAAACAATATAAACCAAACCTCCCTGATACAATGTAACCAACCAGCCCTGATTACAAGCTAACCAACCAGACATAATATGTCATTGTAAACAAACCAGACCTTGATACATTGTAACCAACCTGATACAATGTTAACCAACCAGCCATGGATACATTATAACCAACCAGCCCTGATACAATGTAACCAGCCAGCCCCGATATAATGTAAACCAACCAGCCCCGATACAACGTAAACAAACCATCCCTTATACAACGTAAAACAGCTTATTAACATGGTAACAACCACCCTGATTACAATGTAACCAGCCAAGCATGATACAAATGTAAAACCAACCAGCACTGATACAATGTAACCAACCAGCCCTGATACTTGAACCAACCATCCCTGATACAATGTAACCAGCCAGCAATGATACAATATAATGAACAGCACTGATACAATGTAACAGCCAGCAACTGATACAATGGATAACCAAACAACCTGATACAATGTAATTAACCAGCCATATACATGAACCATACAGCCCTGATAAAATGTAACAACCAGCCCTGAACAATTACAACAGCACTGATACAATGTAACCAACCAGCACTACTACAATGTAACCAGCCAGCCCTGATACAACGTAACCAAACAGCCACGATACAAGTAAACAGCAATACTTGATAACAACGTAGTATCCAACCAAGCCCTGAACAATGTTAACCAAACTAGCCCTGATACAATGTGTTACTAACGCCCTGATACAATGTAATCAAAACAGCCCTGATACAATGTAACACAACCCTTACTGATACAGTAAACAACCAGCCCTGATACAATTAACCAATCCAGCCCTAATTAATACAATGTTAACAAACCAGCCCTGATAACATTGTTACCAACCAGCCCTGAACAATGTACCAACCAGCCCATATAATTATTAACCAACCAGCCCTGCTGATGATACAATTAACAGCCAGCCCCGATCAACGTACAACCAGCCCCGATATAATTAACCAACCAGCCCCGATACAAACGTAAAACATTCCCTGATACAAAACATAACCAACCAGCCTTGATACATTGTAACCAACAGCCCTGTGATACAATGTAACCAACCAGCCCTGTGATAAGGTGTAACCAAACAGCCCTGATACAACATTACTACAGCCATGATACAACGTAACCAACCAGCCAGGATACATTTGTAACCAACCAGCTCTGATACAATGTAACCAACCAGCCCTGATACAATGTAACCAACCAGCCCATTCAATGTAACCAACCAGCCCTGATACAATGTAACCAACCAGCCCTGATACAACGTAACCAACCAGCCCATTCAATGTAACTAACCAGCCCTGATACAATGACCGACAGCACTGATGAGAAAATGTCCCACACCCTTCTTACGATCCTCTAGCATCTTGTCTAGATTTGATCTTAGTGAGAGAACTCAATCTTTGAAAGAGAGAACATTTGCTCTTCCGCCACTTTTGCTACCGCCAACAGTTGAATGTGTCCAGATACTCAATCCATTATGCCTAAAATGAAAAATGGTCCCTTAACAGGTAACCGACTTATGTCTGCTCAACACTGCGGTGTGATCCGTGTGACTCACACTTTGTCTCTCTCTGGACATCCCCGTAAATTCTTAGGATCACCGCCAAACACAAAATCCTACCCAGACACAGCCCATCGCATGATAAATGTACCACCACCAACACAAAATCACTACCAGACAGCCACTGCATGATAAATGTACCACCCCAACACAAAATCCTACCCAGACAGCCACTGCATGATAAATGCAACACCACACCCAACACAAAAATCCTACCCAGACACCACTGCATGATAAATGTACACCACCACCACACAAAATCCTACCCAGACAGCCACTGAATGCAGATAAATGTACCACACCCAACACAAAATCCTACCCAGACAGCCACTGCATGATAAATGTACCACCACCAACACAAAAATCCTACCAGACAGCACTGCATGATAAATGTACAACCCACCCCAACACAAAATCCTACCCAGACAGCCACTGCATGATAATGTACCACCACCAACACAAAATCCTACCCAGAAGCCAATGCCATGATAAATGTACCACCACCACCAAACACAAAATCTACCAGACAGCCACTGCATGATAAATGTACCAACCACCCCAACACAAAATCCTACCCAGACAGCCACTGCATGATAAATGTACCACCCCCAACACAAAATCCTACCCAGACAGCCACTGCATGATAATCCTACCCAGACAGCCACTGCATGATAAATGTACCACCACCAACACAAAATCCTACCCCACACGCCCTGCCATTTATGTACTACCACCCTCAATTTTTGGCACCAGTTTACATGGATGTTGTGTCATACAAGTTATCATTAAATGGCTAAACAAGTCATCTAGGCACTCTTCCTGGTCTGGAGGGATTTTCGAGGCCTGGCTCGTGCTTATTGAAAAATGTACTTCGCCAGCGTCTGGGTAGGATTTTGTGTTGGGGGTGGTACATTTATCATGCAGTGGCTGTCTGGGTAGGATTTTGTGTTGGGGGTGGTACATTTATCATGCAGTGACTGTCTGGGTAGGATCTGTTGCCCTTGTGATGTTATTGTCAGGTTAAACCAGTGCTCCACGTTCTATTTATAACTGTGGAAATGTTTTGGCACCTTTGAAGTCCATAGATATTGTATTAGATGTATTCACATTCTACCCCCTGCCTATTTCTGAATCATTGTGTTCAGTAAACATAACAGAAAGGAAACACATGAACACAACTTACAGCAGGGGTAGGTTGTCACTTCCATATTGTACAATAATGCAACCACGCTGTTTTCTTTGTAAACTGTTCGCCACTACCAAAAAGTAGTTTGACAGTTTGCTGTGACTGATCGTGTGTTCCATAGGAGACCACACAATCGGCCATGACTTACCGGGCATGTCAAACGCCCGTTCGTCCAATCCGGACAAATGGAAGACCAACATCCTTCGTGGCCGTCCGCAAAAAACCACACACATTGTTGCTCGCGTGTACCCAACCTTAAGGTACACATACATGGGCAGATGTTCTTCCGAATGGATTTCTGATCGACCAAAATGATGGGAAATCCAATCGAAGTTACGAAGAGATGGAGATTTAAATGTAGGGTTGGCAGAACATATTACGCCTGGCCTGGTCTTCGCTTTTCCGATAAAACACTCAATATTGTCGATCGGGAAAAATGTCATACACGGGATTAATATTTTGAGCGATTTGATCGAATTTACTGAATCGGTAAAAATATACAGGGTTATTCAATAAATGTTCTTATCATTAAAAATGGTGCTAATTTTGCCCCAACCAATCAGATCTTATTTAACATTTGAAAGCTAACATCTGATTGGTTTGGGCAAAATTAGCACCATTTTTAATGATAAAAACTTTTATTGAATAACCCTGATAGAATATAAGATCCCGGGCTTTGGTCTCTAACAAGACATCTGGGATAAAGTGAGCATTAACCTCAGCCTGGACTTTAATTTTGGCCCTAGTTGTGGCCCCTGTGGGTTGCCTAGATGTAGCTGTAGTGAAGCTGTGTTGTTTATTTCCAGCTGCCAGGGGACTGGTAATGTAACACTATGAAGTGTCCTGAGAAAAGGTCATTTGTCCTGCCCTGCGAACTGACATAGACACAGTGTGTCAGATCCATCACATGACACCAGGAAAGAACATTAATCTGGTCTCCATTCCAAGAGTCTCATGGCCTCTTTACATACATCATTGTTTATTTGTTTTATTATGTAAATCCTAATGGAGATTGTGTAACACAATTACTGTATTCAGCCTAGAACACACTGATAGCATGATAACTGCACTGTGCAAACAACACACTCTGTGCTCCTTGTAATTAATGTTTCCTTAAAACTATACAAGATGCTGCTTTAGGGCATCAGAATATGGTGTGTTAATCACACATTGCAAATGAATACTGTCAGTTCACTATACAGTGTATATGGTCAGTATACAGTGTACAAGGGCAGTATACAGTACACAAGGGCAGTATACAGTACACAAGGGCAGTATACAGTGTACAAGGGCAGTATACAGTGTACAAGGGCAGTATACAGTACACAAGGGCAGTATACAGTACACAAGGGCAGTATACAGTACACAGATACAGAACAAGGGCAGTAAGTGTACAAGGGCAGATATACAGGTACAAGGGCAGTATACAGTACACAAGGCAGTATACTGTACAAGGGAGCTATACAGATACAAAGGCGCATATACAGTACACAAGGGCAGTATACAGTACACAAGGGCAGTATACAGTATACAAGGGCAGTATACAGTGTACAAGGGCAGTATACAGTGCACAAGGGCAGTATACAGTGCACAAGGGCAGTATACAGTGCACAAGGGCAGTATACAGTACACAAGGGCAGTATACAGTACACAAGGGCAGTATACAGTATACAAGGGCAGTATACATTACACAAGATCAGTATACAGTGTACATCATCAGTATACAGTGTACATCGTCAGTATACAGTGTACAAGATCAGTGTACATGGTCCGTATAGTGTATAAGGGCAGTATATAGTGTACATGGTCAGTATACAGTGTACAAGGTCAGTATACAGTGTTCATGGTCAGTGTATAAGGCCAGTATACAGTGAACATGGTCCATATACAGTGTACAAGGCCAGTATACAGTGAACAAGGTCAGTATACAGTGTACATGGTCAGTGTATAAGGCCAGTATACAGTGAACATGGTCAGTATACAGTGTACATGGTCAGTGTATAAGGGCAGTGTACATACATGGTCAGTATAGAGTGTACATGGTCAGTATACAGTGTATCAGGGCAGTATACAGTGAACATGTGTTCAAGCTTAGTGTACGGTAAATAATGTACAAGGTCAGTATACAGTGCACACAGTATAAAGTGTACAAGTTCAGTATATGCTTGTGAAGGTTCTCATTCATCCAGGTCATGGTATATCTGTTGTATTCAGTTAGTTCAACTGGACTTAAAGTTTAGTTCTTGAAGACATTTTGCTAGTCATCCGTGCACACAGTCAGTATACAGTGTACAAGTTCAGTAAACGGTGTATAAGGGCAGTATACAGTGTACAAGGTCAGTATACACTGTACAAGGCCAGTATACAGTGTACAAGGTAAGTATAGTGTACAAGGCCAGTATACAGTGCACAAGCCCAGTGTACAGTGTTCAATCTAAGTACAAGGTCAGTATACAGTAAACAAGGGCAGTATAAAGAGCTCAGTCTTTCACCAGTTGCATTTTGGGAAAACAAAAATATTTTCGATGGTTACGAGATTAGAATCAATAAAGGTTTAAATGTGACAAAGCTGGAAGATGATGATTATTATTATTATTAGTTTTATAAGTAAATAAATGCAGAAACCTTTAGCCTGAATTGCACTAGGTTGGGAAAAGCTAGTGTATTAGTCCCCCATATTATACAGTGTTCTATGGCATTAGGATGGTATTACAATCTAATAACAAGAGTTTACTTATGATCAAACATTTATATGGTTAACAATCATGTGAATTTATACATGTTATTGTGAAGTGCTATGGAAGATGTTGGCACTTTGTTAATCCATAAAAATAAATAATAAATATTTCATCAGTTATAATTAGTGCTTAGCTACAGTATGTCATCTGTTATAATCAGTGCTTTGCTATGTCATCCATTATAATCAGTGTTTAGCAATGTCATCAGTTATAATCTGTGCTTAGCTATGTCATCTATTATAATCAGTGCTTTGCTATGTCATATGTTATAATCGTTGTTTAGCAATGTCATCAGTTATAATCCGTGTTTAGCTATATCATCAGTTATAATCAGTGTTTAGCTGTCATCAGCTATAATTAGTGCTTATTAGCTATGTCATCAGTTATAATCAGTGCTTAACAGCCTGAATTGCACTAGGTTGGGAAAGCTAGTGTATTAGTTCCCCCATATTATCAGTGTTCTATGGCATTAGGATGGTATTACAATCTAATAACAGAGTTTACTTATGATCAAACATTATATGGTTAACAATCATGTGAATTTATACATGTTATTGTGAAGTGCTATGGAAGATGTTGGCACTTTTGTTAATCCATAAAAATAATAAATATTTCATCAGTTATAATTATTGCTTAGCTACAGTATGTCATCTGTTATAATCATGGCTTTGCTATGTCATCCATTTAATCAGTGTTTAGCAATGTCATCATTTAATCTTGCTTAGCTATGTCATCTATTATAATCATTGCTTTGCTCTATGTCATATGTTATAATCGTTGTTTAGCAATGTCATCAGTTATAATCCGTGTTTCTACTATCATCAGTTATATCATGTTTAGCTGTCTCAGCTATAATTAGTGCTTATTAGCTATGTCATCAGTTATAATCAGTGCTTAGCTGTCTTAGTTATAATCATGCTTAGGAATGTCATCAGTTATAATCAGTGCTTAGCTATGTCATCAGTTATAATCAGTGTTTAGCATGTATCAGTTATATCAGTGTGTTTGCTATATCATCATTATAATCAGTGTTTAGCTGTCATCATTTATAATTAGTGCTTTAGCTATGTCTCAGTTATAATCAGTGCTTAGCTGCTTCAGTTATAATCAGTGCTTAGGAATGTCATCTTTATAATCAGTGCTTAGCTATGTCATCAGTTATAATCATGTGTTTAGCTATGTATCATTTATAATCAGTGTTTAGCTATGTATCAGTTATAATCAGTGTTTAGCTATGTACATTTATATCTGTTTAATATGTATCAGTTATAATCATGTTTAGCTATGTCATCATTATAATCAGTGTTTAGGTTAATGTCATCAGTTTATAATCAGTGTTTAGCTATGTATCAGTTATAATCAGTGGTTTAGCTATTTATCAGTTATAATCGTGTTTGCTATTATCAGTTATAATCATTGTTTAACTATTTATCAGTTATAATCATTGTTACGGACTTGGTAATGTAACACTATGAAGTGTCCTGAGAAAGGTCATTTGTCCTGCCCTGCGAACTGACATAGACACAGTGTGTCAGATCCATCACATGACACCAGGAAAGAACATTAATCTGGTCTCCATTCCAAGAGTCTCATGGCCTCTTTACATACCTCATTGTTTATTTGTTTTATTATGTAAATCCTAATGGAGATTGTGTAACACAATTACTGTATTAGCCTAGAACACACTGATAGCATGATAACTGCACTGTGCAAACAACACACTTGTGCTCCTTGTAATTAATGTTTCCTTAAAACTATAAAGATGCTGCTTTAGGGCATCAGAATATGGTGGTAATCACACATTGCAATGAATACGTCAGTTCACTATACAGTGTATATGGTCAGTATACAGTGTACAAGGGCAGTTATACAGTACACAAGGGCAGTATACAGTACACAAGGGCAGTATACAGTGTAAAAGGGCAGTATACAGTGTACAGGGCAGTATACAGTACACAAGGGCAGTATACAGTGTACCAGGGCAGTATAACAGTACAAGGGCAGTATTACAGTACACAAGGGCAGTATACAGTGTACAAGGCAGTATACAGTTTGTACAAGGGCATATACAGGTACACAAGGGCATAACAGTACACAAGGGCAGTATACAGTACACAAGGGCAGTATACAGTGTACAAGGAGCAGTATTACAGTGTACAAGGGCAGTATACAGGTACACAAGGGAGTATACAGTGTACAAGGGCAGTAACAGTAACAAGGGCATTATACAGTAACAAGGGCAGTATACCGTACACAAGGGATATACAGGATACAAGGGCAGTACAGTGTACAAGGCAGTATACAGTGCACAAGGGCATATACAGTGCACAAGGGCAGTATACAGTGCACAAGGGCAGTAGATACAGTACACAAGGGCAGTATACAGACACAAGGGCAGTATACAGATACAAGGCAGATACATTACACAAGATCAGTATACATGTACATCATCAGTATACAGTGTTACATCGTCAGTATACAGTGTACAAGATCAGTGTACATGGTTAGTAAGTGTATAAGGGCAGTATATAGTGTACATGGTCAGTAACAGTGTACAAGGTCAGTATACAGTGTTCATGGTCGGTGTATAAGGCCAGTATACAGTGAACATGGTCCAATACAGTGTACAGGCCAGTATACAGTGAACAGGTCAGTATACAGTGTACATGGTCAGTGTATAAGGCCAGTATACAGTGAACATGTCAGTATCAGTGTACATGGTCAGTGTATAAGGGCAGTGTACATACATGGTCAGATTATAGAGTGTACATGGTCAGTATACAGTGTATCAGGGCAGATACAGTGAACATGTGTTCAAGCTTAGTGTACGGTAAATAATGTACAAGGTCAGTATACAGTGCACACAGTATAAAGTGTACAAGTTCAGTATATGCTTGTGAAGGTTCTCATTCATCAGGTCATGGTATATCTGTTGTATTCAGTTAGTTCAACTGGACTTAAAGTTTAGTTTTGAAGACATTTTGCTAGTCATCCGTGACCACAGTCAGTATACAGTGTACAAGTTCAGTAAACGGTGTATAAGGGCAGTATACAGTGTACAAGGTCAGTATACACTGTACAAGGCCAGTATACAGTGTAAAGGGAAGTATAGTGTACAAGGCCAGTATACAGTGCACAAGCCCAGTGTACAGTGTTCAATCTAAGTACAAGGTAGTATACAGTAAACAAGGGCAGTATAAAGAGCTCAGTCTTTCACCAGTTGCATTTTGGGAAAACAAAAATATTTTCGATGGTTACGAGAATTAGAATCAATAAAGGTTTAAATGTGACAAAGCTGGAGATGATGATTATTATTATTATTAGTTTATAAGTAAATAAATGCAGAGAAACCTTTAGCCGAATTGCACTAGGTTGGGAAAGCTAGTGTATTAGTCCCCCATATATACAGTGTTCTATGGCATTAGGATGGTATTACAAATCTAATAACAGAGTTTACTTATGATCAAACATTTATATGGTTAACAATCATGTGAATTTATACATGTTATTGTGAAGTGCTATGGAGATGTTGGCACTTTGTTAATCATAAAAATAAATAATAAATATTTCATCAGTTATAATTAGTGCTTAGCTACAGTATGTCATCTGTTATAATCAGGCTTTGCTATGTCACTATTATAATCAGTGTTTAGCAATGTCATCAGTTATAATCTGTGCTTAGCTATGTCATACTTTATAATCAGTGCGTTGCTATGTCATATGTTATAATCGGTTTTTAGCAAGTCATCAGTTATAATCCGTGTTTAGCTAATCATCAGTTATAATCAGTGTGTAGCGTCATAGCTATAATTAGTGCTTATTAGCTATGTCATCAGTTATAATCAGTGCTTAGCTGTCTTAGTTTAATCAGTGCTTAGGAATGTCATCAGTTATAATCAGTGGCTTAGCTATGTCATCAGTTTATAATCAGTGTTAGCTATTGTATCAGTTATTAATCAGTTTAGCTATATCATCATTTATAATCAGTGTTAGTGTCATCAGTTATAATTAGTGCATTAGCTATGTCATCAGTTATAATCAGTGCTTAGCTGTCTTAGTTATAATCAGTGCTTAGGAATGTCATCAGTTATAATCAGTGCTAGCTATGTCATCATATAATCAGTGTTTAGCTATGTATCAGTTATAATCAGTGTTTAGCTATGTATCAGTTATAATCAGTGTTTAGCTATGTATCAGTTATAATCAGTGTTTAACTATGTATCAGTTATAATCAGTGTTTAGCTATGTCATCAGTTATAATCAGTGTTTAGTAATGTCATCAGTTATAATCAGTGTTTAGCTATGTATCAGTTATAATCAGTGTTTAGCTATGTATCAGTTATAATCAGTGTTTAGTATGTATCGTATAATCAGTGTTTAACTATGTATCAGTTATAATCAGTGTTTAGCTATGTCATCAGTTATAATCAGTGTGTAGTTATGTCATCAGTATAATCAGTGTTTAGCTATGTCATCAGTTATAATCAGTGTTTGTTTATGTCATCAGTTATATCAGTGTTTAGCTATGTCATCAGTTATAATCAGTGTTTAGCTATGTCATCAGTTATAATCAGTGTTTAGCTATGTCATCAGTTATAATCAGTGTTTAGCTATGTCATCAGTTATAATCAGTGTTTAGCTATGTCATGCACTGATTATAACTGATGACATAACTAAACACTGATTATAACTGATGACATAGCTAAACACTGATTATAACTGATAACATAGCTAAACACTGATTATAACCGATGACATAGCTAAACACTGATTTTAACTGATGACATAGCTAAACACTGATTATAACTGATGACATAGCTAGCCTAAATAAACCAATTAATCCCTTTCAACCTGTAGCCTAATAAACCATTTCCCTTCATACCGTAGCCTAATAAACCATTAACCCTTCATACCTGTTAGACCTAATAACTCAATACCCTTTCATTACCGTGTAGCCTAATAAACCATAACCCTTTCATACCTGTAGCCTAATAAACCATTATACCCTTCCTAACGGTACCCGACTAATAAACATATACCCTTTCATACCTGTAGCCTAATAAAACCATGTAACCTTTCATACCTGTAGCCTAATAAAACATAAACCCCATTATACCTGTAGTCTAATAAACCAATTAACCCAATACCCTTTATAACTGTAGCCTAACTAAACCATTAATCCTTTTTCATACCTGTAGCCTAATAAACCATTAACTATTTCATACCCGTTAGCCATTAATAAACCATAACCATTTCATACCTGAGCCTACATAAACCATTAACCCCTCATACTTGTAGCCATAATAAACCAATAACCCTTCATACTGTAGCCTAATAAACCATTAAAACTTTCATACCTGTAGCCTAATAAACCCATAATCCTTTATACCTGTAGCCTAATAACCGTTAACCCTACATACCTGTAGCCTAAATAAACCATTAACCCCTTTATACCCATAGTCTAAGAAACCAGAACCCTTTATCTAGTAGCCTAAAACCATAACCCTTCATACCTGTAGCCACAATAACCATTAACCCTTTCATAACCATAGCTTAATAAACTATTAACCTTTCACATCTGTACCCTGATAAACACCTTTTCATTTCCTGTAGCCTAATAATCATTAACCCGTAGTGTTGCCTGGTTAACACTTAGCCACTTTTGTGCTTGATAATGCTGTGCCTTATATAAACAATATGGGAGACAGATTGATATATCTTCAGTAACAGAACTGTAACTATGCGGAGTTCAAGGTTCATTACCCGAACTGTAACCCTCCAATTCGTACCCCCTGCAGACTAATGGAAACCTTGATGAGCGACCAATCAATTTGTCTCGAAACCATAACCTTTCATTTAGCTATACCTTCCTTTCATACTGTAGTAAAATTACCCATCCTGAGTAAACCATTAATTTCATACGTTAGGCCTAATAAACCATAACCTTTCAACCTTATAGAATAAACCTTTTTCATACCTGTACCTAATAAACCATTAACCCTTAATAACTAGATTTACATTACTTACTGTAGCCTAATAAACCATTACCCTTCATACCTGAGCCTAATAAACAGGAACCCTTCATATCTTAGCCTAATAAACCATTAACCCTTTAACCTGTAAACCTAATAAACCATTAACTTCATACCTGTACATAAACCTAACCCTTCATAACTGTAGCCTACTAAACCAGTAAACCCTTCATTACCTGTAACCTAATAAACCATTTAACCCTTTCATACCCTGTAGCCATACAACCATTAACCCTTTCATACTGTAGCAACCAATGAACCATTAACCCTTCCCCCTGATCACCTGTTAGCCTAATAAACATTAACCCTTTCATCAGTAGCCTAATAAACCATTAACCCTTCATACCTGCAGCCCAATAAACCATTAACCCTTTCATGCCTGTAGCCCAAAATAACCATATAACACTTCATACCTGTTAGCCTAATAAACCATTAACCTTTAACATGAGCCTAAACATTAACCCTTTTATACCTGTACCCAATAAACATTTTTAACACCTTTTATACCTGTAGCCTAATAAACCACTACCCTTTCATACCTGTAGCCTAATAAACCATTAATCCCTTCATACCGTGTAGCAATAAACCATAACCTAACCCTTCATACCTTGTAGCCTTAATAAACCATTAATCCTTTCATACCTGTAATGCCTAATAAACCATTAACCCTTCTACCTGTAGCCTAATAAACCATAAACCCTTTCATACCTGTAGCCTATTAAAACCATTAAACCCTTTCATACTGTAGCCTAATAAAACCTTAATCCTTTCATACCTGTTAGCCTAAAAACCATTAAACCCTTCATACCTGTAGCTAATAAACCAATAACCTTCATACCCTTTTACTAATACCTGTAGCCTAATAAAACCATTAATCCTTTCATACCTGTAGTCTAATAAAACCATTACCCTTTCATACTGTAGCCTAATAAACCATTTACCCCTTCATACCCTGTAGCCTAATAACCATTAACCACCACTGTAGCCTAATAAACATAAACCCCTTCATACCTGTAGCCTAATAAACCATTAACCCTTCATACCTGAGCCCATAACCCTACTTATATGTAGCCTAATAAACCATAATTCAACCCTTTCAATAACCTGTAGCCTAATAAACCTATTAATCCTTAATACCTGTAGCCTAATAAACCATAACCCCTTCATACCTGTAGTCTACTCAATAACCCAATACCCTTTCATACCTGAGCCTACAAACCATTAATCCTTCAACCTGTAGCCTAATAAACCATTAACCCTTTCATACACGTCTAGCCTAATAAACCATTAATCCTTCATACCGTAGCCTAAAAACCATTAACCCTTTCATACCGTAGCCTAATAAACCATTAACCTTCATACTGTAGCTAATAACCATAACCCCTTCATACTGTAGCCTAATAAAACCAAAACCCTTTCATACCTGTAGCCTAATAAACCAATTAATTTCCCTTTCATACCTGTAGCCTAATAAACCATAACCCTTCATACCGGTAGCAATAATACAACATTTACCCCTTCATACCTGTAGCCTAATAAACCATTAACCCCTTCATACCTGTAGCCTAATAAACCAATAACCCTTTCATACCTGTAGCCTAATAAACCATTAACCCTTTCATACCTGTAGCCTAATAAACCATTAATCCTTTCATTACTTGTAGCCTAATAAACCTAACCCTTTCACGTAGCCTAATAAACTTAATCCTTCATAACTGTAGCATAATAAACCATTAACCCCTTCATACTTGTAGTCTAATAAACCCAATAACCCAATAACCCTTTCATACTGTAGCCTAATAAACATTATCCTTTCATACCTGTAGCCTAATAAACCATTAACCCTTCATACCCGTAGACTAATAAACCATTAACCCTTCATACTGTAGCCTAATAAAACCATTAACCCTTCATACTTGTAGCCTAATAAACCAATAACCCTTCATACCTGTAGCCTAATAAACCATTAACACTTCATACCTGTAGCCTAATAAACCATTAATCCTTTCAACCTGTAGCTAAAAACCGTTAACCCTCATACTGTAGCCTAATAAAACATTAACCCTTTATACCCATAGCTAAGAAAACCAGTAACCCTTTCATACCTGTAGCCTAATAAACCATAACTTTCCTTCAGACCTGTAGCCAATTAACCATAACCCTTTCATAACCATAGCTTAATAAACTATATAACCCTTTCACATCTGTACCCTGATAAACCCTTTCATTTCTGTGCCTAATTAATCATTAACCCGTTAGTGTTGCCGGGTTAACACTTAGCCATTTTTGCTGTTGATAATGTGTGCCTATCTATAACACTATGGGATGAAAGATTGATATATCTTCAGTAACAGAACGTAACTATGCGAGTTCAAGGTTCATTACCCTGATCTGTAACCCTCCCAATTCGTTACCCCCTGCAGACTAAGGGAAACCTCTGATGAGCCTGTTGACCCATATTCACAGTTTATATGGGATAGATCAGTCATGGCCCTCAATAGCCCTAAACCAGCCAGGATGACAATCCGTCACGACCCAAAAAACTGGACACTTGGGCAGTAATAGACCCCATACAGTCTTTCCAAACACGACAGGGCATTGGGGCCACTTTATTTCTTAGACTCCGCCCCAGTCCACCACGGACGTCTGGATTCTCAGGGCCTCAAGCTATTGGCAAATGTTTCAATGTGAAAGCCCAGGGCTGATGTTTGGATACCTGAGAGATTTGAATTTTTATTGTCCGCCAATGTGGGTTAACAGGCACATCGTTTGCCAGGACCACACAAAGGGTAAATATTTTACACAGTCAAAGTCTGCCAGGGTGAAGAATCACTTTTACTGATTATCTTAAGTAAGCAAAACATTGGCAGTTTAAAAGTTAAACAGTTGGTATTATGTCCATGTGAACTAAAGGGAGATATTAGTGATAATTGGCACAGCTTAGCCTTCCGCAGAATAGCAGCCAATCAAGAGTGAGCCACACGACAAAGAAAACATCACCTGACAATGACAACATGGCAGCCAATGATCTGGGACATAAATTCCACTGACGGAGCATAATCAGAATATCATACATATATCAGTGTGGCTGGAGTGCCAAGTTGGGCATTGCTGTACTACAAACGTCAACCATAAAGATTGCGGGCATATAAAAAAAAATTTTCCTAGGGAAATTAGAGCTGGCAACACAGTTGAATTAGTTCGACGAATCAGGATTCAGGGAGGGCAAGTACAGGAGTAGCAGGAGCATTTCCTGTCCATGCCATTGGATAATTATGAATGGGAGGGTCCAGATGGTTGGTTGCTCTTTCTCAAATTCTAGTAGTCACAGCTTTGTGCAGAAATCCTACTCTAATGCTAGAAATCTGTTCTGGACTCGATGAGAGTCAATTCATATAAAAACAGTTACATTGCCACGTGTAAATAAATACTCACTCGAACAACATAGTTGAACTTCTAGATCAAGGATGGCGCTTGAGAAGTCCAAGCGATTGAAAGCCTCCCGAGGGTACAGTAGCCATGTCTCTAAAAACCAAGAACAGGCAAATGGTAATGAAACAGCAATGGTCATTAGGAAGTGTGAAAAACTGTGTAAGTGATAAGACCAAACAATGACTTTAAAGGACAAATACACGGCCAGAGAGGTAGGATTGAATATATAAGGGATAATGTGCCCCTTACAGTGAATATAAGGATATTACGCCACCGAGGAGTTCCCGACCATATAGAAGCACAAGGCCGTAGGCCGAGTTCTTTTATACAGGACAGGGAACTCCGAGGTAACGTAATGTCCTTATATTATAATGTGAAGGGGCGCATTATTCTTTAATACATAAGTATCGGGATTCCTTCATCCCATTCACATTTTAAATTCTAGCCTTGTCCCTATTTCCAACCTTAAATCCCCCAAGCTACCTTCTGTAACTTAAACCCAGTAGAAAGTAACATCCCAGCCCAGCATCTAGGGGTTAAACCAAATCTTGTGGAGGAGGAGAGAGACATTGGTTATGAAGTGACAGGAAGCAGCTCCAGCAGGTTCTGTTAGTGAAGTTAAAACTGCAAAAAATGCTGATGAGTCATTGTCCAGACATGAACACTGAAATGGGCGGAGTAGTGGGATATAAGGAATATAAGAAATGAGTCACTAGTGACATAGCTGAGTGATTTTTATAAGGATATATACCACTGCAGCTCCCATTATAAAAATATCAATTATGTATTAATGACCTCCCAATATTGTTCGTGTGAGGAGCAGAGGTTGTAGCAAGAAATCACAGGGCCCCATAGCAAGATTTTAGATGGGACCCTCCAATCCACATAAAAAAACAGTTTAATCCACATAAAAAAAACTGTTTGTGCAGTTCAACCAACCCGGCCAAACTGCATCCAGGTTTTTAAAGGGCACATCCCCCTTAAACCTTTCAAAGATGCTCCCAGGCTCAGATATTCTACTTCCAAAACCCGGATCCCTTGCTGGTGTCGCCACAACTCCTCTGCTGCTATGCGAGCTGGTTACTTATGATAAATAGAAATGATATTGGGAGGTAAAAAGTACAACCCTATCTCCCTGCCCCAGTTACTTCTCATTTTAACTGTTTTTGAAAAAATTTCTACGCACTATAGTTCTCCTTTAATCAATGCAGATAATTCATTGAGATCTATTGGTGCAGTTCAGCAATGAGCCTTAAGGGGGCTAACATGTGACATCAGTAACCTGTACATCAGTAACCTGTGACATCAGTAACCTGTGACATCAGTAACTGTGACATCAGCAAAATGGAAAACTACAGTAACGAATTAAGTGATGATCTCTCTGCTTCTATTAAAGTCAACGTGAAGTCCCATTTTTTTATGTCCACCTTCAGTCTCATAAAGGAGCCAGATCTGTGACATTAACGGTGCTTAATGAGAATCTTACCTCCTTAGTGCTCCCTTGTGCACGTAGATCCATTTCTCTTGGTGGAGACCTGTCCCAAAGAGAAACTTGTTATTGAGGTAGAGATTTAGGATTAGCCGCTATAGCTGATGTGGATCACAGAGAATAGCAAGATCTGTGACATAAAGAGGTTTTCTGAGCTGATACATTTGTAAATTCCGGAACAATCATCCACAATTCAACAAGACAATCTGGTCTACAAGAAACTAGTTTGGAAAAGGAAACTTAAATCACAATAAAAGGAACATGTAAAGGGCATACAACCCTAAATAACAACCCTGCTCACTACCTAAAACACTAGCAGGGTTATTCAATAAAAGTTCTTATTGTTACAAATGGTGCTAATTTTGCCCCAACCAATCAGATGTTAGCTTTCAAATGTTAAATAACATCTGATTGGTTGGGGCAAAATAGTACCATTTTAAACGATTAAGAACTTTTATTGAATAACCCTGATGTCCTCACCCCCGGGTTCTCTCTATCGTGGCCCTAAATGGTTTTAGACTTTACTTGTCTAGCACCCTGTTCCCACAGTCTGGAATGTTTTGAAACTGGCCAATCGGGAGACGCGATCCTTGCGAGAGTGACTTCCCAATGGGCAAAATTCAGAACAGTCCAGGAAGGATTAGACAACAGCGACACCAGCATATGGACTTTGACAGATTTTAACGACCACAATAGAAAGGACACAGGGATGTGGACCATGTTAGTATGGGAATAATTGTCCTTTAAAGGGTAAGTTCACTCTCAAAGTGAATGTTGGCTTTTAAGCTTTAAGTGAAGAACGGGGGTAACTAAACTAACTATGTCTTACCTCCTGTTCCTCACATAATGTACCAGGAGAGGCGAACTTACCCACAGCACGATCCACCGATAGGTAACGACGGCTTCTAGCTGTAAGTACACTAAGCACGAAGAGCACATAGTTTACTCACGGCCGGAAGCGGTTGGGACCTGTCAGGAGCCAGCGGGAGAGTACCCTGTGTTTTATGCATCTGTATATTGGTTAAAGCAGTAAACATCCCTAGAAAACTTAGATTGTTATTTCAGTTATACATCCAATGTAAAATTAAGATAGCAAACTAATGAGGCGAATTGTTCCTTTATCTTCAGTAAACTTTTTGTTTCATTTCTCTTTAATAATATTGGTAAACATTTCATTCATCTTTAAAATGTTCACCTTAAAACAATAAACTGGTGACTTGTAGTTATCTGCCCACAACCACAACTGCTATTTTTCCAGTTTTTACTGTATTTGTAACCAGATATTTAAACATAAATTCTTTCCGTTCTGGCAAAGGTATCTGCCTCCTCCTCAGCTCAATGAGCTTTTTATAAGCTTGAGCATGTGCAGAAGAGACAGGTGAAACAGCAGTCATTGGCTGTGATGCCAGTTGTCACAGCTTGATTGACTGTGTGGAGGGAGGGGGCAGATTTCTCTGCCAGTATGGGGACAAAAATTATCCTTAAATATCTGGTTATTAATGCAGGTACTAAAGTGCTGAATTATCAGTTGGGATTGGGGGCAGGTAAAGGATAATTGACCAGTGTTTTGTTTTAAGGATGGACATGCCCTTAACAATATGTAAAATAGAGGGAGCTCTGACTGTTACTGCAGCTGCAGTCTGGGTCTATAAGCCCGTACACACAGTGGACAATGTTCCCTCTAATTGGGAATTGTTTGTGTGCGCAGATATAAATTTTCTGTGCGCATACAAAATGAAATTGTGTGTGTACATAGCACCGCAGCACTAATTTTCCAGGAGATTTTTGTGCGCGCACCACTTTTACCTGTGTGTGCGTAAGCCTGCAGAGTTGTGTGTGCGCGCAAGAGCGTACACCTTAGAGGGAACACTGACAGTGGATAATTATAAGATGAAGTGTCTGATGAGAACATCCCAGTCTAACATATTACGTATGTACAGACTCTCACACCATTGTCTACTGATTGGTGCTGTCGGATAATGCAAACGGTGACATGTGGATCTAATGGTAGAGGAACGGTAGATCCCAGAAGGATGACTTACATTGAGTCTTTGTGTTATTGTTTAAAGGTCCTTCCTTCTCTTTTTTGCTGCCACGTCATACTTCAGATTATTCAAGAAGTTCTCCTTATTATGGTCTGCATTACGATAGCTGTAAACACAAACGGGTCACTGCTTACTAAGTCTGTACAGCTGCAATCAGCCAATGAAACTACGAAATTGACACAATGTTTCCAATAGGTTGCTGAATCTAACAATACCATTGGAAGGTATGAGTTTACAAAGTTCCAAAACTGTTGTATAACTTTAATGCTACTTACAGTACAGGGGATTGTACAGTATTATACAGAATAATTATAGGGCAACATTAATTACACAAGTGTGTTTTCCAACATTGAGTTTTTGAAAAGCGGCATTGTCCCTTTAAAGGGGAACTGTGGCTCCATACAAGTTCCCTGTATTGAAAAGAGCTTACTCCTACCTTAAAATGACTCCAGGATCAAGCTTACAGCAGTAGAAGGGGTGGTGCTTATGTTTACACTGTGAGCCATGACATCACCATCACAATTGCTCCTCTTCTTGCAGCTGGCTTGAGCATGCCCACTGTATCTACGCTGGGAAGCTGCATTTTAAGACCACATCAAAGCTATTTATTGTCCCTAACGTTTATATAGACAGAAGAAAGCACAGATGGTTGCTGGCTATAACTAGATTTATAAAATACATTTGGGGGATGGGGCTTATTACACAGCTTATTATTATTTGTCTATCACAAAGACCAGTCTTATAATATAAGAGGCACAGGGCTACGTCATCAGTGAACATGGATCATCAAAACATCAAAGACCTTCTACTTACAAATACAATATAGAAGTTATCAGGTCAGAACACCCAGATGGCTCCTGCTGTCTTTATATTCCAAGTAGGTACATTAGTTTCTCTGTGACACTGATATATAGCTCAAAATAACTGAGACATAGCTAGAAATTATTATAACTGATGACATAGCTAAATACTGATTATAACTGATTACATAGCTAAACACTGATTATTACTGATGACATAGTAAACACTGATTAACTGATGACATAGAAAACATGATTATAACTGATGACATAGCTAAGCACTGATTATAACTGATGACATTCCTAAGCACTGATTATAACTGAGACAGCTAAGCACTGATTATAACTGTGACATAGCTAATAAGCATAATTATAACTGATGACAGCTAAACACTGATTATAACTGATGATATAGTAACACGGATTATAACTGATGACATAGCAAACACAGATTATGGTTGCTGGCCTATAACTAGATTTATAAAATACATTTTGGGGAATGGGGCTTATTACACAGCTTATTATATGTGTCTATTACACATAGACAGCTAAGATTTGAAAGTGAAACATAACAGGCCTGTAACTCTAAACAGCTGGAGACATCAAAACTGGCAGTTTGAAAGGTACACATTGAGGATATTGTATGAAAGCCACAGTTGTTCCCCTATTAATATCCCAGAAACAGTGAAATGCACCTTCCTTTGCATATTAAATGGACACTATACTGAAATATGCCTCATCTTAATCTATAATAAATACAGTAAGTAGCACTTACTCTGATTTGCGTGTGTTGCTGCATGCCTTCAATCCAGCACACATTTTGTTAGGGGCAGTATCCCCCCTCCTCTTTTAACCACTCCCACTTCCATCCGACTGACTTTTTTCCCACAATCCAACTGTCAAGCCTGCACACAGCATTCCAACTGTCAAAACTCGTCACTATTCATCTACAGTAAAACTACTCACAGAAGAATAGTTTTTGAGAGTAAGGAACTTGATTGCAGCTGAAATATAGAAGTTTTAGATTGGATATCTAAAGAAATAGGGGGCAGATCAACAAAAAAATGATACAGTGGTGGTTGGGAAGAATTTAGTTTCCAGTTATGGTCAATTTAAAAAACCTATTTTTGGTATAGATGCGCTTTAATGACACCAATAATCCGTCTATGGTTTAAAAGTAGATGAAATAAGCCAATCAGCGATCAGAACATTGCAGTCTGTTTATTTTCTCTTTAAACTTCTGGACCAAACTTGGCTTCGTATTCTAAGCTTTTGTTCTGCTCTACCAGTTTCCGTGTATATTTAGATCTGTTGCCGATAATTACCGTATAATTACTCAGCGCAGATCAGCTAACTGTACAGCTTGTTCTCTCTTAGGTTTTGTGGGAATAGTGGGAGTTTGAAACTCACGATAGATTTTAAAATAGAATTGAATAGTAGAAGGGCGTTGTTCAGTCTTCCTGTAGGTCAGAACAACACTTAACCCTTGTTTATTATCAATATAGTCTTATGGCTACATCATCAGTGAACATGGATCATCAAAACATCAAAGACTTCTACTTACAAATACAAATATTAGAGTTATCAGGTCGCAGAACACCCAGATGGCTCCTGCTGTCTTATATTCCCAAGTAGGTACATTAGTTCCTCTGTGACACTGATTACAAGCTCAAAAAACTGATGCATAGCTAAGAAATGATTATAACTGATGACATAGTAAACACTGATAAACTGATGACATAACTAACATGATAATGATGATATATAACACTGATTATAACTGATGCATAGCTAAAATGATTATAACTGATGACATAACTAAACACTGATTATAACTGATGACAAGTGTAAAACACTGATATAACTGATGACATAGCTAAACACTTATTATAACTGATGACCTAAACTAAACACTGATATAATGATGACATAGCTAAACACTGATTATAACTGATGACATAGCTAAAACACTGATTATAACTGATGACAGAACAAACACTGATTATAACTGATGACATAGCTAAACACTGATTAAATGATGACAAGCTAAAACTGATTATAACTGATGACAGAGCTAAACACTGATTATAATTGATGACAGAGCTAAACACTGATTATAACTGATGACAGAGCTAAACACTGATTATAATGAGACATAGCTAAACACTGATTATAACTGATGACATAACTAAACACTGATTATAACTGATGACATAGCTAAACACTTTATAAACTGATGACATAGATAAACACTGATTATAACTGATACATAGCTAAACACTGATTATAACTGATTGACAAGCTAAACATGATTAAATGATGACATACTAAACACTGATTATAACTGATAAATAGCTAAACACTGATTATAACTGATGACAAACTAACACTGATTATAACTGATGACATAGCTAAAACACTGATTATAAACTGATACATAGTTAAACACTGATTATAACTGATACATAGCTAAACATGATTATAAGATACATAGCTAAACACTGATAAACTGATACATAGCTAACACTGATTAATGAGACATACTAAACACTGATTATAACTGATGACATAGCGAAACACTGATATAACTGATACATAGTTAAACCATGATTATAACTGATACATAGCTAAACACTGATTAAAATGATACATAGCTAAACTGATTAACGATACTAGTACTGAATTAAACTGATGACATAGCTAAGCACTGATATAATGATGACATTCCTAAGCACTGATTTAAACTAAGACAGATAGCACTGATTATAACTGATGACATAGCTAAAAGCACTAATTATAACTGATGAAAGCTCTAAACACTGATTATAAATGATGATATAGCTAACACTGATTATAACTGATACATAGCTAAACACTGATTATAACTGATGACATAGCTAAGCACGATTATAATGATGACATTCTAAGCAATGATATAAACTAAGGACCGCTAGAACAGCTAAGCACGGTATTACTAACTGATGACATGCTATAAGCACTAATTATAGCTGATGACAGCTAAACACTGATTATAACTGATGATATAGCCTAAACACGGATTATACCTGATGACATTGCTAAACAACGATTATAACATATGACATAGCAAAGCACTGATATAATAGAATGACTAGCTAAGCACAGATTATAACTGATGACATTGCTAAACACTGATTATAATGGATGACATAGCAAAGCACTGATTATAACAGATGACATACTGTAGCTAAGCCTATATATAACTGATGAAATTTTTTATTATTTATTTTATGGATTCAAAAGTGCCAACATCTTCATAGCACTTCACAATAACATGTATAAATTCACATGATTGTTAACCATATAAATGTTTGATCATAAGTAAACTCTTGTTATTAGATTGTATAACCATCCTAATGCCATAGAACACTGTATATATGGGGGACTAATCACTAGCTTTCCCAACCTAGTGCAATTCAGGCTAAAGGTTTCTGCATTTATTTACTTATAAAACTAATAATAATAATAATCATCATCTTCCAGCTTTGTCACATTTAAACCTTTATTGATCTAATCTCGTAACCATCGAAAATATTTTTGTTTTCCCAAAATGCAACTGGTGAAAGACTGAGCTCTTTTACTGCCCTTGTTTACTGTATACTGACCTTGTACTTAGATTGAACACTGTACACTGGGCTTGTGCACTGTATACTGGCCTTGTACCCTATACTTACCTTGTACACTGTATACTGGCCTTGTACAGTGTATCCTGACCTTGTACACTGTATACTGCCCTTATCACCCGTTTACTGAACTTGTACACTGTATACTGACTGTGTGCACGGATGACTAGCAAATGTCTTCAAGAACTAAACTTTAAGTCCAGTTGAACTAACTGAATACAACAGATATACCATGACCTGGATGAATGAGACACTTCACAAGCATATACTGAACTTGTACCTTTAACTGTGTGCACTGTATACTGACCTTGTACATTATTACCGTACACTAAGCTTGAACACATGTCACTGTATACTGCCCTGATACACTGTATAACTGACCATGTACACTCTATACTGACCATGTATGTACCTGCCCTTATACACTGACCATGTACACTGTATACTGACCATGTCTACTGTATACTGGCCTTATACACTGACCATGTACACTGTATACTGACCTTGTTCACTGTATACTACTGCCTTGTACACTGTATATGGACCATGTTCACTGTATACTGGCCTTATACACTGACCATGAACACTGTATACTGACCTTGTACACTGTATACTGACCATGTCACATATACTGCCCTTATACACTATACGGACCATGTACACTGATCTTGTACACTGTATACTGACGATGTACACCTGTATACTGATGATGTACACTGTAGACTGATCTTGTGTAATGTATACTGCCCTTGTATACTGTATACTGCCCTTGTGTACTGTACTGCCCTTGTGTCTGTATACTGCCCTTGTGCATGTATCTGCCCTTGTGCACTGTATACTGCCCTTGTGCACTGTATACTGCCCTTGTACACTGTATACTGCCCTTGTATACTGTATACTGCCCTTGTGTACTGTATACTGCCCTTGTGTACTGTATATGCCCTTGTGTACGTAACTGTCTGACCTGTACTGTGTTACCTGTATACTGCCCTTGTACCGGTATACTGCCCTTGTACAGTATACGATACTGTCCCTTGTGTAACTGTATACTGCCTTTGTACTGTATACTGCCCTTGTGTACTTTATAATGCCCTTGTACACTGTTACGCCCTTGTACACTGTATACTACTGCCCTTGTGTACTGTATACTGCCCTTGTGTACTGTATACTGCCCTTGTACACTGTATACTGCCCTTGTGTACTGTATACTGCCCTTGTACACTGTATACTGCCCTTGTACACTGTATACTGCCCTTGTGTACTGTATACTGCCCTTTGTACTGTATACTGCCCTTGTACACTGTTACTGACCAATACACTGTATAGTGAACTGACAGTATCATTTGCAATGTGTGATTAACACACCTATTCTGATGCCCTAAAGCAGCATCTTGTATAGTTTTAAGGAAACATTAATTACAAGGAGCACAGAGTGTGTTGTTTGCACAGTGCAGTTATCATGCTATCAGTGTGTTCTAGGCTGAATACAGTAATTGTGTTACACAATCTCCATTAGGATTTTACATAATAAACAAATAAACAATGATGTATGTAAAGAGGCCATGAGACTCTTGGAATGGAGACCAGATTAATGTTCTTTCTGGTGTCATGTGATGGATCTGACACACTGTGTCTATTGTCAGTTCGCAGGGCAGGACAAATGACCTTTTCTCAGGACACTTCATAGTGTTACATTACCAGTCCCCTGGCAGCTAAATAAACAACAAAGCTTCACTACAGCTACATCTAGCAACCCACAGGGGCAACAACTAGGGCCAAATTAAGTCCAGGCTGAGTTAATGCTCACTTTATCCAGATGTTGTTAGAGACCAAAGCCCGGTCTTATATTCTATCAGGGTTATTCATAAAAGTTTTTATCTTAAAAATGGTGCTAATTTGCCCAAACCAATCAGATGTTAGCTTTCAATGTTATAAGATCTGATTGGTTGGGGCAAAATTAGCACCATTTTTAATGATAAGAACATTTATTGAATAACCCTGTATATTTTACCGATTCAGTAAATTCGATCAAATCGCTCAAAATATTAATCCCGTGTATGACATTTTTCCCGATCGCATATTGAGTGTTTTATCGGAAAAGCGAAGACCAGGCCAGGCGTATATGTTCTGCCAACCCTACATTTAAATCTCCATCTCTTCGTAACTTCGATTGGATTTCCCATCATTTGGTCGATCAGAATCCATTCGGAAAGACATCTGCCCATGTATGTGTACCTTAAGGTTGGGTACACGCGAGCAACAATGTGTGTGGTTTTTTGCGGACGGCCACGAAGGATGTTGGTCTTCATTTGTCCGGATTGGACGAACGGGCGTTTGACATCCCGGTAAGTCATGGCCGATTGTGTGGTCTCCTATGGAACACACGATCAGTCACAGCAAACTGTCAAACTACTTTTTGGTAGTGCGAACGTTTACAAAGAAAACAGCGTGGTTGCATTATTGTACAATATGGAAGTGACAACTACCCCGCTGTAAGTTGTGTTCATGTGTTCCTTTGTTATGTTTACTGAACACATGATTCAGAAATAGGCAGGGGTAGAATGTGAATACATCTAATACAATATCTATGGACTTCAAAGGTGCCAAAACATTTCCACAGTTATAAATAGAACGTGGAGCACTGGTTTAACCTGACAATAACATCACAAGGCAACAGATCCTACCCAGACAGTCACTGCATGATAAATGTACCACCCCCAACACAAAATCCTACCCAGACAGCCCACTGCATGATAAATGTACCACCCCCAACACAAATCCTACCCAGACAACCACTGCATGATAATGTACCACCACCCCAACAAAAATCCTACCCAGACAGCCACTGCATGATAAATGTACCACCACCACACAAATCCTACCCAGACAGCCACTGCATGATAAATTACCACCACCCCCAACACAAATCCTACCCAGACAGCCACTGCATGATAAATGTACCACCACCAACCAAAATCCTACCCAGACAGCCACTGCATGATAAATGTACCAACCACCAACACAAATCCTACCCAGACACCACTCATGATAAATGTACCACCACCCAACAAAATCCTACCCAGACAGCCACTGCATGATAAATGTACCACCCCAACACAAAATCCTACCCAGACAGCCACTGCATGATAAATGTACCACCACCCCCAACACAAAATCCTACCCAGACAGCCACTGCATGATAAATGTACCACCACCAACACAAAACCTACCCAAACAGCCACTGCATGATAAATGTACCACCACCCCAACACAAATCCTACCCAGACAGCCACTGCATGATAAATGTACCACCACCAACACAAAATCCTACCCAGACAGCCACTGCATGATAAATGTACCACCACCAACACAAAATCCTACCCAACAGCCACTGCATGATAAATGTACCACCACCCCAACACAAAATCCTACCCAGACAGCCACTGCATGATAAATGTACCACCACCCCAACACAAATCCACCAGACAGCCACTGCATGTAAATGTAACCACCACCACAACCACAAAATCCACCCAACAGCCACGCATATAAATGTACCACCACCCCAAACAAAATCTACCGACACTGCATGATATATGTACTACCACAAATAAAATTAATTTGAACACAGTTTTACATGTGATTGTGTCATACAAGTTATCATTAAATGGCTAAACAAGTAATCTAGCAATGCAAGGATATGATACACTGCAACACTTTACAAAGTTAACCCTTACAGCAATAGAGCTACAACTGTCCATGTACCTTACAATTTGATTGACCAATCTTCCTATATATTTCTACCATTGTGCAAATAACCTACCTAGGCCATCTATTGCAATGTATTATAATGATATTTAGACAGATGGACCCTCATATTACAGAGTTGTGGTAAGATTGCCTGAAGATTGTACAATCAGATTGTAAGGTTGGTTGTAGAAAAGAAAAGTAGAGCTGTGATACCTTTTATTGGCTAACTAGATTAAAAAAAATGAAGCAAGCTTTCGGGAGCCCTAAGCCTCCTTCATCAGACTGGATGTTACAAAAGAAACTGGTTGTAGAAAGGACACACATAATCCCAAGAACAGGTATGTACTGCAATGCAGGGTTTATTACAATACACATGTGCAAATGGCTGTTAAGTTTTTGATAGGAGTAAGAAATAAACACAAAATAGCAACTTGTTTATAGAGAGGATGGATGTAGCAGAGAGTATTGTATCACTTATTACTACTATGGACCCTGGGCAATGACATGCAGAATGTTAGGTATTAAGGCAGGATACCAAACATCTACAACCCCATCTAATGGCATCTAATGGTAGCACAGGTCATATGACGCTAGAAAAACCACAAACCATGTTTATCTGGTTATAGGCGGTAGGAACTCTGTTCTGCAAGCTCTGACCCATGATGCTGTTCCATTGTGTGTCTGTGTATGTGAGGCCCTTAGACACTGGAGAACTGGGTGGAGTGGTCAAAGTTGGTTAGATTGTTTGTATCAGGGCTGGTTGGTCACATATCGGGTTGGTTGGTTACATTGTATCTGGGTTGGTTGGTTACATTGTATCATGGGTTGTTTTATTGTATCAGGGCTGGTTGGTTACGTTTTATCAGGGCTGTTGTTAATTGTATCACGGTTGGTTGGTTACAATGTGTCAGGGCTGGTTGGTTACATTGTATCAGGGTTGGTTAGTTACAATGTGTCAGGGCTGGTTGGTTACATTGCATCAGGGCTGGTTGGTTACATTGTATCAGGCTACATTGTTACATTGTATCAGTGATGGTTGGTTACATTGTATTAGGGTGGTCATTGTATCAGGGCTGGTTGGTTACATTGTATCAGCGTTGGTTGGTTGGTTGGTTGGTTGGTTGGTTGGTTACATTGTATCAGGGCTGGTTGGTTACATTGTATCAGTGTTGGTTGGTTACATTGTATCAGGGCTGTTGGTTACATTGTATCAGGGCTGGTTGGTTACATTGTATCAGGGTTGGTTACAATGTGTCAAGGATGGTTGGTTACATTGTATCAGGGTTGGTTGGTTACAATGTGTCAGGGCTGGTTAGTCACATATCAGGGTTGGTTGGTTACATTGTATCTGGGTTGGTTGGTTACATTGTGTCAGGGCTGGTTGGTTACGTTGTATCAGGGCTGGTTGGTTACATTGTATCAGGGTTGGTTGGTTACATTGTCATCGGGGTTGGTTGGTCACATTGTATCATGGCTGGTTGTTTACATTGTATCAGGGCTGGTTGGTTACATTGTATCAGGTTTGGTTGGTTAATTGTATCAGGGCTAGTGGGTTACATTGTATCACGTTGGTTGGTTACAATGTGTCAGGGCTGGTTGGTTACATTGTATCAGGGTTGGTTAGTTACAATGTGTCAGGGCTGGTTGGTTACATTGTATCAGGGCTAGTTGGTTACATTGATCTGTGCTAGTGGTTACATTGTATCGGTTGTTACTTGTTAGGGCTACATTGTTACATTGTATCAGTGATGGTTGGTTACATTGTATTAGGGTTTGTTACATTGTATCAGGGCTGGTTGGTTTACATTGTATCAGGGTTGGTTGGTTGGTTACATTGTATCAGGGCTGGTTGGTTACATTGTATCAGTGTTGGTTGGTTACATTGTATCAGGGCTGTTTGGTTACATTGTATCAGGGCTGGTTGTTCATTGTTATCA